>VZTX01026370.1:775627-891299 GCA_013400915.1 Pardalotus punctatus | reverse complement strand
GGAACTGCACCGAACGGGAAAAGCATTTGACAGCTCAGAGAGTTCTGTCACCGCATCTTCTGTTTTTTGTTTGTTTGTTTGTTATTGCTACTGTTATTATTGATTGTTTGCCTTGCCATAGATACTAGTAAAAAACTGTTATTCCTTTCCCCATATCTTTGCCTGAAAGCCCTTGATTTCAAAGTTATAATAATTCGGAGGGAAGGGGATTCACATTTGTGGGTTTTAAGGGAGGTTTTACACCTTCCCTACCAGACACCTGTCTTCAAACCGAGACACTGGTGGGCCTGTGTACCATATTTATAAAGTGCAATGTAATAGTGAGGAACCTCAAAAATCAGGTTCTGAGGTCTCAAACTGGCCTTCTACAATTACTGTGTATTTCTGGCTTTCATTTCTTTTATCTAAATGTTCAGATAATTTGGTATATCTATTTTTGACCAAAATAGATGAAGCAACCCTATACTGAAATTCCCTAATAGTAAAACATCTCATGACTTGTGATCACAGGAAACACATTGGCTAATATTTTGAATTATGTATATACAGCACTAATGAGTGGCCACAGAAAAATCTCTATGGAAGTCAGCCTTTGCGCCCACAGAACAGAATGTGGGCAGTGCACATTCAGTAAGGTCTATGGTCAACCAGTAGTGGTGAGAATGCAAATGTTGCAGAGGTTCTTTGCCAAGGATTGTCTTGGCAGATAAAATGAGGCCACCAAGCATGGTTTAAGCATATGATCTTATTATTTGAGTTTGCATGTTATTGCACATATGTACAAGTTACCTAACTTCTCTAAATTTTGCATATTCTTCAACCTGAGCAACATTCTTTTAATGTAAGCCTTAACTGTCATGTAAATTTTGTTTGAAAAGATTTTTAGTTTTAAAGTTGTGTGACAGAGTGCATATTCCTGAAAGCAGCATTCCTGCTTTTGTTAACACTCAGAATTCACCACTTTACATTAAAGGAGCTTGAAATGACAGCCCTATATACAGTTTAGAAGTTTATCTCCTTCCTGAGAGTAATGGGCACCTCAGCTGTACTTGCTTTTCTTCTGATAAATCTTTAAGTCTTTTCTGTAGTGAATAAATCTACAATTCTTAGACTGTGGCTATATTGGACATTAAAATAATTTACATTCAGCGAAAATACTGGAATCTGCAGAGCAGCTGAGAGTGACCATCGCATTTGCCTCTGTCTCCCACATCTGGTCAATGCCTTTCAATCGTGTAAGGATCCCTTTAGATGGTTGTGTCTGCAGACCTAACATGGGCAGATCCATCTTCAAACACTGCAGTAGGCAACAAGCCTCAAGAACAAGGCATGAATTACAGACAATCTGCACCACATTGTTCTCTGGGGCTCATGAGCAGGTGTCTTAATGACCAGAGGTATTGCAATTCTAGAGATTCCAAAACTTAAGCAGCTGTCTAAATTAGCTTTTGTTTAGTCTGATTTCCATATGTTACCTTCTGAGTACGTGAGTCTTGTCCTGAGACCCCCCTGAGCTATACTGCGCTATACTTCTGAGATGAAATCATGATAGAAACTCAAAATCATGAGATTATATATGAGGAATATCCTATCAAAAGTCTGCCTTTTGGAAGGTCTGATGACCTTCTTCTTTAAGAAGACTTTTTATCAATACTCGGTACTTCTAGTCTTTGGAATTTTAAACTAAAGCCTAAAAGATAAGACCAAAACAAACCTTAAATGATGAAAAAATTCACACACAGCCAAATGTTAGAGAAAAGTTACTATCTCAACTCATTTGACTGCCATAGCTAATCTTTCTCAGGTGGTTCTCTCTGCGGTCCTTCCTTGTCTTCCATTTGCTCTATCCAAGCATAGGAAGAGATCTGGACATGTGAAAGTGCAGCAAAATATTAACTAGGTCTAGGCAGAATAGTAAGTTCTGATCCATTCAATTCAGGTCAAGTTTGACCCTTTTTCAGATGAAGTGAAAGACTATTAGAAGTTCTCAGGTGAGGGAAGGCTTCTGTCACTGTTATAGTGCTAGAACCAAAAAATCCTCTCCAAGATGTACGTCTGGAAGTTTCTGCAAACAGCCTATCTGGGAGGAATAGCTCCTGAAAGCAAAAAAAGGAAATTCAGTGCTCTTTCTCATGTAATGCTTAGCCTTCCCTGCCAAGACTTCCACTACAGTGCCCACAATCACTCCTTGTGATACTGCTACTTATAACACAAGTCACTCAACAGCCGTCAGAGGATAATTATTCTCACGTACACATGACAGATCTGAACTGGCAGCCATGACATGAAATTCACTATCTTGTGTCACCAATCCCCCAAGCAGGCCATTTCTGACTACAGACTAATGATACTACCAAAGAAGAAAAAAAAAAGGGTTTTTATCATTATTTTTGTGTTTTTTTCACTGAAAAACGAATTTCAGCACTTGGTTTATAAACCTCTGAAATCTGAGTTTATCATATGCAAACAATACTATTACCTCACGAGCAGTTAGATTCCTTGTTTGTTCGGTTTTTTTTAAATCTATTTCAATTACTGAGAACGTGTTTATGACCATTTGCTTCTAAAGCACAGCGTCACATAGCAGTCATTCTCTTCATCAAATTAATTTATATTGCTCTGTGTCTCGGGTGTAATCCATGGGACTCACACACAGCTGACCTGATAACACTGATATTTAGCATATTGAAATATTTCAGATATATTTCAACTACTTTGAAGGCCAGTCCATATACTGCTTCTATTAATCTGCACCAAAAAGAAAATGATTTTTTATTGCAGTGCATCAGATCACAGAGCACATATGATATTCCATGCTCTATATCCAGTTCTTGCAGAATTATTCTTTGAAATTTATAAAAGGAAATCCAATTCTCTAAAATTTATATATTTCATATGTGGAATCCAGCATACCTTCCCCCCTCTTTTGCCATTTATTTGGCTGGGAGATGAGTCTTTCCTCTTTCTTTTTTTTTTTTAATTTTTTTTTAACAGAGTTAACATTTTTGAAACAAAAATTGCAACTTGGTATACCTCTTTTTCCATCTATTTATGATAATTATAGAACTGTTGAGTTCTGCTGGTTTGTTTTGTTTTTTTAACTTGTGTGGTCTACTGGAAAATAAGAGTTTATGTTACACCAAAATTTCATTGTTTTGATTGGTTCAGAATTATAACTTTTTTTCCAGGATAATAAGAAAATTCAGCCCAAAAACATGTTAATAATTGTAGTAATAACCAAAAAAGAAAACTGCTTTACTTCAGCATTAAAATTCATCTTCAGCTGCTTTGTTCTGTAATAACTAGGTCATCAGTTTAGGTGCTTCTGCTTAAAATGCGTTTAGCATCCATATGTATTCCCTCACCTAGAGGCTTGATATTTTTAATGAGATTATATCAAGGAATGTGAAGACTGGAGAGCGGTAACATCATTTTCGTGTGTAATTCCCAGAACTCTGATCCATTGCAGGGAGGCAATTAAGACTGCTGACTACAATAAATGATACTAAGAGATTATAGAGGGGTTTTTTTCTGCATGAATGCATAGTTTAAAAAATAATTTAGGTTTATTTAACATAAAAAACACCTCCAGAGGGGGGATTTTTTTTTCAATTTCAATGATTGTAGGGAATGTCTCTTCAGTCATTTATCTGTTATGATCCATGGTGTATTCTCGCAATAAAGGATAACTTTGAGATGCTTTGACAAAATATATGTTATTTTAGTTTTATATAATTTCCTTTGTCCTGCTCATTTCAAAATATCCACTTAGTATTGGAGGAATTGAGTGTCTGTGGTATATATTTGATGGGGGAGGTGTGTGTGTGTGTTTATTTGTAAGGGTTTTTTATTTTTATTTTTTTCCTCTGTGGAGGCCAATAATATGAAGTAGCATTTAGATCAAAAGCTTCATGGGGATTAACCCTTGTCTTGTTACTGCTGACCACAAAAACTATGTACAGAAGAATACAGAAGAATTGCTAAAAACAAATACACTGGAATCAAAAGTTTGTTGTCTGGAAGAGTTAATTCTGGCAGAGAGATGACCTTTATCCCTATGTACTCACTCTTTTTTTTTTTTTTTTTTATCAAACCTCTCCAAAGGGACTCATCATATGCGGGGCTCTATGAAGAGAAAAAGAAGAGCATTGTCCTTATCACCTCCTTCCAGAAAGTGGCAGAGTAATAGGACTTTGTAAGGCGAAATGAAGCCCAGTCTGATGGCTGCTGATTAAAAATTGACTCTGCCACATCAAAGAAGAGTTGAAGGTGAAAATGATGATCACTTCCCTCTCCCAGGGACCCTGCACCATTTCTTTTATTCAACCTTGAAAGGTTCTTTCTGAATAAGATAATATCCCTCGAGTCCATTCTGGCTAGGCGGCATGGGAAAATGTAGATCAGTATGCCTATTCTCTATGAAAAAATGGGATTTTGTTAATGACATAGCACTCTAAAGTGAGGGCTTGTATATGGTAAATGCTGAGAAATTAATTATAAAATGCCTCTTAGACTATAGATCAAATTAATTGCTAGTATACATCTACTAAACAGACCACTGTAAACTCAAACTGTATTTCCTGCCTTGTTGCTGGGGATTTCTGTACTTGAAATACACCCTATCCTGCACTGTCTTCTTCATTTTCATTTATTTTATAACAAAATTTTTAGCAGAGGTGACATCAGTGAAATAATATCATTGAGATATAAAATTTTATGATGGGACTAAGACATGAATATCTGTGTTCTGATATATACATATTTACACAAAGAAAGAGACTGTCGCTCAGGTATATGAACTATGCAGAGAATATGTAGGCAGGGAGAATAAAAAAATGCAAGTATACACACACATGAATGCTCAGAAAGATACAAAGCTCTGATATAGTGCACTATACTTTATTTCCACTAGTTAATGGGTCTGGCAGGCAGAGGTAGAAAATTTGCAGAGAAGATTATGCAAAAAATATTCCTGTCTCTTTTAGGTTTTAGTTTTATACCTTATGCTAGCAATTCTAGTGCAATGCAAACCTTTTAATTCAGGGCACCAACTGCTCATGCATATAACCACATAAAATTTCTGGCTACCTGAGGTTTTATATTGAGAATATTCCTGGTTTTGATTGGAATAGTGTTAATTTTCTTCTTAGTACCTGGTACAATGTTGTGGTTTAGATTCAAAATGCAATAAAAATACAGTTTTTATTTAGTAGACCAACAGGCTGTTCAATAGACAGCACAGAACCCCAAAATACATAGCTTGAATAACAATACCAAGAAAGGTCTTCCTTGAAAAAGAACTGGTGCAAAAAACAATTTTACACACATGCGCACCCCCTCCCTGCACTTCCCACTGGTCTGCTGCTCTTGAGGATCCGCAGAAAACGAGTAGAAATAATGCTTCAGCCTGAAAAGAGTGTGTTAAAGCCTTGACAAAAGTAGAATAACATAGTCCACGCGTAAGAAAAGGTTCATCCCATGACTGGCAATGCCCGCTATTTTCATGTATACCTAATTATATACAACTAAGTGTATCTATCTGTCAAACATATTAAAAAAAAAAAAAGATTTTCTGCAATAGGATAATGCATACATTGAATGCTATAAAGTGTAAAAGCTTTACTGTATATATGTTTGACATGTATGTATTACACAGTAAAACATAAGTTATTTATTCATGCTGATGAATGACACAAATATCATCCTGTTGAGATTGGTGCAATTAGAACAAACAAGTGATTATGTCAGAACAATGGAAATAACATGGAAATGACATCAAAACAGTGAGAATAGCAATAACACCCTCCCCTCATCACTGTCATCTGTGTCTTCTACTGTTTTGCAGAAGAAAAGATTTTACTAAGATGTTGCTTGCTCAGTATTTCTGCTTTTATTTCCTATTGTAACTATACAGCTATCTATTGAATACAAGGTGAAATGTACAGAAAAAAATTAATTTTTTTTACTTTATTTTTCCAGTGGGCTTTATTACAGAGTATATCCAATTTGAACAATGCAGAAAATCAAGTGGAGTAGAGAGAATTAATGATCAAAAGATTGTTTATTAGAAATTAAATTTGCTGAACAAAGATAATGATTTTTACCTTAGTGAGTTTCCAACGTTTTAATAATCTCTACTGTAATGAATATGAGCTCATATTCTTAAAAAAATATTTTCCCCCTTACTAATTTAATCAACATTTTAAAATGTTCAGATATCCCAATCACTTAAGGCTACCTTATTAGCATGGCACTCACTTTAAACAGCTTCTCTAAAATGACTGAAGAAACAAATTTATACAAATGCCACCTTTAATAAAAATAGAAAAGCAAGCATAGCTTGTTTGCCTCATTAAGGCTAACTTTTGATCTTCAAGTTTATAAATAGAATGTATACAATGCAGTTCAACAATGTGTGTCTCATGCACATGTGAGCACTACTAAAGCAAATGTGGAAGTTTCCTGTGTATGTTAGGGGAGAAGGGAGCACTTTATGCATGAGTTACTTATAAAAGCAACAGATATTTAATAAGGCATGTGTTAGATAAAGAAAGAAGTAAAAATTTTTGTCGGGTTATTATGTTTCTATTACATGGTTGCATGCAGTAGTCCCAAAACCTGGTTTTGCTTAATGAGGGTGCCTGTGTGTGCAAGCAATATGATGAGGCCTGGGTTTTAAATGATCTGTGGATTTACAAAGGTGCATAGAGCCTTCTTTGTCAATGGAAATAAAAGAGATAATGTAGATAGGCACACTGAAAAATCTTTTATGATATCAGCTGGCAGGACCACTTTTTAAATTCAAGCTTGTTTAAATACAGGCAATGAAGCAATCTTCTCAAGGAATCAGAGGGGAACATTTTGAAAGTCTGAGTGTTATAGATGTATGCGTGGACATATGCAATTATTTATTTAAATAAATTGAACAATAAAAATAAAATAATTGAAGGAAGAATTATGACAAAAAAATTTAAGTAACCTCTGGCATGTCTGTGATAATTTTTATGTTTTTTGGTCTAAGGACATTTTGGTCATACTGGACTACTGCTGCTTTTGAATAAAATGTCCAGTCCACAGAATGCAATCCTTTGAAGAGATAAAGTCATTCAGCACTTTCCAGAATCAGATCTATTTTCAGGAAGAAAGTTGTTCAATATCTGTGTACAGGAAAGTTGATATTCCTGTATAATTATTCCCTTGAGCTCTGAGGTACTGAGTTGATTTTATTTCTGAGAAGAAGGTAGCCCCCATACACTCTCTCTTTGAGCGTTTTCTTTCCTGGAAAATATATATTGCAAATATTTCTTTTCTAAATGTACACAAACCACATAAAATTTCAGGCTACCTGAGGTTTTATATTGAGAATTTTCCTAGTTTTGATTGGAATAGAGTTAATTTTCTTCTTAGTAGCTAGTACAATGTTGTGTTTTAGATTCCATACACAATAAAAATACAGTTATGAGGTTTTGATACAACTTCAAATTTAGTGGGACAGTTCTATTTTTAGTGGCTCTTAGATTAGCTATTAGGAGGGCAGAATGAACTTCCTTTTTATAGGACATGAATATATAAATATGGCAGCCTCCTGTATCTAAATAGTGACTGATACATTGGAAAATGTTGCATTTGCCCCTCAGGCTGTTAAAGCAACAACTCAGTAAACTTTTGATAATTTCCTTTCTAAACAAAGTCAATTTTTTTCAAGGAAATGGGAGCCTAAGTTTTCCAACCAGTTTAATTACTGTATCTGTTTTAGGAATTCATCATCCTTCATTCTGTTCCATCAACATTCCATCACAACACATTGAGCTACCCACCATATTCCTTCCTCCTCATGCTCTCTTCCTTCACTCCAAGGTAAGAAGTCAGAAATGAGAACTGAGACAAGCTAATCCAATGTCTAAGATGTTAAACAGAAGTTGTTTAATGAGCCAGCAAAACCTATGAGTCTACAGGATGATTGGCCCCTTGGGAAACTTGCAAACATATGAAGGGTTAATATTTAAATAGACTACAGAAGTTCAGTGTGTATAACATAATATGTTATATAACAAGGCAGATTTACAGGCTCTGCCTCTTTGCAGTTTCATCACATTTGTCTGCCAAGAAGCTTGTCATCCTTGTTTCATCATAAATTATTAATTTGCATTTTATTTTACTTTTTCCTAAATTGCCAAAATTAAATTTGGCTATTTGCTGAAATAATCAAGTCTAGATTAAAAGTTATTTAATTCGCAGACTATTTTGTTCTCAAGTTAAAAAAATACTGGTAAGTAATGTTTTCTTTAAACACTGCTTTGTGTCAGGGAATGGTGAGGTTGTCATGAGATTCACAGTTTTTATAAATGCAATTGTCTGTACTCTCTGACTGCACTACGACATCTGCAATACAGACAAAGTCAATGAGTTGGGTACATACAATAATATTTTGTTGTGTACTAGAGCTTTCTAGGTTTCTTGGTTTGTCTATCTGGTCATGAGACTGCCTAAGACTATGGAAAGTATGTGTCCCTGAGCATACAGCAGGAAATAGAACATCAATAGAATCAGTTCTAGGCTGGTAAAATCAATTTATACATGACATTAAAATATACACAACTCTCAACTAAAACTGTACAAGGTGGGTTTTGTTTCGGTTTTCCACAAGATGAACAATTAGGCTGGTGTGTTTACTGCTATCAAGTGATCTTTTACTGTATATACAGATCATTTGCAATTATCAGATTTAATACAGTTTGGCACTCAGGTTTGGACTAGGTAAAAGCTCAAGTTTGGTACTTGTCTCTCTAAGACATCTCTGTGTATGCAGGTTAGAGAAGTGCAAAGGTCTGTGTCTTAGAGCGCACAGCAACAACACAGCTGTCTCACAGCAAGGCTAGAACACTTCTGCGGGAATTAGTTGTTGCCATCTCTTGAAACCATAATTACAATCATCCAATGGTGAGGACTTTGCTGTGTTACAGATGTCTCAGCTGTCTTCATTAGAGGCTGGAATTGTGTCTCAGGAAAGCCTTGGAATATAACCACATTGCAGAACAAGAAAGCTGCCTCCCTCCGCCTCCCCTTCTTGTCTCTCACAGATCACAGTGTACAATGCAAATTGTTTCACTCCCTATCTGCCCTTCTTTCAATCAGCCACAGACTACTGCAACTGCATCTGCAGATCTACTTTGGAAAATGTCTGCCTTTAGGAAGTTTTTTGTTGGTTGTTGGTTTTGGGTTGTTGTGGGCTTTTCTTTCCAGAGTGGGGGTGCATGTCCCTTGAAGTTGCAAGACTTTTTCAAGGCCAATTTTGAATTAATATCCCTATTTTCAAAAGCAGTCCACTTTCAGTTTCAGAGTAAGAATATTCACCCCAGAGAGATAATCCATGCTGTAACAAAATGTTTTGAAAATATAAAAAAGACTGTGAAAACAAACTTTCTATAGCCATCATTTTTTACCATAAAATGTGTTCTTTAATAAATAATTTGCTGCCGTGTGGTTTCACCCTTACATAACAAATTTGTGAGCAAGGACCCCATGCCAGGCAGACATAGCCATAAAAGCTGTGTCTAAACTTGTCTGTATTGTGTTTTCCAGCTTGGTTCCACTGTTCACCCAGGCAGCCTGCACAGCACTGAATACTGTGAATGCATTTAATTACGATCTGACATGTGTATTCCTGAGAAACAAAAGGCTGTGAACTGAGGGTGATGATTAACTGTTCTACCAGATAATTGCTTAAACTACTACTTATATTATGCTGCATTATCTCTTTTGAACAAAGTGATTACTGGCCCTTTGTGTAGCGATTATACAATGTAAGTGCAATCTTGCTGTTTTAAATGTTAGAGTTTGTGTTTAATGTACTTATATTTGTAATGAGGGGTGCAACTTCAGATTTTCTTTAAAAGATTACGCACAACTTAAAAAAAAAACAAAACATGCCTCAATTTCTCAGATTGGTCCAAGATTAAAACTTCTTTAAGGGACTTAAGGTCACTGGAAATGGTGACATCCTCTGTTTCTGAGGAGATCCATTGATAAGCAAGCAGTGCAAAGTCCAGGAAAATTCCAGTAAAACAGGTAGAGTTTCTATTTCTACAACAAAGAAGGAGGAGAAAATACAGGAAGCAAAGGGTTTTAAAAATACTGGGGGAGGGAAGGGGCAGTAAAAAAAATTTCAAAAAGAGCAATAACAACAGGAACAACAATAGCTTTGGGTCTTCAAAGTAATGGACATACAATTGTAATTGATGAGGGGATTGAGCCCCTCCTCCACATTTAGTTTGCAGATGACTGTCCATCCCGTTAGGTGGGAGTGTTGATCTTCTGGAGGTAGGAAGTCTCTGCAGAAGCATCTGGGCAGATTGGATTGATGGCCTGAGGCCAGATGCATTAGGTTCAACAACACAAAAGGCGGATCCTGCACTTGGGTCACAACAACTGGAAAGCTGCCCAGAAAAAAAGGACCTGGGGGTGCTGGTCAACAGCACCTGAACATGAGCTGACAGAGTGTCCAGGCAGCCAAGAGGGCCAATGGCATCATGGCTTATATCAGCAAGAGTGTAGCCTGCAGGACCAGGGCAGTGATTTTCCCCCTGTACTCTGCACTGATGAGGCCACACCTCAAATCCTGTGTTCCGTTCTGGGTCCTTGAGTACAAGAGAGATATAGAGGCACTGGAGCATATCCAGAGAAGGGCAGCAAAGTTGGGGAAGGGTCTGGAGCATTAAGTCCTATGAGGAGAGGGGTGCTGAGGGAACTTGGGATGTTTAGCCTGGAGAAAAGGATGCTTAGGGGGATGTTATCGCTTGCCACAACTAGCGGAAAAGAGGTTGTAGCCTGGTGGGGATCAGCCTCTTCTCCCAAGTAACAAAAAAGGACTAGAGGAAATGGCTTCAAGTTGCACCAGGAGAGGTATAGATTAGATATTAGGAAAAGTTTCCTCACCAAAAGGGCGATCAAGTATTGGAACAAGCTGCCCAGAGAAGTGATGCAATCATCATCCATGGAGATATTTAAAAGATGTGTAGATGTGGCACCTGGGGACATGGCTTAGTGGTGAACTAGGCAGGATTAATGCTTGAACTCAACAACATTAAAAGTCTTTTCCAACATGAATGATTCTATGATTCTATGAAAAGATTGAGATATACTATCTTTTCCCCCATATACAATTTTTTTTAGAAAAAAAGGATACTTTAAGAAGGACTTGCACCTTTACATACTACAGAAGTGAAGAGGCCTTTTCATTTTAGACATCACCATTGTGTAAATGAAACTTTAAATTACCTAAAATGAGCCACAAAAATAAACCACAAAAAAACCCAGAAATGGGCAACAGTGACCAAATAATTTTTACAAGGTACAGGCTTTTCTACTTTTGCTGGAAGAAAGCAAGGTACTGTTTTTATAACTTCATAAACATGAAGAACAGGAGATCATCCTAGAGCTATGAGGACTGAAGTTTTAGGACTTGTCTTAATGTGCGTAGTAGCCCTGGTTTCCAACTTATTTTCTTTTGGAAATAGACTGATTAGTACTTACTTTTCTGAGAACAGATATTCCTGTCATAGCCACCTATTTTCTATGTGCTCTAAGATCATTAAGATTTTCTGAAAGCTGTGACAAGTGAAAAATTACACTCTTCCTAAAAACTGCGTACAAAAGACATAATTTTTTAGGATATTTAGAAGCCTTTTTCCTTGCCTTCATGGAGCCCCAGGACCCTCTTGATCATGAAAGGCTAATTGTGTTACTTATCAGAGAAAACAAGTAGGGTGGGAATCATCATGGAGACTCTGTTAAATGATGAGAATAGCCCTGCCCACAGCAAGCAAGAATGGCAGCAGCCACAGTGGCATTTCTTGTATGTATAGCAGCATTCCAGGAAGCTAGAAACATTTCTCAGTATTTAACCACACTTTGAAGAAGAATGACACTGAGTTCTGGGAAGCCAGGCAGTATTTAGTATTTGAGAAAAATGTCCTTTGTCATTTGCCATCCCCCTTTGTTCCAGATGTTCCCAAATGATGGGCAACCAGTATGAATGCTTATGAAACTAAACTGTCAACATAAAAGAGGTCCCATGGGGAAAAAATATGCAAAGATGAGACACAATATATAATCCCTGTGCAATCAAAGCCAGTGTTAAAAGACATCTTCCCTAAACTCTTCCATCTTGTACAATTCTCCACTCTTATTTCCTTTAACTTGAAAACTTGCTTGATGCATGCCAGGTTATCACCAGTGTACGCAGTCCTAACCTTTCCTGTTTTCTTCCATATTTTGTGATGACTCTATTTTAAGTGGAGTCCCAAACCATCTAAGTTATTACTTTGTACAAATACACACATTTAGCAATTGCCTTCTCTGTTCTTCACATTGTGTCTGCCAAAGAAAAACTTAACTTCCCTCCTCCCCCACTACACCTGATGCAGATACTCGCCAGGTCATCATAATCCCTGAAGACCAAAAAGATCCTTACTGTGTCCTGATTAGCACAAAATGAGTACTACATGCTCTGAGAAAACAGACACTGTGTACTGTGCTCTAAGGACACATTATTATATATTGCAGTAGAAAGTCAAAGGCTGAAGGCATTATTTCACAATCAAGATACCTTTTTGATCCCATGGGTGGCATGATTACTCAGCTACACGCCGGCAGAAAAATCAACCACTACTCATTAATTTTATTACACTTTTCTATTATATTTTTCTTAAAATGAGGTGCATAAATCTTACTTGACTGTGCTATATCCTGCCTTGTAGTTTACCATTGAGATACCTATTAATATTTGTTAACACATTAAACAGCAGTAATGAGTACATCTAGAAAGTACACAGTAAAAGGAAGGAAGATCAGCAAAAGGATTAGAAGTGAGAAGGCAAAAAAAAAAAAGCAGAAAAGAGAGTAATGACTGCAGCTATAATGAACTGTCCATGACCTTAAACTCTCCAGTTTTCAGATTCTTTTGAGCCTTCGAATTGTGTTACACTCTGTGGTGCTTTTTGTTCTATAGAGAAAATCCAGACATGTGCCATCAGTTGTGTGCAGTTATCACTACTGCATGTGTATAAAGCCAATCTGAATCCATCTTTACTCACATTCAAATAATTTTTTGTAAAAATAGAGACATGTATTCTAACACAAATTAAAGCCTCTGGCTTCCCTAAAATATTTTTCATCCCATTCACGCCTCCTTGACTGTTTCATCCACATCTAAACTCCCCAAAGATTCAAAATCATGATAATCTAGAAGAATTAACCTCACATTACTCTTCAGTTAATTCCTATCTTCTTTGAGTACACCGTTCCAAAAAGTAACTTCAGCTGAATTAAGAAAAACTTTGTTTAACAAGGAAACAGTTTCCTTGTCCATTGTTAGGTGTCGATGGTTGTTATTCTGGCATCTACCCAATTAAAAAAAAAAAAAAAAAAAAAAGTATATGTATTTGGCTTCATTTTGCCTCAACTAATGCACAAAACATTATTATTCCCAAATTACATATAAATTCTATGATCTAATGAAATGGTTAATTAAAAATAATAGAGAATGTAAATATTATTTACCACTTCCCAGTATTTGTCAGCATAACTCTTGGGACAACACAAAATGAATATTCAGGGAACAGAAAGGCTTATACATTGTTCTTCAGTATCTGTTTTTCCTTAAACAATTAAATCTTTGGCTGTGATTATTGCAAGGTAAATCTCCCAAACAGGAATTTGCTGAAACCAAGGCAGCAATATCTAGCGTAGTTTGCCAGAAGCCTGAAAACCACCATTATGTAATGCATCATATCATCTTGCAAGGTTAGATTAGATGCAGAAAAGATTCACAATAAAGTGAAAAGGACTTCAAAGACCAGCCTGTATTCATATCTGAGATTGTCATGACCCAGGTGCTGCACCTTGCACTTGGACTTGTTGAACTTCATAGGGGTCATGAGGGCCACTTCTCAAGTTTGTCCAGATCCCTCTGCATGGCATCCTGTTCATCCATCCGTCCTTCTGTTGTGTCACCTGCAGTGCTCAACTTTGTGTCATCTGCAAACTTGCTGAGGGTGCTCTTGATCCCATTTTGTGTGTCATTGATGAAGATATTGATGAACACTGGTCTCAAGACAGAGTCCTGAGGGACACCACTTATCACAGGCCTCCACCTGGACATGGAGCCTTTGACCACAGCTCTTTGTCTACCTCCATCCAGCTAATTCCTTATCCACTGACTAGTCCATCCATTAAATCCATGGCTTTTGAATTTGGAGTTAAGGATGTCACATGGGACCACATTGAAGGCCTTACAGAAGCCTAGATAGATGACATCTGTTGGTCTTGTTTTATCAACTCTCAGTCTCTGCTAAGAGATTAATGCCATAATCTGGATAGGTCCACATCAAAGTATTTAACTGTAGGTCTTTCTCTTCACTTCTTAGGTCCTTGCAGTTCTACAATCAAACTAACCTTTCATTCATTGTGGGGGTTTTGCGTGTTTATGTGTGTGCTCCCAATATTTCAGAAATTGTGGGGATTGTGTTTTAAGCCATCAGAATGGTGGTGTGGGGCATGAAGAAACTAATCATACATGCTTTGCCACTGAGAGTGTGACTTCTGGAGTTTTGAAGAGCCTGCAGGATAGTACTGGAGAAACACTTGGGGTGAAGGAAGAATAATCAGTTACAGTCTTGTCTACAATGTCTATTGGACATGGACTTTGGTGCACATTATCCACAAAAATCATACCCTGGTATTAATGAATTCAGGCATTGCAATTTGACATGGGCCATGGTTCTGCCAGGGAGAAACATTAAGAATTGATATGTGCAGGCAAACACCAATCCAGCACTTCCCACAGAATCATAGAGTAAGCTGAGTTGAAAGAAGTCTATCAGCATAATCAAGACCAACTCCTGGCCCTATGCAGGACACCCCAAGAATCACACCATGTTCCAGAGAGAACTGTCTGAATGTTTACTGAACTTTGGCTGGTTGGGTGCTGTGTCCAATTCCCTGGGAAGTCTGTTTCAGTGCTCAACACGCCTCTGGGTGAAAAACAATTTCTTGATATCCAACTTAAACCTCCCCTGACTCAGATTCATGCCATTTCCTTAAATCCTGCCAATGGTCATGAGAATGAAGAGATTAGTACCTATTCCTCCAGTTCCCCTGATGAGCTTGAGTTCTCTTCCTCACACTCTCACATTTAAGAAAATACACGTAGACAGTATGAATATATGTAGACAGTATGCTCATTTCTCAAAAATTTTTTCTCACCAGTATTTTAAGGTGACCTAAAAAACAGGCTTGTAATTTGAATATCTGATGAGGTGGAGAGCTATTTGAATATCCTGTAAGATTTTGCTGCTAAATATGAGAGAAATGTAAGTGACTGCAGTACAATTTACAATGCCAAAAAGAGCAACTTTAAAAGATAAGTAAGACAGTAATCTAGCCCCTCCACCCACGCCCATGGAGTGTGAGATGGAAAAGGAAAATTATTTTGATTTTTAATCAAAAATTTGAAAATTAGCAACAGTTATTAATCTGATTCTTCTAGCATTCTTTAGGATGCTGGAATAAATTAGGAAATTTATGAGAAAAGAAAGCAAAGGCTATTTTTCTTTATCCTAAGAAATAATCTAATATCCAGTATTTCTACCTGTTCATTAAAAACCTAATTTGAAATTTAAAATATTTTATACTTTATATTTAACATTGTAGCTATGCAAAAATATTTTTAAAATTTTGTCGATATTATTTAAGATGCTTCAAAGGCAGTTTGACTTACTGTAATAGATGTCTATATGTTTATTCCCAAAACTACTGAAAGCTATGACAAAACCTCAGCAAAGGTAAGCATTTTGTATCAAAGAAATTTAGTCAGTGGTTCTACAAAAAAAGTTGCTGTTCTGTCTAGAGAAAATCCATTTACTATTTACTTATTAATAACCAAGATGGCAAAGACTGTTCAGTGACTCTGAGGAGAGCTGCTAAACAAAATCTATCCAAAGAGTTAAATTGCCCTCTTTCCCCCCAGTTTAAAATCTCCCTATTGGGAATAGTTTTTAGACCATGAAACCAACTGAACCATGCTGAAAAATTGTCAGGGAGCTCTCAGTGGCCCACGCCAAAGTTATGCCAGGAAATATACTGGCCATTTAGCACCGTGGGAGATCACAGGCTGGGAAGTGGGCCTTTGCTTTTTTGTTTACTTGTACAAGCATGTAGGAAGAGAGGTGGGATAAAGTAGCAGAGATTAGTCCTCCTGAAAAGATCCAGTCTTGCAAGAACTTCAAGGATGGTAAAAGGAGTATAAAGAACACACAGGCTCACTGAAATGTTTTTAATTTTTAATAATGAAAGAATAAAAATAGACTGGGTCACAAAGAGAAAGTATGCAAAATTTAAAACAAAGTAAAACATGATAGAAGGCCAAAAAGAGTGGAAAATTATGCATATGGATAACACGTATGTGTTACAAAGTTTCCATTGCAGTCTTCTGACAGACAGTATACATAAAACATTCTTGTCCCAAGTGAAAAAATGAAATTCAGAGTATCCTTATTTGATGTTTTTTCAGTACATCTAGCTATAAAAACATCAAATGAAGTTAATGTTTCATTTGATGTTTTTAACATTACAGCAATCATTGAGAAATGTTACATCAAGCTTTATTCATTTTATTACTTTATTAATTTATAAAGGGCCCATCTCATGACAGAATCTGTGAGAAAAAGAGCCAAAGTGAGGTCAATGCCTAAAGACACCACAGGAAAAAAAAAGCAAAAGCTGTCTAAAAGTTGACTTCTAAACAAGGAGATTTTTCAGAAAAAATGGAAGCGCAAAACTGAATATTGTTCAGTGATTCATATGAAGAAAGTTTTCATTGCATATTTAGAATATCCAGAGGGTATTTTTGTCATTCTCTAAATAAAAATAATTTCCTGAAATGTGCAGAAGCTTAAGTAGAAGAACACTGGGTCAAAAAAAAACACCCCAAACAAACAAAACCAGCTGGCTCATTCCCTCTTTTTGAGGAAGATGTGCAATTGTTCAAGAAAGGCATGAAAATATGAGATTTCCAAAAATAAGGATCTTTATACTCATATACGTCCATATATACACATGCACATGTTTACTTGTGCACAGAGGCACATACCAAGATAAACTATGCTAAAGGACCCAATGATAGAGATGTCAAGCACTCAAAAATGCTGAAACTCAAGGAGAAACTGTGCCCTCTTTTCAGTCTGAAGCTTTGTATTTGTTCTTTGAAAAATAATTTTTAATTAAGGGTCCTGGAGAATGTATTGTTTTTCTATTCTGCCTGCTTACCATTCTGTTCCATGTCCATTACAGGTCCAGAAAAGCTCTGTTTGAGAGGTCCTCTGTTACAGCTTTTTCTCTGGGTAAGAAGGACACTGCCATGCATTGACCTCTCTGGCCAAGTGCAGGAGGGATAGGCAGGCAGATAAGGTGTGCTAGTAAGGACAGAAGCACAACTGCAGCACTGTGAAATGTGTGTAGGTTCAGGATTAAGCGAGCACCATCAGCCGTAGTAAAGGCTTCCTAGTCAGGAGATGACAATTGCACAAGGGATGTAACAAAGTCTGAACTGGGGGAAGAAGTTTTTGCAGAAAGCTTGAAGTCTGCTTAGGTAAAAATGCCTGCCAGACTTCTGTTTGGCTGATTTCATTTATGTATGTATAGTTATGTATTTATTAGTACCTACATTTCTACACAATACAGTGCTGAAAGTATTTTTGTATATAACTAGATGCTTTCAGACATCAGATGAGGAAAAATTCCTCACACTTATTAAATGCTGGAGTGATCATAAAAGCATTAAAAGAAGGATTATACTAAAATGTCTTTACAAACACATCTGAAAAACACCAATACTGATGTAATCTAACACTTAAATTTATAGTAATATACTTAAAAACAGCCATGTACAAAGTAGTTCATCTGACATTTCAGAAGTGTGATTGTAAAAACATCATTTTAAGATATTTCTACCTTTGACGGTTTTGCTCTTAATCATGGTCTTAAAAACATCAAATGAGGGATAATTCTTCATTTGCAGATATTAAAATGTCATTTCAGGATGATTCTCTTTTGACTTTTTTTTTCTTAAATACCTGTGCTCTTTTCCACCTTCTTTAGAACATAGTGAAAAAATTCTTTTAATGAAACTTCAAAGTTCTTAAATTCCCAAGTAAATTCCTATGTGCACCATAGTTTCAAAAAAGGCCGCTTATTTGGTATGTCTCATTTAAAGTCCATGATGAAAAAATGTTAGAGAAATGCCTGTCAAACTGAACTCCCATCCCTGAAAATTAAATATCACTAGCATGTTTCAATGAAGATTTCCAAAACCCCAAATGTGTTGAAGTCATTTGATAATTGTGAAAATCTTCATCTTAGGCATGAACCATGGGCATGAGGATCCAGCTCTTTTTATGTGAAGGGAAAATGATGAATCCCTCCAGTTAGAACTATTTCTTGTTTTATACAAATTTCTATAAAGGAAAGAGAATCCTGACAGGTAATGAGCCTCCATCATCTATCCTGGCATGATGCTGACCGGTTGCAAAAGCCAAACTTAACGTTTGAATCCTTTATCTGCTGACAGCTGTGCTCAGAGCAGGTCTTTGCCTTTCTGCAACCTTCTAAGCAGACATCCATTAAAAAGAAGGAATAAAGATCAGAAGGACAAGGTCAGCTGAAAATTGGCTGCCTGGAGAGAGCCAGTGCCATAATGTATCATGGGACTCAGGGTCCAGCAAGCTGACTTTCAGGACATCATGTGGCAAAGGGTAATTTATTGTGTGTTAAGGAAACTTCCTTGGCTGACCGTTCACATGACTCTCTGGCTGTCACCCTCCCAGTGCCAGGGAATTTCGCTGCTGGGGCCAAAGCCTCTTCACAGGTGGAGGCTCCGGGAAGCCTAACAGGTGTCCTGCATGACACTTTACTCACCCTACTCTCACGCAGTCAGACCAGGCTTCCTCACTGTTTAAACCCCAGGTTTCCAATGTCAGAGTCTCAGATGTCTAAGTCCTGTATAAGCAATTTATTCATGGTGCAGTAACACAGAAACAGCTTGAGCTGGTGTGTCCAAGGAGGGACCCCCTAAAAAGGAACTCCTGGGCTTTTATACCCTTACAGTCTGTGCAAGTCTTGCTCTTCCCCCTGAGTCCTCCACTGCTGCTGTGTCTCCCAGCATCCATCCACCTTGGTACCACAGGTCTTCCTGCCCTTTGTTAACCAAAGGGTTGTCAGTTCACTGCCCCTTATCTTGGGATTCTACCCAAACCTCAATCTGCATCTCAATCTGCAGTTTGAAAACCGAGCTACCTGCACCAGGTGTATTCGTCAACATGTCCTTACAGTACAAACTGTAAATGGAGTCAAATAGAGGTTTTTACATTTGTCTTTATGAAAAATGCAGATGTTTGATATATTCCTTACATACCTACAGCCATTCTTAAGCATCAGAAGTGAAATTTCTTTAATTAGGAATTTAAATTCAGTGCTCTTTCTGTTTCCTTATGTAAATTATTTGTTCATATTTGTATAGCAACATTAATTAATGTTTTGGAAAATTACAATAGAATATCTAACTAAAACAATTCAGTTTTATTCATGTTCCAACAATGAGTACTAAAGACAACAACAGTAATTATATCACTTTTTAGAAAGTGTTGTCAACCATTTAAGACACACAGTTCATCAGAATTTGAATAAATTACATGATATACACACTGCTCAATTAAAACTACAGCACTAATTAATATAACTCATTCACAAAACTCTTATTTAAATCAAATTTTGAGAGTGCCAATGACATGCTTTAAGTATTCATTGCAAAAAAGGAAGATTTATGCTGGTTTTGTTTACTGTATACACTGAGGTGTTCTAAGAATAATTTTTGACAAATTGCACAGATTTCTGCTGACATACTTATGAGAACATCAAAGTTATCTCTGTGAAGTTATATGACAAGCTGCTAAAATGTAGCTTAAAACAACTTGCTTTATTAAACAACTCTTGAAAGCCCAATCTGACTTAATTCTCTTTTGGTTCTTTCTTTGTTGGCACATTGAGATTGAGAAGCGCACCTTGAAAAGAATATCTTAAATGAAGAGAAATGTCCATTGTGTGAAGTGGGTAAACTGAAATACTGAAGAATTTTAAAAAGCACAAAAGGGAGGATTTGGGAAAGACCAGAGAAAAACAGAGAACTGGTGCCCAGATTAGAAAGAAAAGTACATATGTATTGAAATAAAAGAAAAAATGCCTATTCTAATTCAGCACAGAAAGCCATCCACTGCCCTCAAGTGGTAGAGCCATAACGCTTTAAGGCTGTATGCACTTTAGGTTGGAATACAGACAAACCCTGGGAAGAAAGATAGTGAGAAAACTGGAGAATGGAGAAATCGGTACTGGGGTGTATACATGTTATTGGTCCTATTCTTAGAAATACTGAAGAACATCAAATGCATGGGATTTTGTATGACTTCTAAGTCTAAATGTATTTTTTAGGTTCAAGGCCCATACTTCATCTTTTGTAATATTTATTTAAAGGTGTTTGGTGAATATGGAAAACTTCCTCAAAACTAAAGTACCATTTGCTTCACTAAAGCCAGGAACCAACAGTGTTTATTTAAAATGCAAATGAAGACTTGCCACCCAGAAACGTACATTACATTTGACATTTGTCTCTAATCAGACGTCCCTATGAATAATATCGTTTGATACCAATAGCCTCATTAAGCAAGGTTTCCCTTAATACCCTTTCTGATTGTAATCTCTTCATTATACTTCGTTTTCTCATTTCTCCTGACCCTACTTATCATGATCAATATGCTCAGGTCTTCAGTGGTGTTCCTAATATATATTTTACATTGAATAGGCCATTTTAGATGGGAATTATTAGCACTAAAGCACAGGTGTTCTTTAACTGCAGGACTTTCTTATCCCAACTATGTTTTTCTTAGGAACTGTAGATATTCTGCCTCTCATGACTAGAGTTTGCTAGGTTGGGTCACAAGTGAAAAGGAGTTTGTTGGTTTCATCCTGGACCCCATTTGAGCACATGAAGAAATGATGGCACCATTTGATATGATTGTCACTTTCTGTTGAAAAGAGCGTTATGACTGAAATAGTGGAGCAGTGGCAGGTCAAGACTGAGGTGTATTGGCTGAGCCACACAAGAAATGCCTGTACAATGTCCTTGGAGCATTTGTTGCAGACCAGTACACCTCATTCTCAAACATTAAACTAGCACAAAATTGGAAGATACAAAGCAGTGGTTACTATAAATCCTCCACTCTGTCTTGATTCCCTGTAAATACCATGCACCCCTTAAAAAACTGGGGTTATGTTTAAGGAAAATAGCAGGTTTCACTGTGGGAAATGCCAGTGTCCCAAAGGCAGTGAGTAAGAAGAGGTTTCCATTTCAGTTAGGGATCAGGTTCCATTTATTTTCTTCTTTCATAACCACAGTAGGAGTAAAATGTAGAGCTGATCCAGAGATTCCTTCATAAAGTGATGCTGCCAGTTACCAATTTTCAATAAATCACCATTAAATTGTCCCATAATTTTTCTGCCTTTCCTTTCCCAGCATGCTGATTATTCTGATGTGTTTTCTGTGATTAGAGGAAGAGTTGATCTTTGAATTCCTTAAAGACTAAGTTGAAGGGGCCCTCTTGAAATGTAAAGAGAAACTCTGCTTTTGTGGAGTGAAAAACAAAAGTAGGTCTCTATATTTTTTCCCCTTTCTGTGAGACAGAAGCATTGATATAAGCTGACAAACAAAGTCAAAAGGGACAGACAGCCAAACTGCACCTTGGGCAGGGAGAAAAAGATGGAAAGATCCAGAGAGCTCACTGACTAGGTATGGCATATGTGAGGCTTTTTTACCTTAAATTGAGTCTGAGATTCTAAAAATATCATGTTTCTGCCCCTACCAAATATCTTTCAAGATCTGTGGTAACTCTAAGCTAGAATCAGTTACAGGTATGGAGACAGTCAGCAACAAACTCCAAAATCACATTAATATTTCTGCAAACATATGACCAGGATTTTTACAAATATACCACACAACCCCACCCAAACCCGTTTCCTCCAGGCTAGAATGAAGAAGTGATTTCAAGACTCAACTTACTCTAACACGAAGTTCAGTGAACAGAGAAAAAAACAAACAAACTTAATATCCCAGAAACAGAAACAAACATAGACTTTATTTCAAACCTATAGTTACATCAGGTTATGTGAGTTTCCTAGTTCTTCTCAATTGGTGACTCAGGAAATTTCACCAAGTCATCCTGCAAATCCTTCTCTGTTCTTAGTTCTCAGGACTATACTTATAGTATACCCCAAGAAGGGATCTGAAGAGCTGTCCAACTGGAATATGTTAGGTCTAGGCTGAGTAGTCCTGTACTGAGATGAACCTTTCTATATGCACGAAGGATACCAGGTTATTAATGTGGTGGGAAGGAAGGAAGGAAGGAAGGAAGGAAGGAAGGAAGGAAGGAAGGAAGGAAGGAAGGAAGGAAGGAAACCATAATAAAATTTTTCACAGAATACCAAGAAGAAGTTCAGCAGCAGATGTCCCTGTAAATGGGTATTCTTGGGGAGTGAAGAGAAAGAAGCATGGAGTGTCTTATCATCTGTGGTGCTCTCGGTGTACTTTAGTGACACAAAAATCTGTACCTGAACTGAACCTCTTTTGTGGTATTACTATGGCAATATTAATCAAAATACTGAAGTTTTTGAGACCAAATACATTCCTGGAAAGTCAGTGTTTTCATAGAGTCTAAAAAAATTTAAAAAGTATTACCTGTGTTTGGAAAACAGGGGCTAGATAGACAATCTTTTTCTCATTTTTTATGGTTGGTTGTAGCATAATATCCCCAAGAGATTTTTTTTTTTGGTTATATGTGATAACAGGTTTATTGTTGCATTACTGTTTTATTTAATCACTGAAAAATAATTTACCAAGTATAGGAACAATGGCTATGAATCACATCATTACCAATTACACAGCATTTTGGAAGACTGGTCTATTCTCCTTCCAGTAAGTGTCTGTATCTTACATTAGGCTTAATGAAACTTAAATTTGTGCATCAAGTGGAGAAGAAAGCCTTCTGGGTGGTTACAGATGCATGACCTTGAGCCTTGTGACTCACAATGCAATCTGCATGCAGGGATATTAGACAGTATCTGTCAGCATCTGTCAGGTCTGATTGTTTAAACATTACTTTGTCACCCACACACATGCACAAATTTTATCCAATTTCAAATTAAATATTAAACTGACTTTTTAAAGGGGAACTGCTGTAAAATGTAAATAAATTTTATTGTGTTTCTTTTTACAATTAAAAAATTATAATGAGAAAAATCAATCTCTGGTGTAACTTAACTGGATTCCTGGGTACTCTGTGAGTGACAATTTTTCCAGAATAATTAGAAGTTGAAGACCAGATTTCTCTTCACTGAAAATGTAATAAGTAATCACCTTGAGCCAACTCTCCTGTAATATCAATACAATTCCCATTGCAATAACTGTAATGCAAGTTGCATCAATGTAGCAGGAGAATATTTGACATATATAGAACATGTATAAATAGATTTTTGTAAGGTAAATGTGTTTACCATGTCAGAACTGAAAGAAAAATATATAATGTGTAGTCAGTCATCTGAGAGTGATCTGGTCAGCAAGAGAGATAAGCATGCAAGTTTTGTCATTTTAGTACTATGCTAATTAAAAGAACTTCTCCGTTCTTCAGATTTTGGGGGTATTTTTTTTCCATTGAAGATGAGCCAGTTTGTTCTCATTATATCTTCCACAGATCGCTTTTTGGTCTCAATAGGCCCTGTCAGTACCTCTGGTCATTGGCCTACAAGAGTCACATGGCCTGTACTTCATCCGTGGAACTTGTGTCTTTAGGAAAGTGATGGAGCACTGCTGCAGAGCTGGACTGGGCTCCAGCAGGGCCCTGCAGTTGGATGCAAGCTCAGGTGGACAGATCCATAGGAAAATGCAAGAAATCTTTTCTCCCCAAGCTCTGCTGCCTCCGCTGCCACTTTTGCACCTGGAGGTGATTCTGCAGGTGTTAAACTTGAGGATGAAATAACTAATTAAATAATCAGTGGAACTAAGCAAAGCTTTATTATGGGTAATTTAGCTGACAAATATAATCTTTCCTTTTCTGAATTTTTCATGACTGATTCATAATTATCTTGATGTTTATATATTGTTCAAAACTTTATAGTGAGTTATTGCTCCAAAAAATTGTATTCTAGATTTATGAAGAATCTGTTTTTTCATAAAATTGATTTTGTAAATAGCTCATGCTTGACAGCATTTCACTTGTGTAGGCTAGCATTCATGCCATTAATTAGTTTTTAAGAAAAGGTATTTTATTTTGAAATGCTTCTGATCTAATGATATTTGTTTAACAAAAGGAGGAACTCAATGACCAATCTAACACAGTGCATTATGGTGTCATAGGATATACATTATCATTATACAGAGCTGTTTGAGACTTTATGGATAACCATATTATCAAGGAATTCTAACAAATTTTATTTTTATGAACACATAATATTAATGCACATGCCTATTCCAACTCTAATTCTCCATGATGACCCTGCAGAAAAGTTTGGCCTTGTTTTGGCTGGTTGCCATAATAGACCCAAAGGCAACCATCACTTGAAAAAAAAATCCTCAGTAATCAGTAAAATACACTTTCATTAATTATAGCATGTGAATGAGTTTAACATTCCAATTAATTTAAAAAACATGTCCCAGCTATGTGGGACCAGGTCTGCTAGTACAGAGAAAATACAGTGGCACAGACGCTAATGCAGCTATAGTGCTTGCAAATTATTATACATGCTCCTGAAGCTGACTCTATCCATGTTGAAAAAGCACCATTTTTATGCATATTAAGGTGTTTGTGAGTGGGCCTGAAATACCACTGCTTGCAGTAGTAACTTAATCCGTGACCCTGCAATGAGCTCTGCACAGGCAGGCAGGAACCAATAGGGCCCCACAGGACCCCCTTCCTCCTAAACTCATGGCAGGATCAGGCCATAGATTTTAACAACCTGAGACAGAGTCTCTGTCTTTTATGTTTTGTGGCTACTTTGTACATTCTGACTACTAGGGGAAGTAAATACTAAAAGGCTGTACATACATACTGCCTATAGAAAAGAGACAAGGATGATCTGGTCTGTATATAATGGCTATACTCAGACACACACAAAATATATAGTGGTTTTCGTTACAATATTTGCATTGTACCCTGAAGGGAAAAAAAAAAAAAAATGAAACCCAGACATTCTGAGTTATAGAATTGAAAAACAAGCTGGTGTTATGACAGTTTTGAAATGGGTCTGCTTTTGCCAGCCAGTTATGTGCTTTAAAGAGCCTTTAGCTGATTTATGCAGTTCTTGTCCCAAAACTGCTGTATTGTATTACTTCAATATTTTATCCCTAACTATTTAAAGAAGGTTTGATCTTACATCAGTAGTACTCAAAAAATATTAAAATCAAAGAGATTTCTTTTCAAAGAATTTATGCAAAACAAACCCTATATTTTTCCTGATCTTGAAGACTAAAATAAATAAAAAATAAAAAAAAAAAAGGAAAAAAAATTACTTCTATAGCAAAAACTCCAGATAGTTATGGTAGCTGTTGCATATTCTAAAAGCTCAGAAGGGAAAAACAGTTTTTTTAATGTAAACTGCTGAAGTCTTGGAGCTTTCATGACAAAATAGCTTCTGGTCACAGACAAAAAGCAGAAATGAGGATTAGAAGTGTTACCACTTATCTTTTTTTAATGCATTCTTGTTAACTGCCACTACTTCGAGTGAGTAAACAGGAAGCTTTTCTCTGCAGTGGGACCCTTAAAAGTACAATTTAATAGTTTTGACTAGCATTTTCGTATATGCCTCAGTTCTTTTCTTCTCTTTACTTAGCTGTGTGTTACACAAGACTTTTATGAGTTCAATATGTACAGTATCTGTTGACACTTCGTATATAAACAGAAATGATTTCATTTAGAAGCAGGGGAATTAAAGTACCCATAATGAAAAACAATTATTCTAAAATGCTGTCAATTTGGATTGTGGAAGGAATTTCAAGGATTGATCATGTAAAATGCAGAGAAACTCCAATTTTTATTGACATCACTGTTTTACAGAAACAACTCTTAGATGAAATAATGCTTACTGGTTTTAAATATACCTTTTAGTTTCCAATTCTGAGGCTCTTCCATGATGCGTGAAAATGTTATTTCCTTCTCCAGCTTTGGAGAAGATAAGGGAGAGATAATTGGCCTTTTTTAGTCACTAATATAATGGGTTGAAGTGTGATAGCAGTCTTCCTACATGCTTGGAGCTTGTACAACCTATGTTATTGTGCTGGGTTGATCCTGGCTGGATGCCATGTGCCATGTACCAAAGCCATTCCATTACTCTGCTCCTCAGCTGAACAGGGGAGAATGGATACAACAAAAGGCTCATGGGTTGTGATAAAGGCAGGGAGCGTCACTCACCAGATAGAGTCATGGGCAAAACAGTCTCAACTTGAATTTATTAACAACCAAATCAGAGTAGGATAATGAGAAATAAAACCAAATCTTAAAAACACCTTCCCTCTGCCTCTCCCTTCTTCCTGGGCTTAACTTCACTCCTAATTCTTTCCATCCTTTTCCTCTGCAATGCACAGGTACAAGGACTGGGCGTTGTGGTCAATTCATCACGCGTTGTCTTTGCTGCTCCTTCCCCCTCAGGGGAGGACTCCTCACTTTCTTCCCCAGCTTCAGAATGGGGTCCCTCCCATGGAACACTGTTTTTCAGGAACAGACTCCTCTGGCATGGGTTTCCCACAGGGTCAAAACCTTCTTTGGGTATCCACCTGTTCCAGTGTGGGGTCCTGTACGGGCTGCAGGTGAATATCTGCTTCACTGTGGACTGCAATGTGCTGCAGGGGCTAAGCTGCTTCACCATCGTCTTCACCATGGGCTGCAGGGAAGTCTCTGCTCTGGTGCCTGAAGCATCTCCTCTGCCTCCTTCACTGACTTTCATGTCTGCAGAGTTGCTTCTTCCATATATCTTTTTCCTCTCTAAAATCTGTTAAACACTCCCCTTCTTAAATCTGTTCTCCCAGAAGCACTGCCACAGTCACTCATGGCCTCAGCCTTGGCCAGCGGTAGGGCCATCTTAGAATCAGTTTGCATTGGCTCTATGGGACATGGGGAAAGCTTCTGGCAACTTCTCCTGGAAGAACACACATTACCCCCATTATCTTCCCTGCTACCAAAACCTAGCCACACAAACCCATGACAGCCATACAAGACCATCTGTTTTTTTTCCAGTCAGTTGACTCACATATGTCTGCAACAATTCAGTACAATCCTTACTGTGAAGCTACTTAACTCACAACAAAGTTCCCCTTCATTATTGCCCTGAAGATTGGGATGTGAAAAAGATCACTTAGAAGTACACAGACTGCAGAATAATTATCTTCTCTCCACTCATAGTCCACAGCCCTGTGCAACAATAAAATGCATGCAATTTGGAATGGAGGTACTTGCTTCAAGTAAATTGTTATGGCAGATGAGAACTATACTCTCAAACCAAAAATTTCAGTACCATTCAGTTGCCTTGAAACATGAGCTCAAGGCCTTCTTAATTCAGTATCCACGGTTCAATGAAAACTATCCAAAGCTCTTCATGAGACCCCTCCAAATGGGAGACAGATGGTCCCTACTCCTGCTGCTTCTCAAACAATTTTTTATGTCACTCTCCTTTCCTGTGGTAATATTCAGTATTTTATAATTATGCCTAATAGAGAAGTTCGTACCATTCTGGCTACTGCATCAGAGATTATTGACCTTGGATACAGACATTATTTACCCTTGAATCTTACTTTCAGGTTTTTATTTGTATTGAAAATACTTGAAAAAACTTAAAAATAATCCCAAATCAATCAACAATTCTAGGATCTTGTCATATGACTCTGAGAGCTTAAGAATTATAATGATACAGAGCAATTTCACTTTTAAATTTCAGGATTGTTAAATGAAATCTTTCAGAAAAGTGGAAGCTACATGCGAAATTGAAAGATAAATCAACTATTCACAGTATGTTGTTTTTAAGAAGTGCCTTCACATCCTTCTGTCAGGAAAAGAGAAAAAAATCCATGTATGGACAGCAAATGAAAAAAATAAAACAAGTCCAAGAAACATATCTCGTGCAACTCTCAATTTTAAAAAGATTGCTCCACTTAAGAAGAAAGAAATATGATATTTTTATAACACTGTTTATGTCAGGCCCTTAACAGCATTTCACAATGGCAAATATGAGTAAGCATTCTTTTCTCTGTTTACATTTGGCGCAAGATTAGCTGTTCAACAGTAGCAAAAGTCAGTAGCATAACTAGGCCTGAGAACCCAGAGCCCTTAAGGCAAAATCCAGACCATACAATGTTGCAGATTTTGTCCTTATTCTCCGAGTGGGGTCAAGAGGGATCTAAGCTCAGAGAGCTCCAACATGAGTATTTTCTATCTTCCCTCTCAGATGCTGCTTGAATGATAGTCTATGCGCATGCAAACTACTAAGGTGCAGTTATGCTCCAAGTATTTATTGGAAAAGTTATTTATTTGGCTTCTGAGTGTTTGATGTGTGCTTATCATTTTACTAAGAGGATTTGAACTTCTGCGAGGATGTACATCTGGTTTCTTCACTTGCAGAAAGGTATAGGATTCTGGTGTAGGTCTTGCAGGTTAGACATGAAGTTTTATCAGGTACCATACCCTGAATGGTACAAGGTTCATGTCTGGAAAAACATGTGCTAAATTTCTGCCCAGAAGTACTTGAAGTTATACACCTTGAATGGACATAGATGTACAGCATAATCCTTGTGCTTGCATTTCTGTCTGTCCATGTGTAAAACTTCCTGTTTTTCAGCTCATTTAGTTGCCTACAGTATGGTGAAAAGATTATGCTACTCATTACTATAAACTTTTGTGTGGTCTTCTGTATCCTCACCTTGTGGTAAAATTAAGAAAATGAGGATACCTGTGCGTTCAGCCATTTCTAAGTGTTGTGTAGACTGGGAAAACTGGATATGAATTAGGAGAATAACCAATTCCTACTGTTTCTTGGACAAATGTACAAGTTTTGTTTGAGTGCTGATAAAACATGATATCTTTTCTAAGTAAAACACAAATACAGTAGTTCCGTTTTTAAATTAGGTGAATAATTAATCGTTCAGACCAAGCCAGAAATTAAATGAAGATAATTTTTATTATTCAATTAGTTAATTTCTCCCTTTTAACACACTGTCTATCACTTTCAGGGTGTTTTGTGAACATCAATCACAACTCTAATTCAAAATATCATTGAAAGAAGCTGGGTTTCCTGCTCTGGAAGCTTTTGAATGTATTGGTTTCAGAGCTACAAACTCTCCTTTAATTTTTTTTGCTGACAGCATGCCTCTTTTAAATACGAAGAATAATCTTAATGAGCTGATCTTTCTTCTTTATGAAGGGGATTCTGGAAAATGGGGATAGTCATGAAGACACTGAGCTTGCAATAAAATGTACACAGAGAACATTTGTTTTACTGCATAAGAGCAAAAGAATTAATGACTTTTTGACACATTTGGCTTTCCAAACCACTCTAAGACTCAGTAACTACCATTTTCTTTTGGTTGTCTACTCCAGTTTATGTGTTGCATTGCAGCACATCTGCTTTTTTGCAGAGCACATCATGTTGATATTGCCCAGAATGAGTGCCATGTTTGAAACTTGAGATGAGGGGTCCTCTCCCTGCCAAAAGTTCATTGCAGCTACTGCACAGAGCTGTGAGCCTCAGCTGCCTTGAATGACAGCCTGCTAGGGAGTTGATTATGCCAGGTCTGGATCCTAGGCTAATTCAGGAACTTGAAAGGCCGCATGACTGAAATCCCTAAAGCAATTCATGTGTTGTTTTGACTCATCCCTGGAAGTGGATTGCATAAGGCGCTGCATTGATGTGTGTGTGCTTTTTCTATTTCTTCACTGACTTGTTGGGTGTCAGTCTTCTTGGGCAGCAAGGGCGCCGTAGGCATGGCCAAGGTGGAGAAAAGGTAAGGACTAGCCCGTGATCCTGGCTGCTCTGTCAGCTCCGGGATGCAGTCCCACTTGATCTTCCCAGTCTTGACAGCGGCTCCCCAGCAATCTCTACTTATAATTCCTGCTTGTCTCAGATTTCTACTCCTGTCCTTTCCCAGCACCAAATTGTTTGGCCTGCATTGCTGCATTCTTACCTCGCTGTTCATCCTGACCTTACCAAATTGTTTGTTTTCTGACTACAGTCTGGTTTCTGACTATGATTTAACCTAGTCCTTTCATTTGAGATCACTCTACATAAGACAAATGGTTGGCTTGATTCTACACTTAGCATTCTTCCTTTCTCTAGTACTTTGGGCCTGTTGTGGGCTACTAGATACATTCTACTTATTTCTTCTAACATCAGCAAATACTCTCCGCAACCATGGAGGAAGGAGGACTATCTTTGCTTCATTTTCTCATCCCCAAAAGATCTGTTTTATATTAAGAAGTCTTTCCCAATATAAGATTAGATAATTTTTGGAATGAAATACAGGCCATAAAGGGTTTCTTGAACAGAGAATACAGACATCTAAATCTAGCTACTCCTGGTCTTCCCCCAAAGAAGAGAAATGGACTACCTCTCTCATAGAGGTCACCTCCATCCCAACATTTCAGTGATTGTTTTCAATATATCATATTTAACCCTTTTGTACCTGAGGACACATCATTCTACATCATTAAGCAGTAATGAAGAAGAGAGACAGTGATGTATGAAAGGTATTGCAAAATTACTCTATCATCTAAAACAGAAGCAAATATGGCTTTGGACATATGCTGCTTCTCGTATATTTATGAGGGCATCCGGTTTTATTATTATTTTCTGTGCACCTGTTTTAAAAGAGGAAAGATTTTATGGCAACTGTAAAGGACAAGGAGAGGCATAGAAAAGAATGTGAGTGCTTCATATTACTCCATGTCTACACATACCCTTTCCATCGACCATTGACTCTGGATCTGAGTCAGCTATGGTCTGGAAGCCATTTAGCTGTATTCACATCCAACTTGAACTAACATGCCCTTCTGTTGGTGTCATCCTAATGGAACATGCTTTCCAGAACAGAGCTAGTTTGTATTGCTTGGCCACAGTGCTGTGTAAAAGGATGTTTTCTTTGCATCTACTCACAGAAATGTGCTCTAAATCACAGTCACTGAATTTTAATACCTCACAGGTTTTGTAATACCTTTAGCCAATTTGAGCCTGATTTAAAAAATGGTGATCATCCCACACCCAAGGAGGGCAAAATGAAGAAGTAAAGTCTGCAGCTCTCCATTCCATCAGATTTCATATATGAGCAGAGCAAACAGTACATATCTTAATGACATCCAGTTAATTAATGTTTACAAAATATGCAGAAATAATCAAATGGCTAACACTGTGTATGAATTTTACCTTCCTAATAAAGTGTAACTAAAAGTTATTATTATTTCTATATAAACATGTTGGATTTTTCCCTTTCTCAGAAACAAAGAGAGTTTGTTTTCATTTGTGTCTGAGTATTACTCATCTGAGTTGTTTTTAATTCTGAATAGGATATAGAATAATAATTTTGCTATCTCCCAGCTGATTGTGCTAGGAAGGAATTTTTTTCCCCATTAATTGTGTATACACACAGTTAATAAGCAATTCTGTCTACACTTTTAATTAAAAACACCGTATAAAAAAATGAACAAATATTTCCCCAAAAAACAAAAGTCATGGGCAGAATTAGATGCAGGCTTTTGGTTTGAAAAAAACTTCCACTTTTTCAAAACAATATCATTTGACCTCAACCACAAATATTCCTGAAACAAAAGGGAAAACAAAAGCAGACATCCCACTCCTGTTGCATAAAAAGCTAGCTAAAATTGAAATGATAAACACTCATAGCTCTAAGTGGAAGCATCTCCAGCAGGTTCTCTCTGGTGCCCAGGGATGAGATGGTAACCACAAGTGCAGAGATACTGACGCCTGTACAACCTGATACTGGTGTGATTAGAGGACACCCTGCATCCTGCAGGATTAGCTATAATGCATTGTACCACGCTTTTTGTTCATCAAACAACAGCTGCTAAGAGATGCAGCTTTCAAGAGCATACAGCTGATTCCACCTGTTATATTTCATATCTACATATACTTTATTGTCTAGATGTGCTGTATCTTTACTATATTTTATGATTTGTCTGTCCCAGACTCCAAGCAGAATGCTTTGCATCCATTTTTATTGAATCTACAATGAATGTTTATACGGGATTTTCCTTTAAAATACACAGTATTTATTTTAAAATACACAGTACCAAAAATGTGGTTGTGTGCAAAGCAGAAACAACTTTCTCCCACCACAGTTCATTCCTGAATAGTGTGTTGCAATTACCTGGAGATGCTTTGTGAAATTTTCTGTAATGTCTTTCTCCATAGTTTATCTTCACTTATGTTTACTATAACTGTTCACAGGTTTAATGGCTTGTTTAATATGCAAAGCATTTTGACATGCAATAGTGAATTAATTAATACAATTATCTGTAATATTTTTAAAGAATCCTAAAATTGAATGTGACCACTGCTAAAAGATGTAATGCAGAAGCATAAAATATGTATGAAATTATGTAAATATACTGGAAAACGTCTTTCAGCTAAACTTGTCTACCAGTTTTCTGAAGGCTTGCCAAACTTGAAATAAAAGCCACATTGAGCAGAATGTTTAGACATCTGGATACCTTTCTTTTAAATTCCAGGAAAATATTCTGTATCTAGTTTGAACTACAGCTACCTAAGTCGCTATTTCCACTACAGTCAAAATAGTTATTCTTTGTAATTTCCTGTTTGTCATGTTACTTCTCTTCAGCCAGCTGATCAAAGATACTCTCAATATTTTTGTAACTGTTTTTCCTGTCTAATTTTCTAGTTAGTATTTTAACAGCCTCAAGATTGCAAGCCAACTTTATTCTTTGACCTGTTCAGGCTTTCTGTCTTCGGATTTTGGACTTCATTCCACTTCTAGTGCTGTGCAATTTATTAAAATAATTGAACACTGCAAAAAATATTAACAAAGTTCAGCAGTTCACCAAATTTAATGTTAAAAATTATTTCTGCAGTCATGTTCATGTCACAGGAAATTCCTTGAATACTGAATCTCTCACAGGCAATTTTAACCAGTAATAAAGCTAGGAAGCAGGTCTTGTACCACTCTGTGGTACTTCTGTTTTAAAGGTGGATAAACAGGCTGGTGAAAAAAAAAATGCATAAGTCAGCTTAATCACACAACAAATACTTGATCTTATTACAACTTCATTGAAAACCTTCCAGACTGAGCTTAGGTTTTGTTAACCTTAACTTACATAAATAAAGTACGAACAATTATGCTAGTTCAGCACTCCTACTATACAGTGTCACAGAATTTTCTTAGGTTCTACACTTACAAATCGGAAAGCACACTTGATGAAAATCAGTGAGATATAACAGCAAGAATATGAAGATTAATGTGTTTTTACCCCTCATACACTGCTCTCCTACGTATCAAAACCTCAGCAAGAAATGAACTATAAATTCAACAATAAATGATATACAGTTTCAAGATAATACAGAAACTAACTACACTGCCAGTGCCCCATGCAAAAGTTTTCCTGATAGAGCAGGTTCAGCTTCTCATTTTGGAGCATTTCATCTCAGCAGATAAAATAAACCTATCACAAAAAATGTAAAATCGAGTGAAAATTTCATTCTAGGTGGAAACTTCTCAAATAAGTAGAGTAGTATTTATTGACAAATTTGTTAGTTTGAATTTACCTTTTACATGCCACTCTGTGAGCTGGAAGCCAGTGTGGTGCATTACATTACATTTGAAAATAATATATAAAATTTAATTTTTCTACAAATCACATAGAAAAAAAGTGTTAGCTTTCCTTTGAACTTGAAGATCTATATCCAAAATTAAATTTGTAAAGGTCTTCACTCTAGTGGGCCTGAATTTCTTGAATGAAAATATATTTGAACTCCACATGCTAATGATGTATTGTGAGTTATGTAGCTCAGATCCATTCTACTGAATACACACTAGGGCAGCCTTGGAAGTCCAAAACTTTGAGTGATCATCACCCATCTGAAAAATCATTCTGATATAAAACAAGTTTCTGTGGGTACATTTTTACTGTGTGGACAGGGCCTCATTAGAGGTTGGTGAGGGTCTCTATTTCACTGCACAGAACATGCTAAGGGACTGTGAAACTGTCCTTCGAGTCCTTACAGCTGCCTAATCCCAGTGTGTCCTAGTCTTCTGAGAATGATTCACTTGGGTAGGTGGCTCTGTGATGTGGACGCACACTTGTTCTAATTGTGTTGACTCACTCTTACCCAGGTTGAGTATCACCAAAATGGCTCAGCATGGATATAACCCTTGTTAGACAAACACTATCAACAATTTGTGTGCAGTATACAGTGCAGGACTACAATGTGATTTTTTCATTTAAAAAGTTACTTTACACTAAAAATATAAGACATCAAAACACACAGAGATTTTTGGACCATAAGGATCTCCCTGATGGGATTTGATGGTCTTGATTCACTTACAAACAGGAGGAGCTGATGTCTCTTTCATTGCATACAACATGTTTGCAAATGTGATTGACAAGGTTAGAAAGAAGTACAGCAGTTAGCAACTAAGCAAAAATTCTCTTTTTAGTTAGAAACTGTCTATTTAGAAATACTTATCAGATGATAGAAAAAGTAAATTACTTGTGGTTGATAGAGTTGTCTGACCTACCAATTAACAAAGAAAATCAGGTCAGATGTACAGCATGTAAATTAATTACCTGAATATGACTAGCTGACATTTGACAAAATAGCATGTCACATTGATAGGGAATTCAATCCTGTCAACAAGGCTGGAAGATGCTAAAAAAAGAGAAAAAAAGAAATAAGCACAGTAAATGTAAAAACAAGCAAAGACAAGCAGAGCAGGAGGGAGAAATTTGCTTAAGAGCACTACTGTTTCTTTTTCTATATGGCTTTCCTTGAACATAATGAAAGCAGGATGTTTTGTGTAGTTGTTATGGACTAGTAGTGTCAAAAATACATATTTCATGTGGAAAAAAAAAAAAAAACAGAAATGTTTAATGCAACTCCAACACTTCATGTCAGGGTTCTTCTAGTAGCATTATCTGAATCATGTTGCACTCAGATATGTCGTATGTGTAGCTCTTTTTGTCCTGCTTTTCTGCTGTCATGTATTGGATGAAGGGCATGGACGTCACAGGTTGTACAAGTGGAATAAATTAAAATTTGAAATCTTGATCTGTGTCATTATTATGGAGTTGATTTTGTTGTGGTCTCTATTTCTGTCTGGTTGGTCAGGGAAAAATCCTTATTCTGTTGTGATGAATTACAGTGAGTGCTGAAGTACTTGATTCATACTCACAGAATTTCTTTAAACACATCTGAGTCTGGGGGTTGTAAGTAGATTTTGTTCTCATAGAAACAGATGAAAATGTGTTAATTTCAATGAGCAAGTGAGATGTGGATCAAAATGACCTGCTTGAGGTCACAGTAACAAGCTCAAGTAATGTTATTTAAAACAAATTCAAACCACATCACCAACACTAAAGCTTGAGGTATCTACTTGGGTCAAAATAGGGCCACAATGCTTTGCTCTTGTGGTCACTTATCTATTGATTATGGCAGCTGGTTCTTTTCCCTCTGTTTGCTTCAAAGCCTGGAGGCATGTGCCTTCTCCCTTTCCAAATACTGCTCAGCTTGAAAAGCAGCAGAGTTGATCCCTAAGAATTTCCTCCGCAACATTTTGAGTATTTGCTTAAGAGGAAAGACTAGATGATAAAGACAGCAAAAGAATTTTAAATCACAGAGAAGCCAAGCTGTTCTTCAGAAGGTGCATCATGCTGGCCCCAGGGCACCCTGAACAGCAGCCCTGGCACATGGCAAGGTGGCAGCGAGCACCAGGGTATGTTTCTGACAGCAAGTGTTGGCTGATCTGATACAACAGAGAGAGCCAGCAGAAACAACTATTGCCCATGATTACATGTCTGCTTCTGTCAGGAGAAGAGGTGTCAACTGGGTCTCTTTTTTTAGTTTGATTTTTGTTTTTTTTTTTCATCCTTTTCCATTATGTTTCAGAGATTTGTTCCAGACTAGTAGCCTATGGGCTGGGGAGATGAGAATTCAGTCAGATATAGAGCACACAAAAAAGTGTGACAAATTGCAATGACAAGGTTGTGTTAGTAGCTTATGATGTAGTGAAATGAAATCCCTAACCAGGGAACACAGACAGTGGTGTGCTATGTGTTATAGGCATCCGAGTTCAGAGAAGGGGGAAGGATGCTGCAGTAGGGGTAGGAGTACTGAGCCAGTAAAATCACCACTGATATTACTGCCAGCCTGTAACAGGCTGCTCATCAACAAATTAAGTCATTTTTCTTGCACTCAATATCTAGGAGTAGAGTGATGCAGCTGGTATTTAAACATCATGAAATATGTTATTAGACACGCACAGCTGGAAGTAAAGAAATACAATGTTTTGGTCAGAAGCTTTCAGGCCTGCTGGCTGAAACATTTAACATTTTACTTCTATCTGTGTATGTCTTACAGAACTGGCTTGAACTTAATACTTCACACTGGAACATGCAAGAACTTTGGGGGAAACACTCACTTTAAAAAATATTCTGTCCACACTACACCTCCATTTTGTCTTTCCGTACAATAGTCATGAAAGGAATTTTTCAAAATCCTTGCAAAAAGGCTGAGCTAGATTCATTATTTCCTCTTATCTAGTAACCAAAACTATTCTGGTACTAACCATTATTGTGTCTGATCATCTTAGGTGCTGAGCATATCCTTAGATTTTATCCTTCAACCAGTCAGACAGAGAGCCATTGAACCCACTTTTCAGATGGGGAACTGAGACATGCAGGTGACTAACAAGCCTGACAAAGTTAATTTAGTCTGTTTCTGGCCTATGAATAGGACCCATGCTTCTTCCAGGGCCCTCTCACCTAAGCTAATCCTAAATTTCCAGAACATAAGGAAGAAGCAGTTCTGAGGCCAAACAATCTGAATCACTAAGCATACCCTGCCTAGAAAATGCCTTACAGGGACAGTACAGAACCCTGGTACTTAATGATTTTTTTTTTTGGCCCAATAATTTTTCCATGCTATGCACTGTATGAACATGAATAAAGGCAAGATCTCTACTTTAACATGCACTTCTTTGCCATTTATTGATATCCAGTCTATCCATTTCCCAACTTTTACAGACTTCTCAAAAAAGAAATCTTGATAATTCTTTTAATGAGCCAATCCCCCACATAATGATGAATTTATTAAATTCTAATATCTTTACTATGAAAAAAAGTTCTTTTCACTATACTCTCAAGACATTTCAAGCCTAACTTCCTGAACTTTGTCTTTTCACATTTGCTCTATTAATGACTAAATGATCATACTTAACCAAGCAAGATTTCCAATATCTAATATTCTAATATTTAATGTCACCTCACAGGTATTGATTCTTCTTTTCAAAACTAAATACAGAATAAGGCATCAGTATTCATGTTTTGATAAACTGACACACATATATGTCCCCATAGAAAAGTAAACCAAGGTAGCAATATCTCATATTCTTACAAAACTTCCTCATTCTGCTTTCTGAATTTACTTCCACATCAGACATTAGAGTATCCCTTAAAATTTTGAATGAATACTAATTTTTTTATGTTTCTCCTCAGATTTTGAAGTCTATCTATATACATGGCAAAATGGAAGTCCTTAGGGGAAATTTTGGCATCTGAAAAAAATACAGCTTTCTTGTTTGAATTATTTGGCAAAAAGAATGTAGAAAGTATTTTCTGGCAATCAGGAGGGTCTTGAGTTTCTGACTTGAAGAAGGAGATGCACAAAGAAATTTTATCAAAAAGAATACGAGGACCTGACATGATTAGCTAAATAAGTACAGTCCTGGGGAGAAAATGCCAGGTAATAGAATGCTACAGTCCTGGGGAGCAACTGCCAGGTGATAGTGTACCTTTTAATCTGCAAGAGAAATGTTCTAACCAAACAGGAATCAATAACTGGAAACTGAAGCCACCCACTTCCAAATTGCAATTAAGGAACAGATTTAAACACTAAGAATAACTAACATTCTCCATCTGTTCATCTTGGGTTTTTTGAAACAAGCTGTACTCAGGGAAAAGTTAGCATACTTTCTATGAAGGCAACTGGGTAGAAATCTGAGACCAGATAAGCTAAAGATTTTTTTGCACATTGCAAAATCATCATTAAAAAAGGGCTGTGCCTTAACTAACAGAAACAGTTATATTAACACAGGAAATTAAAGAGCAATCCAGGATTTCCAGTACAAAAATATGTCTTTTTGTGTAGCTAATGTTAAAGGTTCCCTTATCAGTAGTCATGATACTAAAAACAGAGATTGGGAGGATTACCTCTGTCCATCATACACTCATGAGACAAAACCAAATATTTGAGCCTGAAATTAATCCTAACACAGAGAAAGTGAAAATGCAGATAGATTGTTAACAAAAATCATTCTGCGCAGATAAAGAATCAGCACATAAATCGTGTTTCATAATTTCTAGTTTTAATCTGCTGAGTACTCATACAGAAAAAGAAAAAATCCTCTATCTTTACATCCTAAAGATGAGTCCTCTGTCCATATGGAGAAGAACTGTGTCTTTAGAAATGTGTCAAAATTGTCTAATCAAAATTCCTGTCAAAAGTTCTTCTAAAATCAGCTCAGATTCTAGGGTTAGATAAAGGCAGAACAAAGAAGTAAATGAAAGTTTGACACTCTTCCAACATGAGATAGAAATCTGAACTAAGTTACAATAAACTTTCTCGAAGAGTGATAAGGGTGCAGAATACCAGCTGATTTTTTCTGTTTTGATGTAGAGCTAACCTAACCAGGTCTGTGGGAAGAGAAAGGGGATCAGAAAATTGAACCCAGTGGTTCTGATATTCATAATAGGTGAATATAAAAGGAGTCCTTTAAATGAGGTTATAATCACACATTTCTAGCAGATTCTTGATATAAATTTGAAAAGAAACTTTCATACTAACTGCATTGTATCTATTTTAAAGAGTCCTTCATACTGCCAGATTTAAAGGTTGAATTTAGATATTTTGTTCAAGGTAATTCCTTCCTGGAGGAAAAATTAGTACTGTTAAGGACATTCTTAATCTTATTTTAATTTAAAAGTGTGTCAATTATTAAACCACGAAAGTGAGGGTTAGTTTGCGTTTGACTTTAATACGTTTTTCTGAGGCTCCTGATGATTAAGAACTGTGAACATCAACTACACTGAGAAAGACTTGAGGGAGCAGTCTGTCTTACCAAGAGGAATGGGAAAGTAGTCAACTCTCTGGGGTCAAGGAGGGTGATGTAGCAGAACTGTGCATATCTCAGACCTGCTGATGGATATAAGGAAAACCTGGGGTATCATAACTGATAGAGATGCCAAATTGGATGCACTATCAGAAGAGGAGAGAAAAAAGATTAAAAGAGAAGATTCATCAGAAAGATGGTTTGTTTGAATTCTTATTGACATCAAGAGCTTAATTAATTTTGAAGGAGAAAATTGTGGTGTTATTTACTTCAGCTTCTGTTCTGTGAACCTTTTATATCTGCATTTTAGATAAATTAGTTAAATAAGTTAGACACCTTACAAAAAAAAGCATATAGTTCTTTTGAGTTTTGTCTATAAAAAGGCTTCTTCTTTGGCACAGCAGATGTAAGCAAAAGGTTCCCTGGTTTAGGTTTTATAAGAGATCTGGGGAACATTGTCTCAACAAAACAACCTTGGGATAAAGTGCTAAAGATTTCTATATTTTTTTCTCCAAAAAAATACCAAGAAATCACTATTAAAGACTGAGAATCCAGGGTTTTACAGTATCAAATATTAATTCATTTATCACATCCTCTTTCTCTGAAAAAAATATAGTTTTCCTATTAATTCTGGATCCAAACCTTTATATCTATTCTCCCTTCTTAATTTTCTACTCTCACTATTGTATCATTTTTATTGTCACTATATAAGAGAGACCCTGATCCATAGACAGGTTCATTTTTCCCACAGTTGCAGAATCCCAGGCACTTTCTGATTTGTGTGAACTAACAGAGTTGTCTACAACAAGAAAATTGTGGTTTCCAAGTATTAATTAATGTCTGCATACAGTCTAATACTCTTCATCTTTCCTCACAACTAAACAGATAAAGTAGTTAACTGTAAAGCAAATTTCACTGATTTCACAGTCTATATTTTCTTACGTGCAATGCAGAGAATAAGGCAATTTATTATAAATATAATTTCCCTTTTAATATACATGGCCTATATATTCCAGTTAATGTTTACAATTACCCTGCTCTAGTTAACAAGTAAAAAACTGAATCAGTTTACTGTATACTTTTCCTATAAATTAAACTAGAGGACTCTTTTTTACTGGCCTACACAGTGCTATAAATGCTCAATAATGAAAACATAAAAAGGATTCTATAAATGGACTTCCAGTGTATAAAAGAATGCATATTGCCTGAAAACCCCGGACATACAGGGATGTGATAAAATCTTTAGAATTAGCTCATAGCAAAGATGGAGATAACATTTCTTACAGTTCTTCCCATAAAATCCTCTCAAAATGTAATAGCAAATCTGTGAGACTATAGTTGCACTTCCAGGCCTTTTTATATCTTAACCCACTATGTAAGTCTCCATATTTTGGACATGTGACATGAGAAGGGAAGAAGTTGTATGATGGGAGGTAGGCTTGCGAACAAAGGCAAGGCTAGAGACTTGGCTGGGGCTTTCTCTAGGAAGAGTTCAACTTGAGAGAGCTCTGAGTGCTGTGGCACTAACAGAGCTCTGGGTGTCAGATGCAACCAGCTGGTAAGCCCATCAGCTGGGCCTGGCCCTGGGCCATGGTGTGGCCCTGGGAATGTCTCAGTTGTCAGATATCTACAGCATGAGACCTGACAGATCTTCTCTGCAAGATGATGCTGTTTCATATTTCAGAGATCAATCTTGCAGCCACTACTATCTGCATTTATTTATTCATCCATTCATTTATGCATTTGCTGACTGACTTCAGTGGAATCAGAACTGGTCATTAATTTCTCATCTGAAGAATTCAAATGAGAATTCTTAAGTGTGTCTTCTTTTCCACTGTTCAAGTAAAATGTTACTTATCGAGAAACTAGGATTTGATACATCATCAGACAGAATTGCACATGGTAGGATGGCAGAGTCTGTCTAGAGTCCTCTTCCCTACCTCTTTGCTGGCTAAGGCTGCCAAATCCAATAGTCAGAAAAAACAAGTCATTAAAATTCTATTACTGACTTAGAAGTATAATCAAACCCATACAGTGTGCTCTTTGCACAAGCTCATTTTCCACAGACAGGAAAAATCAAAAGAATCCAATAATAAGGGGAAAATCATCTGGGAGAAGGGGGGGGGGGAAGGGAAGCACAAAAGAAAACAAGGTCCTCTTCTAGGAAGCAGAAAGAAGTTGGACTCAGTTGTAAGTAGCCACAGTCCCTTGGTAGAAACAGTGGTAGATCAGGCTAATTCCTCTTCCTTCACACAGTCAGTTTGGTATTCAGAAACACAAAGGAACCTGAAATAACTTCCTTACTAGAATTTTTAAAAGGTGAAATAGATAAAATTCCCCTGTGTCCTTTGTTGTCTCTGCACTCTTCTTGGTCAAAGTACCATCTAAGAAAATAACTACTTGGTCTGTGGAATAATCACAGTTCACTTCTCTTTTTACAAATTACATGAATAGATAAATCTAGACAGGGAATGACTAAGACTGTAATTTGCTCTCTAGTCATCAGCTACCTTATGAGAGTCTGGACTGCAACAGAGCTTCCTTTTTTGTCAGGCACTCAGCATCATATGCACAATATCTATGGATCAACCTTTTTCGAGGAGACAGAAAGCTTGTTAGGTTTGGTGTATCTTGCATCTTAGCAGAGGGTAGAGCTTCTGTGGAAAGGAGCTCTGCTGTCCCTCCAAGAGTTCATCTACACCATTGCTTCAAAGATATTAACTGCCTGAAGACACAGTGTGTACATAGTTTTTCCCATTTTATTTGGGGTAATATTAAACTTCTGAGTGTCCTGCTAGGGCTTGCTGAAGCCTGTGCTGGTCTTTCTTCACAAAGCACCAGCTGCAGCTCAGAACACTGATGCTTGCCTTCATGGTCAGAGTGGCAACTGATAAGTTCCTGAAAACATCCAGAGATGTGCTACAAATGGCAGTGCAGGCAGGGTGTGCAAGGAGGGTGCTGCCATCTGCAAGCTGGTTCACATTTCAGGTAAGTGCTAAGTGCTCTAGGTCTCTGCCACAACAATGGGTACTCAACTCAGTGCCAAAACCAGCATGTCTACTGAGGCAGCCCCTGAGAAGTCTAATGTTTTCACCCAGATAGAATTGATAAGGAAGGAGACATTAGTACAGTTGGTAGCTTGCGATGGACCCGCAGATACTTCTACCACAGAAAAGGCTGTTACGCACACAAAGTATGCACAGATTGATGAGCTATTGCGGCAGGCAACTGAATTACAAGAGACAGTTAATAGGCTGGGCAGTATTAGAGGAGCTGAAACAGATATGTGGCTTCAGAAACATGCAACTACAATGGATACCACTGAGTGTAGACACCTTGGACCCTGGCGATCCAGAAAAACAGAATGTCAATTCAACCTCCACACTCCAACATCCAGAACAAAACCAGGTATGATGCTTGAAAGGCTTTAGATGTCCATGAGTAAGGTCAATAAGAAGAACCTGCACCAACAGCCAATTGAGGCTACCAGAAAAAGAAATGTCAAGTGATCATAGTAGATGACTCTCTATTAAGGGATAATGAAGCACCATCTGATGGTCTGAGTCCTGAGATATGTGCTGTGTGACAGGGGGCTAACATCTGTGATGTTGCTGAGAGCGTTACCCCAATTTGTCAAGAGCATAGTTTACTACCCACTACTACTTTTTCATGTGGGTGTGAAAGATGTCGCAAGCCAAAATACAGGCAGAATCAAGGAAGATTATAAAGACCTGACAGGACTGGTGAAAAGCATCATTGCCCAAATCATCTACTCATCTATTCTACTGGTGAGAAAAATGGGGACAGCCAGAAGCAAACACAGAGTGCAGATGAACATCTGACTTCATGGCTGGGTTTTGGCTTTTATGACAAGGACTTGTACTTTAATAATAGCCTGTTAGGGAAGGATGGGATCCACTTGTTGAAAAATGATAAGAGGATCTCTGGAAGCAGGCTGGCCAGTTGGTGAGACAGGTTTAAACTGAAGAACTTGGGGCAGGGGGTCCAAAGTGGCAGTACTTATGCCATTGCTTCTTCCTGAGGAGTGGGCCATGGCAACCAGTGCAGTAGCAGATGTTCCTTGACTGCTTCTCAAGATGAGAATCATAGGGCTAAACGCATCAAGAGTGTTTGTGGCTATGGCATATCCTTTTGCACCCCTTCTTGATTACCTCTTACAAGTGCCTGTACACAAATGCTCTCAGCATGGGGAATAAACAAGAAGTAGAAATTTACTTCTAGTGTGGTCAAAGTGCCATGATCTCATTTTGATTACAGAGGCATGGTGGGATTGTTCACATGAGTGGAATGTGTCATGACTGGCTATGTATTTTTTAGAAAAGAGAGGTTAGTGAGGTGAGGTGGTAGAATTTCTCACTCTGTGAGAACAACAGGAATGTATCAAGCTCTACCCATAGAGAATGTATCTTCTCTCAAGGAATGAATTGAGATACCTTAAGGGTGAGAATTAAGGGACACTGTTATATATGTGTCACTATGGTGAGTGTTTACTAGAGGCTACCTGATCATGAGGAAGTTGAGGAGGCTTTCTCTGGGCAGCTGGAAACAGCCTCACTGTCACAGACCCTGTTTCTCCTGGATGACTTCAGCCAACCTGGTATTTGTTGGAGAGACAACAGTGCTCAGCACACACAGTCCAGGAAGTTCCTGCAGATTTTTGATATAAGTGATGGAGGAACCAGCATGGAAAGATATGTTGCTGGACCTTGTTTTAACAAACCAGTAGGGACTGGTTGAAGACATAAAGGTTGGGGACAGCCTTGGCTATAGTGACCATGAGATGGTGGAACCTGGGATCTTGCATGGACAAAGCAAAGCAGTAAACAGAACTAGAACCTTAAACTCCAGGAGAGTTAACTTTGGCCTCTCCAAAGGTCTACTTAAGGGAATCCCATTGCTTAGCGCTCTAGAAGAGAAGGGATCCAAGGTAGCTGGTCAATATTCAAGAATCATTTCCCTCAGACTCAAGACTGGTATATCCCCATGATCAAGAAATCGTGCAAATGGGACAGAAAATGTGCATGGATGAGCAGGAAGCTTTGAATAAATGTCAAATGCAGGAAAGAAATTTATGGTATGTGGAAAAAGGGACTATGAGAACATCATCAGAGTATACAGGGAGATGAGCAGTAAAGCCAAGACCCACATGGACTTGAGTCTGTTGAAGAATATCAAGGACAAAAAGAAGAGCTTCTACAAGTACATCAGCAGCAAAAGTAAGATTAGGGAAAATGTAGGGCTGATGCTCAATCAGATGGGTATCCTGGTGACAGAAGACACTGAGAAGATGGAATTACTTAATACTTTCTTTGTCTCAGTCTGTTCTGAGGATGGCTCTTAGGAGTTTGAGACCTCAGAGGCAAGAGAAGAAGGCTGAAGAAAGAAAGATTTCCCTTTGGTGACAGAAGATTGGGTTAGAGATCAGCTGGACAGATTTAACACCCATAAATCCGTGAGCCCTGATGGGATGCACCCAAAGGTGATGACGGAGTTGGCAGATACTGTTGCTAAGTCACTCTCCGTTATCTTTGAAAAAACATGAAGGACAGGAGAGATGCTCAGTGACTGGAGGAAAGAGAATGTTACTCCTATCTTCAAAAAGAGCAAGAAGGAGGACCCAGGAAACTATTGGACAGTCAGCCTCACCTCCATCCCTGGAAAGCTGATGGAACAGATTGTTCTGGAGATCATCACCCAGCATGTAGAAAAAAGGAAAGTCATCAGGAGTATTCAGCATTGATTCATCAATGGGAAACCATGCTTGAGCAATCTGATGGCCTCCTATGATGATATGGCAGGATGGATCGACAAGAGGAGAGCAGTGGATGTTGTCTACTTCAACTTCAGTGTGGCTTTTGACACTGTCTCCCATTACAGCCTTCTAGGTAAGCTCAGGAAATGTGGGTCAGATGAATGGACAGTGAGGAGGATCAAGAAGTGGCTGAAGGCAGAGCTCAGAGGGTCATGATCAGCAAAGCAGAATCCACTTGGAGGTCTGTAGTCAGTGGTGCTCCTCAGATATAAATCCTGGGTGCAGTTTATTCAAATAGTTTATCAATGACCTGGATGAAGGTATAGAATGTACCCTCAGCAGGTTTGCTAATGACACGAAACCGGGGGAGTGGCTGATACACCTGAAGGCTGTGCTGCCATTCAGCAGGACCTTGATAGGCAGGAGGACTGGGCAGAGGGAAAATGAATGAGGTTCAACAAGGGCAAGTGAAGGGTCCTGCACCTGAGGAGGAATAACCCCAAGTACCAGCACAGGCAGGTAGCCTTGGATGACAAGCTGGCCATGAGCTGGCAGTGTGTCCTTGTGGCCAGGAGGGCCAATGGTATCCTGGGGTGCCTCAGGAAGAGTGTGGCCGGCAGGGCAAGGGAGATGATCCTCCCCCTCTGCTCAGCCGTAGTGAGGCCACATCTGGAGTGCTGTGGCCATTTCTGGGCTCTTCAGGACATGAAAGACAAGGAGCTACTGGAGAGGGTCTGGCAGAGGCCACAAGAGTGATGAGGGATCTGGAGTTTCTCTCTTTTGAGGAGACCCTGGGCCTGTTTAGTCTGGAGAGGACTGAGGGGAATCCCATCAATACATATAAATACCTCAAAGGCAGGTGACAAGAGGATGGTGCCAGAGTGTTTTCAGTGATGTCCAGCATGATGAGGAGCAATGGCTATAAATTAAAATACAAGATGTTCCTCCTCAACATGAGAAAGAGCTTCCTTACGTTGAGGGTGGCAGAGCATTGGAACAGGCTGCCCAGGGAGGTCATGGAGTCTCCCTCTCCGGAAACATTCCAAACCCAACAGCAAGAGTTCCTCTGTCACCTGCTACAGGTGACCCTGCCTTGACAGTAGGGTTGGACTAGATATCCAGAGGTCCTTTCCAACCCTAAGAATTCTGTCATTCTGTTATCTCCTAAACATGTGTGTGAGGATCTCAATCTTGATTTCCTAACAGAATTAAGAAAACTGTTTGATTTCCTCAAATCCAAAAGTGTCTTACGGCATTCAGAAACTTACAATGCTCTACAAGAATGAAAATGTGACAGTAAACACTTATATCCATATCAAGCTGTTAATTCCAAAAGAACCATTTTCTGTATAGAGAGGGGAATTAGTGAAATAAAATGAAATACAGCTACTTCTGCAATGGAGTGCAACAAATGTGCAACTCTACACAATAGTTGAAGACAGGCTGTAAGGAAGGATATTATGCCCAGCAGAAAAAGTGTTCCCTTATTCATTAATATAGTTAATCTGTGTTCCCTTTATGTGGCCTTGGTTTTTCTATCCAAGTAGCTGGTGCATGATAGTGAAATTTTGTCTTCATTTTTAATCACAAAGGCAATTTAATTTCAATCAGGAATGCATTTTATTTTTACAACAAAAAATAAGAAAGCATTGACATTTTCAAAATGCACAGTTTGTGTCACAAAAAGGTTGCTTAATCATGTACTTTGTTGCTAGAGCACTTTCATCTTTTAAGTGTTTCTAAGAAACTGCTTTTATTTTAGTTTAGGGTGCAAGAGCATATAAATCTGCAGCCATGGTACTGCTGAGGGTGAGGTCTGCTACAGGAAGCACCCGCTTTTAACAGAAGTTCAAGCTGGAAATAAGAAAGTAAAGATCACCCTGGCTTTTAGCAGCTTTTATCCAATCATAGACCAGGCTTTTCTTAGCCCATGTTAATAATTATTTAAGTATGACAACCTCAGATAATTTTGCTTCCTTGCACTAAATCTTCCTTGGATCTTGTGATACGGCAGCTCCTGTATCTGGGTCGTTATTCATTGTTACACAGCATAATGCCACTGAAGGATTAAGATGATATTAGCAAATGCATTATGAAGCCACAAGTAATCAAGCTTAATGTAGAGTGAGATTTGGAAGTAGAAAATATTCAGACTAAGATGTTAGCAGTGTATTATGGAAATGGTTTAATCTCTGGTTATAAGTAGTTAATATATGCTGAATTTTAACATCAGTGTGCAACTTTGATTAGAATCTCCTAAATACATAATCCCCATAGCAATCCTACTAAAAAATGGGAGCTTAATTGTCGCCTTACAGTCTAGTACCTTTCACCTTTACATAATGCTACCATGATGGCTTTTCAAAACAGCAAGAAGGAGAAGAAGAAAGAGAGAAGAAAATCAACCAGAAGAATTTGTCGGCAAGACATTTTAACATCCGTTTCAAAAGTCATAGATTACAATTTAAAATGGAAGTCCCCTTTTTGAACAAAGAAGGAAAGGTTATGAGAAAATACAGTTTGAAATTATTGATGTGCAAAGCCATATGTGATTGCATCTGTCCTATAGCTCCCCCAAATGCACCAAATGGTTATTGCTGAAACCTCATGGAAATAAGTGCAAGACATTTGACTACAGTGATTGTCATTACTGCTTAGAATGCTGGTTGATGTGTCTCAAATGGAATATCTGCTTTTCTTAAGCAAGCCTACTTTATAGACTCTGTGTCAGATGGGCTGTATGTGTTCTGCTCAGATAACCCCAGAAACATGAAACAGTCATGCAAATTATAATTCTAGGAAAAGAAATAAAGTAAATTGACCACTGATAGTTCTTTTCCTTCCTTTATCCTGCTCTCTTGTATAAGCATCCAAGTGTAATGATTGCGAACTCAAAGAATTTCTGTTTCAATGCACTTTATCTTTGCAGGCAATGAAGTTAGTGGGTTCAGCTTTAGTTCTTTATGGGATTTTGTGCTGTTTTGATTTATTTATTTTTTTTTCTCCCAGGAAGGGCTATTTTAAAATAGTGCAGTGATTATCTCTTTTCTAGTGTCAAAATTTCTGTCTCTGCAGATATTTACTCAATGTTACCAGAGCAAGAAGCAACTGACCAAAACCACTGAAGCTATAAACAAAAGCTTTAACTTGCCTAGAACAGTAGTGAGGCACATGAGACGCTCCATTTATTATTACAAAGAGGCTCATACCCTGATCAGATACTGTTAATCACAGCAGATCCACTTCTGCAATTTACACATTGGTCTTGTCACAAAATAAAACAGCGCAATATAACTTCCCACCCCCACTTGTACTTCAAGGTCTTTTTGGCTTCAGATGAATCAGCCCTTTTATTAAATTACCTTCTCTGGGATTCTCAGAGAAATATCTTTTTCTTCCTTCATACAGTTTTTCAGAGTCAGGGTGCTGATGACACTCAGAAACCTCTTCCCATTTTTACAGATTACTTCTTCTTTCTTGATTCTATATGTCAGAATTGATTCTCAAACATATTTATCAACATTTTGTTAATTGTAATTTAAAATTGTATTCTAAAGGGTATACATTTAGACTATAGTAATTTTGAAGGAGAGCAGTTATTTCATTGGGTTGTCACTCCTTCCAGAAATCAAACCCTCCCTGTCATATATAAATAGATTGCTTGATATACATGCAATATCCTGTCGGTGTCATGCACTCTTTTCTTTAATCTGACTGACATAGCACATAATAAAATGCTCACTTCAATATATGTCTGTTGCATTTTGCCTAATTCTGGGCTTAGTTTAATATTAGTCATGAATATTTCCTACAACTGGATATGAATTTGAATATATAAAAGGCACATTTTATGTTCATGCTGCTGCACTTGCTTCTCCCATATATTTTATTGCTTTCCTTGCTCGTGATGAATTAAGCTATCTGAAGAAAAGAAGAACTGGAAGCAACAGGGACATTGAGCCTGTTATCTTTATCCACAAACCAGGTGTAGCATGTGAGAGAGAATTGCATTCTTTGCACTTTATTTTCTACAAGTAACTCACAGCAGTGAGCTGGAGGGAGACACATTCTCCAGTGGCCATGGCAAGAGGAAATACAAAATTCCAGCATATTAAATCTCAGACTTTTTTAATATAAAGGTACTTGATCACATTATATCAACAATTTTATTCTATATAATTTATATGGATTGTTTTCCAGGGGAGGCAGAGATAGGATTGACTTTTGTTTCACTTCTGTTCTGCTACACATCTAAAGAAATATCTTCTTTGGGTAAAAAGCTGTTTTTGATAAATACCCTGGATGCTTAGGTGTTTGTATAGGTTTCTTTATAAGTGGAAATTACTATAACAAACAGAAATATATTTTGACTTTTTCAATATTCCTGCCAACGCACACATTCAGATTTCCTTAAAGGAAGATTCAGTTGTGGATAACTAGTGAGGAAATCTTATTTCTTCTATGTTATATAAAACCTACCTTGCACAATAATTACTTCTATTGTAACTGAAGGGTCGACAGGGATTCTGAAGATGTCCATCTATTTTTGTTTGTTTGTGTGTAAAAATTAATTTAGCAGAATATCTTCAGGAAAATAAAATTATTGAACATATTTTACCTTTGTTACCAGACTAGATACTTCTGCATCTACTTGTATAGCTGAGAAAGAAGTATTAGGCAGCGTGTTTAGAGACATATTTTTATCAATTTGTGATATTTTCATCTTTTGGTTATTGGTCGCACATTTGGAAACACATTTGTTTGGCTATTTGATCACCTGAAACACATATGATCTCAGATGGTTTTAGCTTCTTGTTTTTAAAGACCAGGAAATGAATTTTGTGAAAAGAAACAGAAGCAATGACTGTCATTTCTGTGCTTCATCAAGTCAAAAACATTTAAAATACTATGGCATTTCTGGATTGCTATACCACCTACCAAGACTTGCATGTAACTTTTTGCTGTTAGAAAGCCTATTTCACCACTTGGCTATAGACCGAACTTTCTTCACAATGTTTGTAATGGAATACAGCATCAGACTCTTTCAAAATGGCCTTGTTCCCCAGTTTTATTTTTCATGCAGAAGTACAGTCTATTCTGTCTACCTACTGTGTGACCTTGCCTCCCTATGGATACAAATGATGGAAAAAATGAACCACTGTCTAAAACAGATTAGATGCCAAACCTAGTTAGATCTTGCCTAATCCTATAAAGGTATGTCAGTTAGGGACTTACTTGACCTACAGTAAAAAAAGATCTGTGAACACTATCCTAGCTGGTTACTGATTTGGCTTGATTATACTGCAGCCATGGCTTTATTGCAGCAAAGTATGGTCATGCAAATTTAGTCCACTTTCCATCACCCTATGGCATCCACTCAGCAAGTTAAAACGTACTTTTATTCAACCATGCAACCAGCATAGAGCAGATTAATTGCCAGAATAACACAGTGAAATCCAAACAGAAATTACTCCCTAGTTAGATAAGGCTTTTGAAGCAGTGGCCCACATTGTTCTTGCTGGGAGATTCTGACATGCTTAATAAGTTTTATGGCACTAATGATACTATTACAGTTGTTCTGCAAATTTTGAGTTACTTTTTTCCTGTTGTCTTAATACCAAAGACTTTTTTAATATAATTATTTTCAACATGTATCTATCAAGAAAATTAAATAATTTTTAGATCATTCTTTCTTCCTTTCTTTCTTTCTTTTAGAAGAAGACAAGTGATTAAATGTGTTTTCTTCCTTCCTTTCTTTCTTTCTTGTAGAAGAAGAAAAATTATTAATTGTGTGTGTGCACAGAAAAAAATACAGGAAAAACTTTGAAGAAAGGTTTCTTTCTCTAGCAATAAACATATTGGATGTTACACGCTGGATTCAGTGTTATTTTGGTGAATGTTGTAACAGCCAAATTAGCTAACCCAAAGGGAATGAAAAAGGTGTTTAGAACTAGTGACAGTACTTCAAAAAATGAGGCTGGGTCAAGCACTGTATGAGCACTAAAGCGAGTATGGAGTATAATAAAGCAACTTGTTTTTTTGAATAGCTGGGCGCAGTATAGGTAAGCCTATTGTTCCCCAAAGGCTGCTTGCAGTTACTGTTAACGCACTTCTGTGCTTTTACCAGAGCCTTCAGTAGCTGTGACAGTGCTTGCAAATGTGATGCTCATGACAAGTCTGTCTGCTTCTAAAGCATGTGAAGAAAGCAGAACACTTTTAATAATACTAATGGAGAGATTATCTTTAGCTTCTGATTTTTTTCCTTTAGAAAATAAAAGTGGGAGGTTTGTTTTAACACTCTGCCCTTTTCAGAAAGGTTGTAAGAAGCAATTGAGCCCCCTCTGCAAAAAGCTTCCCTTTTCAAGTTTTCCACTTAATTAAAATACCACATTTTAGCTCACTAGAAGGGAAGTCTTCACCACTACCTTTTAGAGAAATAAAAAAATAAATAATAACGGCAATCCTCTGTCAGTGTAAGAGTGTTTCTGTTAGTTTCTATGCACAAAGGGATAATTATATACTTTTAAAGTCCCCATTAAGGAACCAAAAACTGTTCTACAGCTTCTTTATTAAAGATATCTGAATACGACAGATAACATTAAAGGCTACAAAAGTAGCCAATTAGACTGTATTAATATGCAAATTTCTGCAGAAAAGAATGTGCAAAATGTTTTGAGATTATTTAGGAGTGTAAAAAGAAGACTGGACTCATAGGCTACAAAGATGTTATTATGCATATACAGATGCATGCATGTATGTTGCCTCTAAAGCACTAACACTAATTTTTGCTGTTTTTTTTTTTTAAAGTGCAATAAAAGTCTCATTATTGCTTTTTTTAAAGGATAATAAGTTATCCTGAGAAAAAAGGAATTAGTTGCAATTCCAAAATAAGAAGGATTTTGCAGTGATTCAGTAGATATGTTATGGACCACATTTTCCAGACATCTCTAAATTCTTTGGTATACTGCTACCCGGTAAAATGCATAACAGACCATGATTACCCTCTCCTTCCTATAAAACACCAGTCAATTTGCACTTGTTCTTTCCTGTATTTTGCATTTCTCTACAATATTTTAACCTTTATGCACGTTCTGCTTAAACAATTATTTAAAATTTACAATATATACCTAGTATATTTACAATATCTATCTAGTCTATTAGATGTAAACCAAAAATTTTCATTTTATTCATCTAACTATGTTGGAAAAAAAAAGGATGTTGGACACTTTGTATAGATTTCCATCAAATATTGAAAACCAGTTGTGAATGTGTGCCTCTGTCTATGTGTTTATGCTGATTCTGTGCTCTTGCCATCGAGTTCAGTATGTTCTTCTGTAAAACAGAGCCCCACTGGGCTCTGTGCTACACTGTGCAACATACAATCCAACACAACTTATCACACTGTGACAGCTAATATTTAAAAAACACATGCGTATTTTGAGGTTTGATAACTGCTATCAATCTTGATAATGGGTATGGAATCCAAAATTCTGACAGGTACCTAGTGGAAGGAACATCCACTGTGAACAGCTAATGCTGAAGAAAATGAAAATGGGAGGCAGATAGTCTGTGTATCTAATTACAGATAAAACAAATAAATAATACAGAAAAAGCAATTAGAAATATCTTCTGAGGTCTGCAAATTCAGAAAGGCTGCAAGCCTACCAAGGCCACCTAGCTGGCTTTAATTGGACATTTTGTTATTGAAGGGTTTGGGTCTTGTTTTATGGATTTTTTTTTATGGTTATATTTTCAGGACTCCCAGTGCAATTCAACATAGCACCTTAATTTCAAAGAAACTGCCAACAAGGAATAGAGTAAAATGTGTAAATGTGGGGCTTTGATGCTTTGGAAAGGCACTCTTAAGAGAGAGTTAATCAAGTTAGAGTGACCTCCAAAAGCAAAATTGCAGCACAAAGCATAATGGGTAATGCTATGTAAATTGCCATGTATGCAATCGGGATGTTATTATAGCAAGACCAAAAGGTGCTAGCTAATGACCTCTACATTTGATCTCTGGTTTTCCTAGGGGCTGGCAATGTCTCTGGGTGAGACAATAGCCACAGCCCACTGATGAGCATGGAGAAGGGTAGGACACCTGTCTACAGCTGCCTGTGCAGCCTCAGTGGACCAGATCTAGGTGTTGCTAACTGACAACGGGAATCACCGCTATGAAGTCATCCTTTAAATCAACACCATCTTTACCAAAATGGCTTATTATTATTATTATTATTATTATTATTATTATTATTATTATTTACAATTGGGTTACAATTATTCAAAAAATTATGTTCTCTTCCTACCAAGATTTATTTTTCAGAATGAATATAAACACACATAGGATGTTTGGAGGAAAAAAAAAACAAAACAACAGCTCTTATTTAGTTTTGTTGCTTTAATTCCAGAAATGTTGGGGTTAACCAACAATTAATTAAAATAATTTACATAATTTTGCATTGAAACAACTATTCCAGAACTCTGATTTCTTCTGCACATAATGCATAATTTAAGGAAGTAAAAGTGAAAATATTACTTATTTTATTTCTTCATTCTTTGTAAAATCATCTGGATAAAATTTTCTAGCTGAAATAAAATAAAAAGTTTTACATTATTTCTTATTTGAATCCCTAACTTCTGTTAATAGAATGATTTAGCCTGATATGTATATTTGACCATATACACATACATATATATTAATTATTAAATTAGCAGAGATAATTATCAGAAAATTATTCGTATCTTTAGACAATAGCAAGTTAATAATGTTGATGCTCTTTCAATAATGTGCCTATTTATTCACAAAAAATTGGTGAAGTTCCATTTTATTTACTATAACTGCTTTAGATGCAAAAATAATCGCTACATAAGCAAAACACCTAATTTACTTTTTAATTTTAAAATAAATAAGAGATTCTAGGATATTTAGTACATCATATTATTAAAGAAATTTGCTATAACAATTATTCATTTTGCACTTAGGTTATGCTAGTGGTGTTTTTATGCACACTGGCGTGGATTTTCTCTTTGAGGAATCTGATGCAAGGGCCCAATTCTGTTTCCATTTAAAGAAATTGCCTCAAAAATGAACATGATTTGATCTTGTAAGATGTAATATTATAGATGAAGGATTTCATTTTTAGGATCTATGTTGACTTATATTATGTATGCAAGCCTAGATTTATTTTATACCTCACTATTGGTTTAGCTCATGACAAAATGAATTAAACAACGAATTGGTTACAGATATTTCCCTCGGGATGAGAGTATTTGATCTTTTTCTCTATTTTCTACATAATATTAAAATCAACATCTCCTGAAACATGATAAATGCATTGTTTGCTCAATATTTTTATTTTTGAAGAAATGCAGTAGGTAGCAAGATAGTGCCAAAGATGAAGACCTTTTAATTAAACATGTTTGCACACTAACATTTTATTTAAGTAATTTTTAGCACATTTTAGGCAATATAACCCATGTGTATTTGTGCAGCCCTGATAATCCTCCTACACACAGTCAGGGAGAGACTGTAACAAAAGGAATAGCAATACAAAACAGAGAACAATTCTGCTTGATTTTCCATTGCAGTCATTTTATCAGGGACAGGGAATATTTTACAGCCGTGTGCAGATGAAGGTTGCATGTATTCCCCAGCATTAAATTGTGGTAGAAAATGAAAAACCTAATAGCATTTTGATGTATTCCAGTTAGGTTTTCCATTAAGAGAAAAAGGTGATATGTTCACACCATTTGTCAGGAAAAGAAGAAATGAAGAAAATGTTGACAATTTCATTACACTCTGGTTATGGGGTGATCTGAACTTACCTATTACAAGATATAAAAAAATAAATAAAAAAAAAAAAAGAAAAACTATTCAAGATATTATTAGTTGAAAACATTACTGTTTATAGTTACTTTAACTTCTGCTACAACTGTAGTTGGTACAACAGTTCGAGCTGAAGATTTTAAAAAAGAGATTTCATGTCATTCACAGCCTTGATAAAAACATTTTGTATCCCTTTGAATGACATAGAATCAAAAAAATCCCATACTGTTGAACAGTTCCATGATAGACCTAGCCCTTCACAAATGTAACAGATAGTATAAAAAGTGCTTCTAAGTCTATTGTTATTTTTTAACCTTGTATTTTTCAAGAAATATTTTTTCTACTAGTCTTTTTTCTCTTCTCTTCTCTTCTCTTCTCTTCTCTTCTCTTCTCTTCTCTTCTCTTCTCTTCTCTTCTCTTCTCTTCTCTTCTCTTTTCTCTTCTCTAGAATTCTCAGCTTTTCTGCTGAGAATATTTCTCCAGAGGAAACAGTGGCTGGACATTTCATACCAAAGCTAAAAAACTAAATGCGTATTTGCAGGGTGCAAGGGAGTTAAGCTGTAGCTTCAAACTGCCCAACTGGAAAAACTACTGTATAAAGTATCTTTAATTAGGTCTTAATATAAATTCCACAGAACTTCATATTACATATAATAAAATTAAGAACCGATATTTGGGTGGAGTGGTGTTCATAGCCGAGCTCAGTGGTGTTTCTATAATTATGTATCAGAAATTGTTCTTTAAGAAAATATAATTTGGAGACGAGCATATAGCAATGCCAACACAAAACATTCTGTCATTTCTTACCTGAAAGAGACCTAACCAAGACCCATAAACAAAACAAACAAACAAACAAACAAAAAATACAGGGCTGAATTATTAGTTAATCATGGGCTGAATACACCTCCCTTCATTCTAAAACTTGGTGAAGAATTTTTCTAACTCTTACATCACAAAAGTCATATTGAGCACACACCATCACTTTCCTGTTTAAAATTGGTGCATATTAATCTGCCCTAGTCCTGAAGCACACATAAACCTGAACCTAGTGAGACCCCTGCTGTAGAGACTTCACACTTCTTTTCTCTGCCTACCGTTCCCTAAGAAGTCAGTTTGAGTGAAATTTTGTCTGATTAGAAAAGTATGAGTTTCTCTTACTGATCTACTAAACTAACATCATGGATAATGCAAAACCAACCAAAATCAATGACAATTTCAATGGATCCTTCATTTGAATATAAGTTTGTAGCTGAACATAGCACAAAACAATAAATGCAATTACTGTTTCTTCATATTTGTTTACATGAAGAATCAGATTTACTTTGATAGCTGTACATAGAGTATTTGGTCCAAAATCCACAGAATTCAATGATGAGTGGAAGGGCCTCATTTAAGTTCCTGTGGTTTTTTTTATCAAGTTCTGGCAGGAGTTAAACATCTTTGCATGTTAATCATATGAAGAAAATAGGAGAATTGTATGCTCCCCTCTTTGCCTTATTCTTATTCTTTTGAGAAAAGTTAGGGTGTAACTGCATTCCAAATAATTATTTTCTTGGTGGAAACCATTTCATTTCAGAGGCAAACTACCAACAATGCAGCATTTGATGAGATAAAATTACTGACTAAAAAGATTGCTAGTAAAGTTATTCACCCCTAATATTTATTTGTTCTAATTTCTTTCTACTTACTGGACCTAATTGCACCTGGATACAATTTAAAAAAAAAAATATGTGTACAAGAAACTGGAAAAGAGAAAAAATTATGCTGCCCAGTGACTATCCTGCTTTGGTTTCACAAGAAGGTGGGAAGGGGAGTTGCATGTGAAAGCTATGGACTTAGAGGCAGGCATACATTAACAAAGAAACAGTGGAAAGCACTTGTCATATCATGCTACTAATCCTTAAAGCATTAAATATAGGTTGCTAAAGGAGACAGCAAAAATCTGCATTACTAAAATCTTTCATGCATTTCTACAGATGTAGGTGGAACCAGTCGTAGCAGTCATTGTATAATAAAACAGATGTGATTAATAATGCAAGAAAATAATTTATAGGTAAGTCTTGAGACATATGCACATGGATTGACACCCAGTCTGTTTGTGAAAAGATTGTGAGCCTTTGGAAAAATAAAAAATATGGAATTATGGTTTCTTCCTTTCCTTTAGTAGGCCAAAAATTATACACCAAGGAATTCTAAAGATCAGTGTTTCTGTCTTCGTAAAATCAGTCTACATTGTATTTTTCAAAAAAGGCTTAGTTAACCCAAAGTTAGGCAGTTTGTTATAAAATTATCTATCACCAAGCAGCACCCACACGCTTTCCTTCCTAAAAGAACCCTCCAAGATAATCGTAACAAAAATACTGCATTGAGAAAATAGTGCAATCACAGAACCAATAGCTATCCAATATCAAAGTTAAAGACTTTAATTAGCCTCATAATCACATACTTTCTTTTCAGAAACAGTCATTGCCTCATTGGGAGATCAGGATTGACCAGGCTTTAGGAATGAATCAAGATTATGTTGTAAGCAAATACTTAGGAACCCAGCAGATCTATGGAAGGAAGTTAATAGTGTTTAGTAAAGGCAACTAAATATTGCTCCTGGATAATTAGATTGATTCCATTGTCAGCAATGGGAAGGGTACAGAAGCATGAAACATGTTTCTTCTGCAGTCTACATCATCTGCAAACACCTACAAACTCTCATACAACACTTCCCTCTGTTAACAAACTTTGTGGTTGTAAATGGAAACACATGAAAGACTGGTAATATTGGAAACGCCATTTAATAGGTTAATTTAACTCTGGCATTCCTGTTAATGCTGTGAGTGTAAAAAACCTATTCATAATTTTTGGTAAAAAATTGTAATTTCCTGCCACATTTCCAAACAGAAATTTATGTTGTGTTAGTGTGCACACAGTTCATCAGCACAGAGAGCTTTCAGATGACATGAGCACTGTTATCTGCCATTTGACCTAAAGTGCATAATCACCAGGAGCAGTATATTATCAGCCTCTACTTCATAAAGCAATTCATGCAGAGAACTGGTACTTACTTTGCCATGCGTCACAGTGTGCGGATTGCAGTTTGTGGTCCAATGAGCAATTTCTTTCTTCCATTTTCAGCTCAGAGCTGACTGTACCTATAGTAGCTCCTTGTTTCTTTCCAGGCTGTCCACTTTCTGATCTTGAACATCTTCCTGCCAGCCAGTGCCCATTTCAGGTTCAGTTACCATAGCATGTTCCTGGCTTCAGCAGGGACATCAGCTTATTATCCCAAACACTAGTCCCAGTGCTCCATGGCTCTCTCTTTCCAGGACTGTTTTCCTCTCTTGGCTCTTCCAACCTTGTGTTGTTCCAACCTTTGCCTTGTGTTATGTTCATTCTCATCCAAAAATCTCCTTATCTCATTTCCTTTTTTTCCCTATACTTCAACAAACTGTGGTTTCTGTTTGTTTTTTCTTTCCATCTCTTAGTGAGCATCTCTTCCTTTTCAAGTCTCTGGAAAGCTAACAAAGTAGATATAGAAGAGATGTTGCATCTACTCTTACTTCTGAGTCTCAGTGATATAGCAGCTTGTGGCAATCTGGAACAAGTTTCTGCGGTGTTCATTCAATCTTGCAATTGCAAGGTAGAGTCTGACCATTACAAACCATATTTTGAGAGAATTTTGCTGATAAAGTCTAACAAGTCCTGTTGACCACGTGCAAAGTGAGCTTTACATGCCTTCAGAAAAGACATATTATGGACAGCAAATGAGTCCTCTATGTTAAATTTAAATTATTTTCTCAGAAATACAGGTACTACACATATATTGTGGATATCCTTAGTGGAAAGATTGCAGCTGTTAATATATGAATCTAACACGTTTTCTCCAGTTTTATTCTGAGCATTAATCAAATAGATTGTGCTCAATTTTTAATAGAATTTTAATGAGAAACTGATATTTGGCATTAAAAAAATTATCTTGCAGACTTAGTTTGGCAAAGTTCTATCTAAGTGAAAATTGCAGCCTTTAATGGCAGGTTTTTCCTTTACTATCAGTTTGACAGATCCTGTATTACCTCCTTCAACTATTCCAGCCATGCTTTAAATGTCAGACCACTTTTCCTGTGCCTGTAGGAGAAAGAGGGTTTTTTCAATGAATTCAGACTGGCCTGAGCCTCAACAAGGTGTTTGTACTGTTGTTTCCTCTCCCCCTCTTGATGGTTTTGGCTATTCTTCCCGTCAGCTGAGGTCCTGAGGGCGGGTGTTTTTTGGAGTGTGTTCTCTACCTCTCTTGGAAGATGCTCAAACTGAAAAGTAGCCTTGTGACAATTGCACCAGCAGTTAAATATTTTAATATAATTTAACCTGCATCTCAACAGATTAAACAACTCAAAGCACAGAAGTGATCAACAATGATATTACAGGAATTATCACATCTAAAGCCATTTTTTTTATTCATTAAAGCACCTTGGACATTCTTGCTTTACTCTGTCAGTCCTTATACAATGAAAGATTTTCTAATAAGTGTGATAGGATATTAATCCACCGTAGGATTCCACTATGTTTGTTATGTATATTTGCATCCTGAATACATCTGGCTACCTCATAAAGAAAATAAAAAATGGATTTGTCTTCTTTTGCTTCCTTGAAACTTGCAGGATAACTGCCAGTGTTTCCTACCCCTGAGCTTTTTCTTCCTCTTTGTGTGTTTGTGGGTGACTTCTAGGCTAAAAGATGATGTGCTGTATTCCCAAGGCTGGGTTATTTGCAATATTGCTGCTGAGCTCAGACCTGAGACATGGACTAGATAAGCTTTTTGATAACTCTCTACTATTTGACTGGAAAGTTATGTAGGGAAAGCAGTAGCAACCAGTCACCACCTCTTCATTTGTAGGATTTAATTCCATGGGCAGACATCAGTAAAGCAGTATATGCTATGTATATTTTTTCAAACACTATCAAGAGTAAGTATCCGGCTTAGGCTCTGGGCACATATATGAATTTGACCAGAGACCAAGTCAGGGCAACCAATCATAATGCTTCAGATTGATTTCTATATCTGTTGAAGTTCACAAAGGCCTTCAGCTTTAGAAACATCCCTTCCTCAATCTGCATCTCAAAGAAATTTTTAGATATTGCTCCTTAAATAGGTCATTTAATCAGAAAAATAAACTTGCTTTGTCTTGTAATGCAGGGAATATGAAAAAATGTATGAGGACAAATTTTATTTCTGCAAAACTTCAAACTAGAATAAACCAGGAAATTTCTTCTTCATTCTCCATTATATTTCCTTCTCTTACAACTAGACCTTTGTAACTAGAAAGCAAATAAAATTTCATCTATATGTGTTTTAAGACCCCACATGAAAATGTGAAAAAAAATCACCCACTTAACTGTTATTTATGAAAAATTACTTTGTGTTGTTTTAATGCTTCTTTTTAGGGAACCATTTGGATTATTAGCTCACATTTAGTGTTTTATTTGCCATGTACACATCAGCATCAACTAATCAGACTTTATTCCTGAACACTCTGAATTGCCTGTAGCACTTCATTTCAGCAGGCAAACTGACTCACACTGACAGGAAACAATATGAGGCTTTCCCCGAAGGGACCACCCCATAATATCAATACGAGTATGTAGTCATTAGCTAGTCAGGGAACATCTAACAATTACATTAGTCAAAGCACTTTACAACATTTAGTTTTGTGAAGAATCTGAGATTCCAGCTCTGAAGCTATGCTGAGCATAACAACCAAACAAAACAACACTTTTTTGTTTAAAAAAAAAAAAAATGTGGGGAAAATCAGGTTGTCTAACAAGTTAAATCTATTTTTAAATTTTCATACATATATTTGTCTCATTAAACAAAATTAGCACAGTTTTTCTTTTTTAATTCTAAGGGAAAAATGGGTTACTAATGACAGAGGAATAACCTGAGTAAGGGTAGATAAAATTATTTGCATAAAAAAGGATAAACAGAAACAGGGATCCATAAACATCTTCACCATAAGGGTACTTACTTCCTACAAAAGCTCAGTGAGTTAATAAAGGACAATGTTTTTATACAAAACAGTCTGAGAATATGCATGTATAGAAACATTAATATTTAAATCTCAATAGCAACATCTATTATCAAGTATTTCTACTCTCTCTGATAGAAGGCCTTAGAGGCTTCATGCCATTGCAAAAAAACCCCCAAAAAAACAACATGATCTCAGGCCTTCATTCAGGAACCTGTGCAGCAGCCCTGAGCCTCATCATGATCCAGAAGCACTCAGAGCCAAACAGGTGGTGCTGAGAGCAAATGAGGACAGTTTAAAAGGTTCCAGGGGCCACAAGTGCCCTGGAGGGTGGCATGTCAGTGAGGGTGTGACACCTGTTGCACAGCAGTTCACAAAGGAAGGGTGTGCAGGAAGGGCTCCTCTTCAACCATCCAGGAGGAACCAACAGAGGTAACAGACTCAGTAGCTGGTAAGGAAGGGCAAAAAGATCTTTTTAGCCCCAGTCTTGTTAGTGTAGGGGCTACAGGAAGAAGTGAACACACTAAATAGTATCTGAGCAAATGTGCAAGAGATTACCTGGCTATTTTCAAAGATGCTACAGTCTCAATCTGGAAGTTTGGAGTGCTCTGTTGGACAGTTACAGGCTCTTCGGGAGGGATAGGCAGGGCAGAAGCAGGGGACAGCCTTGTATGTAATGGAAGGGTTACAATGTATGGAGTTCACAGATGGCAATGGCACAATTGAGAGCCTCTGGATAAGAATCAAGTGGCAAACAGTGTGGATGTCATTGGGGGAGTCTACTATAGACCTCCTACCTGGAGGAAGATGCAAGTTCTTTGAGGAACTAAATCCACTTTCAAGCCAACTGCCCTTGTCCTTATGGGGGACTTCATCTTGCCAGAAATTAACTGGGAGCATCACACAGCTGATAAAGCTGGGCCAAAATAGTCCTCAAAAACCTGGATGACAACTTTATAAAACAGATCATAAAGGAGCCAACTCAGAAAGGTGCCCTCCTTGATCTGCTTCTGAACAGAATGGATCTCATGAGCAAAGTGGAGATTGATGGCCATCTTGGCCACAGCAACCCTGAAGTGATTGAGTTTAAAATCCCTGTTAAGAGAAGGAACAGTAGCAGCAAAACCTCAGCTCTGGATATGAGGAGAGCAGATTTCAGACTGCTCAGGAAATTAATAAGTAAGGTCCCCTGAGAAAATGTTTTTGCAGATGCTGGGGTGCATTAGTGCTGATCACTTTTTAAACACCACCTCCTAAGGGAACAGGAGCAGGCAATTTTCAAATTGGGAAGTCAAGCAGGTGAGGCAGAAGGCCAGCTTGGCTGAGCAGGAATGTTCTCTTGGAAACAGGGCAAGAAAGGACAGTGTGTGCCCAGTGAAAGCAAGCAAGGTCAGGTGACAAGGGAAGAATACAGAGACGTTGCTTTCCACTGTAAGGAGAAAATTCATGCAGCCAAAGATCAACTGGAGTTGAAACAGGCCAGAAATGTGGGTGACAATAAAAAGAGGTTTTCTCAAATATACTAATGGCACTAGACAGTGTAAAAATAACATCAGCCCATTACAGGGTGAGGATGGTCACTTCACGAGCAGGGACAGAGACAAGGCAGAGGTGTTTAACTCAAAGAATGAGTTATGCCTCTGTCTTTCATGTGAATGATGGACCAAGAGAGTCTCAGTGCCCTGAGCTGGAGGACCATGACTGAGAGAATTATTAATTCCCAGTCAACCTTGAAATTGCACAGGCTCTGCTGCTCTAGTTGGAGCCCTACAAATCTATGGGGCTTGATGGGATTCATCCAAGAATCCTCAAAGATCTGGCTGATGTCACAGCAAGACCTCTCTTGATGATTTTGGAGTAGTCTTGGGAATGCGGAGAGGTCCCCATTGACTGGATACTGGTGAATGTTGAATATGAGTAGGAGGGCCAAGTGTGTCCTGGGAGGCATCAGTCTGGGCAAGGGAGGTACTGTCCTGATCTGCTCTGCACTGGGATGGCCTCACCTTGAGTGCTGTGTGCAGTGTTGGGTACCACAATACAAGAAAGATATAAAGAGCAGAGAGAGAGCATCCAAAGGAGGGCAATAAAGATGGTGAAGTGCCTTGAGGGGAAGCTGTATAAGGAGCAGCTGAAGTCCCTGGGTTTGTTCAGTCTGGAGGAGATTGAGGAGAGACCTCATTGCAATCTGCAACTTCCTCATGAGGACAAGAGGAGGGGAAGACATTGATCTCTTCTCTGAGGTGACCAGTGCCAGGACCCAAGGGCCAGACTGCCAGACTCAGTCAGATCCTGACTGAAGCTATGTCAGGGGAGGTTTAGGCTGGATATTAGAAAAAGATTCTTCATGCAGAGGGTGGTTGGGCACTGGGACAGTTCCCCAGGGAAGTGGTCAGAGCACCAAGCCTGACAGAGTTCAAGAAGTGTTTGGACAACGCTCTCAGGCACAGGGTGTGATGGGCAGAAGATGGTCCTGTGCCAGGCCAGGGGTGGGACTCAATGATCCTTGTGGGTTGCCTACAACTCAGCATATTCTGTGATGCTGTAGTACTACTTGGCATGAAGCCATGTACCTTTAGGAGCTTTAACCAGTGCAAAATATTGCAGTACATCTTGCCAACACCTGTAAAACTGGTCCCTACTCTCTCCATCGATGTCCCAGATTGCTTAGACAAGAATAAGGCTTCACTCTTGTTACCTTAGCATATGATGTAGTGAAGATTTTGGAAAGCTCAGGGTGGCTGAGAGTAGCCAAATAACATTCTCTGTGTTGAAAAAAAAGATCTTTCACAGGATTTAGACCCAGGCTGTGGAAACAATCACTCAAGGACAAAAAGATTATTACAGACCCCACTACATTCTCTATCAAGTGCAAGAAATTACAAAAAATGTTTGCCTTTGCTTTCCCATGCATAAGTGTACAGCAAAAAGTTAATTGAAAAGTCCTAGCAAAAGTTAATACTGTACTTCATATGCAATATTAACTGACCAAATATATATCAGTGCCAGTAGCAACATTGTTGAAAGCTGCTCAGGTATTTCCTAATAAAGGTAGCAGGAAAACCTGAAATGGTTTCGACTCGAGAGAGAGCCATGAATCTCATAAAAGCAAGCCCTTACAAGTCAAGATATAAATGCCCTCCTCACCTTTCCACTAAGGTGGTCTGGGACTCAGACATAAACCATTTAAAAATGCTGAAGACACACTGTAGTATATACTCCCATGCAAATAGCATGCTGAGGCACCTACTGCAATTGGGACTAAACATAATGCTGGAAAAGAAATCAGATGGCAATGTATTGAACTGACTTAGATATGTACACCATGAGCAAAATGCCTGGCATTTCTTCACAGCTAGACATTACTGTAATGCAGGTTTCGCCAGGAACAAATTACCACTACCTTAAGCAGTCTTAGAAACACCTGGCAGGACTTCAGAGCTGCTGTTATCTCTTGACTGCATAAAGGCTCCCAAAGTAGCAAAACAATGCTCTGCCAAATTGGTGAGGAAGCATTGTAAAACCTATAATGGGTGAGTCGAAAAATGTTCTTAGGTTCAGCTGCAAGCTTACAGTCTGATTTAAACCACGTGGAGAACATGTAGACCTAAGTATTATATGATAAACCTTTAAAAGTCTCAACTCCAGCATCTTGTGTATTTCCACGTTTACTGGAGAATTCTTTAAAACACAAGAGTGGTACCTCAGAGAAGGAAATTTTTTCTTCACTCTCTTGTCAAACTACTTTGAGTTTTTGCATGTGGTATTATTCATATTCTCTTCCCTTTTCCTTTTGATAAGAAAACCGTAAATAATTCAAAGGTTAATGATAAGGAAATCCTTAGTTTTTCATATTTTTTCTTATTTTCAAATAAAAAGGAAAGTATTAAACATTTTTAAGTGAAGATTATTTTTCCCAGAATTAGAAAATAATATCTTATTATGATTTCTCATTTTGTTTCTACTCCTTAATGACACCAAGAATTAAGGGATTGGCAACGGAAGTAAAAGAACTATGGTTCTTAAAGAATTAGAAAAGGTTCTGTTCCTTTTTTTTCTACATGATCTGCTATTTTACCAGTTCTGGCTATTCGTAGTTATTGCTGTGTTAGTGCTACTTTGGTGTTACAGGTATCTACAAATTAGATCTTCCCTCTGTATTTATTTCTGGCTGTATTGTAACAAAATATTGTATGACAACACTAAGTATTAACACCCTAGGCAAATAATGATGTGAAGTCCTTCACACATTTGAAAGTGGTTAATTTCCACAACCTGGCAGCATTTAGATATTTATACCTCACAGATCACAAGAAGATGGACAAATTGTTATAAAAAAGTGCCGTTTTCTACAATCTAAGGTTGAAAGTCATTACTTGATGTATGTAAAACTTTCTTATTTTTGTTTTGTTTTGTTTTGTTTTGTTTTTTGGGGTTTTTTGTATGTGGGAGAAGTGAATAATATGGGAAAACTAATCTTCAGGATCTCATTTCAATATTGATTTGCCAGTCTTTGACTGCTTTTATGCTACTTTCTCTTAGCTTCTACCTCTTGCTTGCTTCATTTTATAAACTGGTAATAAGAATGGTGACTGGTCTCTGGCTGAATATTGTATAAGGATTCTTTCAATTTATGTTTCAAATTATTTGAATTTTTCCTCCAGTAAAAAAAAAATCTTTCCATTGCTTCTTATAAAAAAATAAGTAATAAAACAGTAATAATGATAAAACCTTTATCCCCTTGTTCCTAGATTTGCTGTTCACACATGCTGACTCTGACTAAAAAAAATCAATATATTGTACTTGTTAATGAATGCTGAAATTCAACAATACTCTGCTTATGTCCAGTATTAATAAACTGATGAAAAAAATCTGAGTTCCACTCTGAACTGCTTTGGTTCTTAAAATTCACACCATAAAATTGAGCTCCTAGTCTCTCCAGAATATGTCTGTTCTACCACCGTAGTGAAGTGTCAAAGATAATTGCTGAGACCAACTTCTCCTGACCAGTGGATTTTTTCTTTTCCCTTTCTCTCGGAGACTCACATCAACACTTTTCAAGAGAGTTAAAGGAATATACTTATTTCTTTTTACAATGAAGACATTCTTTAATTGAATGAAAATGTAAAAATAGCTCTTTAAATTCCAAGATATATTCCCTTTTCTGTTCAAGGGAATATTTTTTCTCATATCTGTTGTACTCAATAAATACATAGATACCGAGAAAGTTAAAAATGTCTATGCCCCTTCTAATTGTCTAAGTATCACCCCATGTTTTGGATTTAGATTTTTTTAATCTGGGTCGCAAAGAAAGGACTGCATGCACCCAGGAGAGAAAAAGGATAATGAATCTCATCCAGTATCCAATACTGTACAAAGGAGAAAAAAAAATGCATTCAGCAGATTAAAATGAAATATGCAAGAATACCCTGGAAATGATGTGTTCAGTCTTTATGTATGAATTAAAGCCTTCATTTTCTAATAGCTTATTCTAATTTCCCTGTGTGGTTAGAACGGTAGACCTTAAGCCCAAGAAATGATTAAGAAAAAAAAATCTCTTTTGCTCTAGGATGTAATCCTTCCATTTGTAGATACCAATAGATCGGTCAAGTGGCAAAGACTAAAGAAGCTATAAAAAGACTAAAGAAGGCTATAAAAAGAGTATGTAGAGGAGTTTCATTTCCCCACAAGATTGTGACATCACAGCTGAATTTTTAGTGAAGTCTTATCATTATTTCATGTCTGGAGCAAATTAACATGTCTATATCTGAACATGTAACTCTTTTGAAAAGAGATAGCAATATGTCCATAAATCTGAAGCACAGGCCACCATGACCATGGTAATCATCACAATTTCAGCAAAGGTAGGATTAAAGAAGGACCACCATTACCTCGCTATAACCGAAGATCTATATTCATAACAATCATATTATGAAAAAGCAACTTATATTATATTAGTAATAAAAAGAAATACAAAAGCAGTACATGATTTTAACCCTAAGTTATAAGTAGTCTGGTAAAATAAATTAATGGAAACTCAGATACACTTTTCAGGCAGTGGCACCAAAACTTTCCTGGATGCCTCCCATTTGTGTGTTTAACTTTATTATTATCTAAGAAAGAAAGGTATTATGAAAATACCCAGAAAGGTGTTTGTTGAAGCAAGCAAGTAAATGGAAAGCACAATACCATAACATATGGAAACAGTCAAGAAGATGACAAAAACAACCTAAGGGTAGCCCGTTAAAAACAGCTTTCCAGTGAGTGCCCTGACATTATTTACATTAACACTATTAAAAATATTATCATTAATGCTATAAGAAAACAACACCTAATTCACCACAAGAGCATCAATAACCATTTCCTTGAGTTTGAGACATCAGAGAGATAGTGAGAAAAAGAGAAAGAGACAGACTTAGTGGTCAACTAGTTTTGGTCAAAACCTACAAAACAGCTTTTTGAGCTTCTCTGCCTTCCTTTTACCAAGTTATATCACAGCAGTCACCTTAAAATCACGGAGTTCTTGCATTTGCAGGAGGAAATGTTTATATTAGATTTCTTAAAGTTGCAACATTTTATATCATTTAGGTCATCTGTGCTTTTAGGCAGTGAAGGCAGAGTGACAATGCTGTGAGGAATTACAGCCACTGTTTTCTGCCGTGATGTTCATTAAGCTAAGCTACAACTTAGATTCATAGACTTCAGGGCCAGAAGAGGCCATTACTATCATCTAGCCTGACCTCTCACTATAGCAAAGGGCAAAAAACATCAGTCTGTAATTTCAAAATCAAACCCATAACTTTGGTTTGAGATACAGTACATCTTCCAAAAAGACATTCAGTCTTAATTTAGAGATTTGAGGTGATAGAAAATCCATTACTTTCACAGGTAAATTGTTCTAATGCTTCATTACTCTCAGTGTTAAAAATGTGCACTTTACTTCTCAGCTGAATTTCCCTAACTTTAAACTACTGCCACTGAGAACAAAATTAAATTTAGAAGTATTTAAAAAAATTTTGCTTTACTAAGACCTCGTTATCAAGACTGAGCTTAACCTTCTTCTGGAAATCTAAATTGACTAAGTTCTCTTTCTGTTCAACTTGAATCAGTCCAATAATTTTTACTCAACTTTTCTGAAATTATCATAGAACAATAACCTAACTATGATATTATGTTGTTAATTCAATTTGAAAATGTAATGTTATCTTTTTCTTTGTGTCATGTCCTTTGGTTTATGTATTCAAGGAACACATTCCCCATCATGGAAAGATTAGGACAACCTACTAGTCAGTGTCTTCCAGAACGTCACCTTGTAAATGTGACCTACATGCTTTCCTCCTGGTTGTGATGTTTGCTAAAATACATTATAAAAAGGACCCTACCTTACAAATCAACAATTCTTATGGACCTGAATCTGTCACTAGCTTTCACTCTAAATATTTTTGAACCACATGCTTATTTTGTCATTACTAATTTTGTGTTCCTATTCTAGTAACTATGTTTAACAGGTTAATCTAAAAGCGTACTTATATAGAATTCTGCTAAGCCATTATTTAATCTTTAAAAAAAAAAAATTCCTTTTGTAAGCCATCCACTTTTGCCTATCCAGTATAGGCAGTGTCAATGCAAACTGATTTTCTTTTCCTATAATGTAGAATACTTTTGAAAACATTTTATAAATTTATATGAATGTAGTTTACTTTGTCAGACAGGTTTATTATTTTAGAAAAAACACTAAATTAGCTTGATTACACATTTTTTTGTAAAATCATGTTGGTTAACATAAATAGCTGCTTAAAATTATCAGCTAGTTACTGTTACTATCTATATTACACAGATATAGTAAGAAGAAATCCTACGAAGGCCATATGTGTAGCATTCTCTATTCCTATAGCATGGACATCATCATTATAATACTATATTATATCAGCTATTGATCAGAAACCCTTTTTTTCCTCTCCAGACTCAAGAGTTTATAATACTTAAAGAGTGAGAGCCTCTAATGAAATACCTTAACTCTGCTTTGCCTTTTACTTTGATGATCATCATGTTTTACTCAAAATTATAAACTACCTGTAGTCCATAGTCCATAGTCTTGATAACCTTATATTGGAAGCCATCTAGTCAGTAAACTAGTTCTTTTTCTAAATTCTTAAGATTGTACTGCACCTTTGATCTGCATGAAAATTTTCAGACACCACCTGTGTAGTTGCAGTGTTTTAGGATTTTCTTTCTCTCTCATGGAGAATATAGATAAACTGTACTTTCTTAATCTCTGTGTTTAGTGTTAGAGGTGTACGAGCCATAACCAATAGGTCTTTGGGGGTGGATTGTCTTTGGCCAATAGACAATTGTTTATTACTGTGTATAAAAAGAACTTCTTGTAAATAAAGTTCTCTCTTCGCCATCTTGGAGCCTGTCTGCCTGACCTCTCTACCTGCTTCCACAAATCCCACGAATAACAGAAAAGCAAACCATACACCTGGAGTTCTGCTAGTAGCTTGAGGGCACAATCAAATCCAAGAAGGGTAACATTGCAGTTTGATGTAGGACTTCTTTATTTTTATGTAAGAATTGTTGTATTGATTAGGATTATATTTGGCAAAAGTCCTTTTGCATATACAAAATGAATCATAGATAGAATCAGAATAGTTTTGTTTGGAAAAGGCCTTTCAGCTCATCAACTCCAATCCTAAACCAAACACTGACAAAACCCACCCCTAAACTGTATCTCTAAGTGCCACATCTAGACATCTTTTAAATTCCTCCAGGGATGGTGACTCAACCACTTTCCTGGGCAGCGTATTCCAATGCTTCATGACTCTATCAGTGAATAAATATTTTCTAATATCTAATATAAATCTCCCCTCGTGCAACTTGAGGCCATTTCCTCTTGTCTTGATTGTGATTTGGGAGAAGAGACCAACCCCCACCACACTAGGACTTCCTTTCAGGTAGAGAGTGATGAGGTCTCCTCACACCTTGCTTTTCTCCAGGCTAAACAACCCCAGCTCCCTCAACTTCTCCTCATAATATTTGCTCTCCAGAGTCTTCACCAGCTTTGCTGCCCTTCTCTGGACGTGCTCCAGTTATAGTGAGGGGCCCAAAAGTGGACATAGGATTCAAGGTGCAGCCTCAGCAGCAGCAAGTATAGTGGGGGATGATCACAGCCCTGGTACTGCTGGCCACACTATTTCTGATCCAAGTCAGAACATCATTGGCCTTGTTGGCCACCTGGGTAAACTGTTGACTCATGTTCAGCTGGCTACTGACCAGTACCCAGGCCCTTTTCTGTCAGACAACTTTCCAGCCATTAAGAACCGCCTGCCTAGGGAGCATCTCAACCAGTCTCCTAAAAAGGCTAAAATATGCCCTGTGGTAGCCCAAGATGGCAGTTCTGATTATTGTCCTCCTTAATTCTCCCAGCATTGAAAACTATGTCATTCCATGATTGCAATGCCCAGGCTGACCTCCATCCATCACATTACCCATATGTCCTTTTCTGTTCACAAGCAGCAGGTCCAGCAGTGTACCTTTCCTCATTGTCTATCTCACCACCTCTGTCAAGAATTTATCTTGAGCACAGTCTTGGAACCTTCTAGAATTGTTCCTCTCTGGTGTGCTCTATTCCTAGCCGACATCTGGTAAGTCGAAGTTGCCCACAAGAACAAGGGCTAATAATTTTGAGACTTCTCTCAACTGCTTATAGAATATATTGTCTGTCTCTTCATCATGGTTAGTTGGTCTATAAAAAGCTCCCACAACAACATCTCCTTTGTTGGCCTTCCCCCATGTCTCACCCAAAAACAATCAAACCTATTGTTGCCATAATTAAGTTCTGGAAAACTGAAACACTCCTTAATATACAGGACTACCCCACCACCTCTCCTTCCTTGTCTATACCTTCTGAAGAGTTTATAAATGTCCATTGCAGCTCTCCAATTTCCATGATACCTCACCATGTTTCCATTATGTCAGCTATGTCATAGTTCCCTGCTGCACTATGACATCTAGCTCTTAGTTGTTTTCCATGCTGCATGCATTGGTGTAGTTGCACCTGAGCTGGGCTATTAATCCCACCATTTTTCAGGTGGATGAGGTCCTAATTCCTTTGGGATTCTTCTCAGACACTTCTGTGGTTTCTGATCTATCAGTAACCTTTTGCAGCTTTGCAGCTGCACAGACCCCTAAATACAAAACACAGTATTTATGCTAAACACAGTAGTGATAATATAGAGATTTTTTTGTTTGCTGAGCATTGGGTTTACCTAGATCCAAGGCCTTTTCTGTTTCTCATACCACCATGCTGGCAAGGAGGCTGGGTTTGCTTGAGGTGTTGGCAGGAGACACAGCCAGGACAGCTGACCCAAACTGACCAAAGGGATATTTAATACAATATGACTTCATGCTTAGTATATTGTAGGAATCTGGTAGTTCGGCTAAGGACAGTCGGGACAGACAGTGAGGAGAGATCTCTGTACTCAGGTTTTAGATCATGAGGTTTATTGCGGAGAGCATGGGTGAAAGAGACCTGCCAGGAGCTGCCAGATGCAGCTCGAAGCAGGTCAGAGAAGTATGAGAGCAAGCAAGACAGAAGCAAAAATGTGTCCCTCATGACTGTTTACAATACAATCAATCATATTCTGTGTTGAATATTCTCATTTCCATTAACCAATCTAGAACAAGGTACAAATCTTACATTTGCCTATAGCCTATAAGAATCATTGCGTTAACATATGGCGTTATATTTTAAACCCTCTAAGTTACTTTTTGGACCCTCTGAGAAGTTAGCAGGGTCTTCTCTGACCCTTGGACCTGTCTACAAGCAGAGGGTATTGTTTAATCAAAGGGGGATTACCTTCAGCCAGCCATACTATTGTTTTCCTGTTGTTCAGTAGCTGGAGTTGGGTAACTCAAAGCTTGTCTTCATTTTAATCTCACTTATAGTTTCCATATTCTCAGCATCTTTTGCCAGGTAATCATATTTATAAGGTTTCCCTATTCCATCTTCCCCAACAGTATATAAACATGGGGAGATAAGGAAGAAGGGGAAGACATTTGGAGTGATGTCATTGTCATCCCAAGTAACTGTTTTGCCTGGTGGAGCCCTGTTTTCCTGGGGATGGCTGAACAGCTGCCTGCCCATGAGAAGCAGTGAATTAATTCCTTGTTTTGCTTTCTTTGGGTGCCTGGCTTTTGCTTTCCCCTTCAAACTGCTTTTATGTCTACCCATGAGTTTTCTGCCTTTTACCCTTCCAATTGGCTGAGTGGTACTTGGTTACTGGATGGATTTAAACCATGACACCCTGTTAACTCCTGTGCAAAGATCCTTTCCCCTCTTTGAAATAGGTGTATCTTGTCTATTGCCAGCAGGCCTGTGTCATGCAAACTAGTCTATGACCAAAATCCCAAAATTCTGATGGTGACACCAGGCTCAGAGCCATGTTTTGATACAATGTCTCTTATTGTTCCTTTCATCATCATTCTCTACAACTTGAAGGACAGAGGAGAACACTACTTGAGCTCCTGAGCCCTTAACCACTCATCCCAAAGCCCTGAAGTCTCTCTTGATTACCCTTGGAATTCTTGTTGCTGCATACATTAAAAATCAATAATGGACACACTGTATGTTGTGGCAATGGTAGTGTGTGTTGGTGTCCATCTGTTCACAATGCATTCTTACTATATAAAATGTGATAATTTTCTGCAAGAAGTAAGGAAAAGTTGAATTCCAAATTGAGTTATGTTTTTTTAGAAGTGACATGCTTTGGCACAGGTTCAGTGTTCTGTATTCTCATTCTAATCAGATGGGAAAATACTGATCAGTTTTAACTCACAGTGGTAATACTCAGTTCTGTGTTCAAAACTGAAATCTCAATCTGATAGGAGAAATGTGGTCCAAACATAAAAGATCGTAGTTCAAGGATCTATCTCAAAGAGATGACCTGTGAAAGTAATAAGATCTGACCTTGCTAAAGTCATTACCGCACACCGATGTATACTGCCTATACTGTGGGTCATTATGTGTGTGATATTCCTGAACAGGCTTATATAACAAGATCTTCACGTCCAAACAGTGCAGTGAAGATGAAATCACCTGGTCTGCTCATCTGCAATCACATGGTTGCCCACTACAGTTTTGTGTGTTTCAGTTAATTTCCATAAACTCAAGGAGATCTGAACCTCAGGATTCATTTATTTTGTTGTGGAGTCAACACTTCATCACAAAATCACTTTATGGACTACATGGAGCTACTACATTAGGAAAAAAAAAGTGTTTGGCAAATAAGTTGTTTTGCTGTGTCTTGAGGTTGAAAGGTTGAACAGTTTCATGAATTTACAATGAGCAAAGCTGATAAAGAAAAATATGAGGTATTTGCTAGGACTGGTATAGGTTTCATTAAGGGTGAAATCCTGAAGCTATGGCAGATCACAGCAAATGAAAATGTAGTCTTTCCGTTTATTAATTCTTTTACCAAAAAAAATGTTAAGGTTCTTAGTAAACTGTCTCTCTCAAGCAAGCATCTATATTACCTTGAAGGGCAGTGTAGAATGGGAGTACTGAAATCAGACAGACTCAACTGCTATCTTAAGGGCTTCAGAGTATCTTGGCTCTCACCATTTCACCATTGTCTATATTTATTGTAGGGAATTGGTAGGGTTGCTTCATGTGACTTGGATTCATTCCTCTGGAGACTGATGCTAAATGAGAATGGTTGGGTCCCACTGAGAATATTCCTAAACATTATTCTAGACATGTTGAATCACATCTGTACTATAAACCATGAACATAGTTGACCATTGAATAGGCAACGGCCTTATCTAAAATCATACCTGCTACTGCAGCTAATAGAACAACCACTGTCACAGCACTAGGCTTGGCAAAACTGTTGTCTTACACTGAAGAACAACACAGTTTTCTCCTCTAATAGCCATGTATGCCAGTAAATGAATTAGGTATTTTAAAGGTGGCTCAGATGTATTTCAGAGGCCTGGATCACACAGAATCTAAGCAAATATGCCTGGAAGCAACATCAAAAGATCAGTTGGCCAGTTCTTCTATTCTTGACATGGAGTCACAATACCTGTGTCATTTGGGCTGCAGCAGCATTCCACCACTTGATTTGATAGCTAAAATGACAGCCTTTGCTAATATCAAACAATAAAGTAATCTTGCACCAAAGAAATTGATTAATTCTACTGTAATTTCTTTTGTTTCGGTCACCATGTCCAAAAAAGAAATAGAATGCACTACAGACACATATTGGAGATGTAGGGCCCTGGCATTGTCTTCTCCAGAAGGGAAATCTCACTTGTAGTGCACAAGGAGACATGAAGTAATTGCTTTCCAAAAAAAAAGAAAAAATCATCTATACGATTAACCAGACATATCTGAAAATGTTTTTTTGAGGTTGGAGGAAGGACAAGAAGGAAAAAACTGCCGCATATCTGTGAGCATTCTGGCATGTAACAAGGTAGCTTCCGAGTCAGGTTTTTGGAGTCCAAAGAGCAAGAGAGAAGCACCAACCAGTCTCACATACCAGCTGCTTTGAACACTGACTAACATATAGCATATGAAAATTCTCACTTACACTTTTGTTCCTCATTCCTTTCCTTTTCTAGTGTTGACAGCACTTCACCAGTGACCTTACAACATTGTAGGTATGGGTAAATATAGTATAGTTTATCTTTATCACTTCATTTTTTGTGTCATTTTGCAGGGAAATGCATTGATAGAAGTCTTTTTCTTCAGTTCTATTATTTTGCTGCCAAAGATAGAAAATTATTATCTAAATTAAAGCACTACTGCATATGTCTCCTTTTCACATCTTAGAAAGCAAGAGTGTAGAATATGTATGATGTGAATATTCTTAGTAACCTTGGTGATGATTTGTATTAAGAGAAAATCTTTTTTCTTCTGACTGCCTCCAGCCTTCTGACAGGCCTACCTTCTTCCTGTTGAATGTACAATTTTTCTGGTTGTATAATGTCAATGGCTAAGCTTTACTAACATTTATTTCAAGGGACACAATACTGAGCATTAATTCCTAGCATGGTCTAACACCAAGAACAAGATGCACCTTAATATCTATACCATAAACCTTAACATTTATAGCATATGTAATATATATTAATAACAAGTTAATATTCAACCTCATTTAGAATATTATTACCATTCCCACTATTACTGTCACTACTATTTTAGAGAGAGAAGTGAAGAGATTAAGTACTTCACCAAAACCCACAGAGCAACCAGTTTTAGAACAAGTATCAGAATTAAGGATTTTTGTATCCCAGGTTGCAGTTTTTTTCACACCTTGTCCAACTGATTCGAATATTTAAACTGCTTCAGAAATCATTAATTAATGACCCTGGTCTAAAATTTTATGCTTATTGGCTGGCATTTGATGTCAGGCTTTTTCACATAACCATGCTGTAGTATTGGGGTCCATACCAATATTTTTCTAGCAGTTTTACTCTAAAGATTATTTTACTTTTTTTCTGAGATTATTGGTCAGAATTTGGGGTGCCTTTATAATGTTTTCCAGTGCCTTAGGAAATCAAATAAGTAATACTTCCCTTTACATCAAGACACAGACAGGCTCAGACCACTAAGACTGAAAGCAGTGTTCATTGATCCAACACCATGGAATCGTTGACCCTGCACACATCTGGCACAATCCTATCACATAACCATTGAGGGGCTCTCTTCAAAGGTAAGAAGAAAATAAACAGAAGACAAACACCAGTTATGTGAGCTCAGCATAGCTACATCCTCCTAACTGCACAGTCTGCGTCTCATGGTGCCTTGAGGGAGATTTTAATAATATTGTGGTTTAATTCCCATTTCCGATGTTTTACATTTCCAAGTATTCAGCTAGCCATCCAGTGTGGTGGAAGACAGAACTTCACACGGAGAACAGGTACCTAAGCCAACTAAGCTTTACCATACTTGGAATTGGGTGTGTCAGTGAGGCTAAATAATCAACAAAAGCCAGTGAGAATGTATAGATGACGGCACATCCTCTAAGAAGTAGAGAGAAGCAGATGGAAATAAATCCTTTGTAAATTCTACAGCAGGAGCTGTGAGATAGGCTGCACTTTAACTGAGGGATCCTCATGTCATCTTCCTCCTTCACTTGTCCCCCTTAACTAAAAGCAGGGAAACCATTACAGAAAATTAGCTGTTCAAAGACCAGGATGAGTTCAAGTTGTAAAGTCTTCTATGTGGGGGATGAACAAGTATGACAACTCAGCCCTGGACTAAACCAACGGATGATTAGATTTCACTAAGGCAGGCTGTGAGACAGATCATTGTTGTGCTCTTTAAAGGCTAAGCAATGTCTGGAAAAGTTGCAGAGGAGCAATGTTTTCTATTTAGATGACATTAAGAAAAATTAAAAATGCAGACATTACACAAGAAGGAAAGTCTTTTGTGAAGAGGCACAGTCAGAGATCATAGATGAAAACACTATTATACCGCTGGTCTAAGACAGCAAAGCTATATGGTTCTTTTAGATTGAATTGCTATTAAAGATGCGAACTGATAAAATACTATATGAGATATTAAATTATTGTCAAGGTCAAAAAAGAGACCGTATTTACTTTTTACTGTTGAAACCTGAAGGCATCTGTATTTCTTGTGAACAGGGGTTAATGACATAATTTTATTTAAATGGCTTAGATTGTTTAGTGACTATACGAACTTGACCTGCTTCTCTTTGTAGTGCTTCTCTGCTTCTTACACTGTACAAATGAGAGGGGAAAAAAATCCCATAGAAGGTGAACACTTTGAAATATCAATCATTTTGACCCCTTAATGCTTTCTTCACCCAACTGTCAGGGTGGTTATAAAACCATAAGTGGATGCAAAATGGCTATTTTACTTTCCTCAAAAATATTGAAATTGTGCAGTGTAAACTAAACAAATAACTTCCAGACTCTTCCAGTTTGTGTGATTCTGAAGCTCTCTATGACTTGTTCTGATGCCTTTTCTGTATGTGATCTGCTCCTACTAAGTGAACAGCTAAAGGAGGCATCCCATTCCTTCCGGCTAAGTCTGTCATTAGGATTTTGTGGTGATAAATTTAAGACATCCCAAGCTTTAATCAACATTCCATTTTTAATCCCTTCAACTAAATACCCCAAGCGTTAAACACCATTTCAAACAGTCATGTGCTAGCCACTAAACTGTTCTTGAAAGCTGAATTACAGTATTTGCTTTTGCAAATGCAACCAAATTAAATTTTATGGTGACAATAGCTAACATTTTATCTTTTTTAAAGCCTGTTCACAGCAGTCATTCCTATCAAAAGTTTTGCTTCTAAAAAGTGAAAATGCTTGCAAAAGATTTCAAAGCACAATCCTAACAACACACTCAACAAAATACTGCTTATGCATTTTAACTTTTTTTTTAAACCAGTTGAGGTATTTTTCTCATTCCTCATCTTACTTTTTTCTTTAAGCTGGAAAATGTAGGCATATGTTTTAATGTATTTTTTTCCCTAGGAACTATTTTGAGGTGTAAATATAAATTGTTTCCTTTACAGCCATTGTACATTAAAGTAAATTCTACTGCATTTGAAAACGTCAGCTTTATTTTGTAGTGGTATTCAGAATCCTCTCTTTTTCACCAATATTATATAAAGTTCCTCTGGGAAGATAATGTGTATGATTGCAGCCCTGCCTTGTTAAAATCCATGGCTTTTTATGCAGTCATGTTTTCACCCATGAATTATGCATGAAAAAGTATCTCATTACATTTCATTTTCTTTACAGCAGCATCCCCCCTTCTCGACATGCTTAGATTCCCATCAGCCGAGCTCTACTCACCCTGCAGCTTGGCTCCATCTTGATGCCTTCATAGCATTTTAGACAAAATGGGTGTGTTTAACTTGTCACCTCAAGCCTGGTATAAATTATTCACCAGAGCTTTGCACAGATTTGTGAGATAACCAGTCTGAACTCAGGGAAACTTCACAGGTTTGACTGTGTATGTTGTATTTGACAGGGACATTAATGGCAATTTCCCCTTATACTAGTCCCAAACAGAGAGGTGAGGGTTTTTGTTGGTTTTGGGTTTATTTTTTTTAAAAGGAACCCAATGCCAACATTCAGTTTTATTGAAATTTAGTTTCTAAGGCTTGAGCTACGTATTATTATTTTCAATGTATCTCACAAGTGCCACTAAAAATGCACTGTTCCTTATAATTCCAAGGTGAAACAAGCAGAAAATCTCTTTTAAATGTTCTGCTTAATGTTAGAGGTGCTTGGAAAACCCTCCAAGAGTAAACGCGTATTTAAATCACAGAATTTAACAACTGGGGGCCCTTCTCCTACAGTTTGAACCAAGAAAGTGGTTCTGTATTTCAAGCAACTCATGTTAGGAGAAGAGGATACCTGAACTGTGAAATTTGCAAAACCAAGGCCTTATGTTTTTGGCATGTAACTCATATGCATGTCGGAACAAAATAGCCATGGCCTACTTCCATAGATAGCCATGAAACACCCTCAGATTATTTTGTAAGCTCTCTTTGCCAAGATGTGAGGGTAAAGACTCAAAGCAAAAGCTCCAGGTACTCCTTTGGTTCTTCTCCCCGGACATTACTTGGTCCCCCGGGAAGGCAGCATGTGAGGTCACTGTCTAACACTTTGTGAAACAATGAGGAGTTAAACACAAATAATATCTGAAAGGACATGAAGGCCAAATCACTGAGATACAAAGATATTTGAATTAAAACTCGCAGTTTCCTTAGGTTTCAAATATTTTAGAACATTCCATAAGACACATTCAACTCAGTAACATGTTTTGTAGCATTTACAATGGAGTTCATGCTTTAACAGAGTACAAAACAAATGTACATTTTGGCTGCAAGGGCCCACTGTCAGGGGGATGGCACAGCAGCATCTGCGCCACATCCTGCTCAGGGGGGTTGTGCTGGAGCTGCTTTACGAGGGGGTCAGGAGGCAGCAACCTCGCACACCACTGGTGGGAGTGAGCTGCCAGGCAGTCACGGTGCCTGTGCCCGCGCCATGTGTCTGTCTGGCTCTGAGAGCTGGAACCAGCCCCTTTGGGGAGCAGGCCAGCAGGCATGTTCCAGGCAAAGCAGGACATGAGGAGGCGGGGTGATGCTGTGGCAGTCCCTGGGGCAAGCGAGGAGCATCTCCCACGGGTGAACCTCCTGCCCACCCGCATTGCTCCCAGCAGCCCAAAGTGTGTTTCCCAGCTGAGGTAAGGGCATGGTGTGTGTCAGTGCCCTCCCCTTCCAGTGCAGCCCAGCAGAGCTGAGCCCAGTGCCTGTGCAGCTGCATTGCACCCTGCAGCTCTGGGGCGCTGGGATCTGGGTTCCCACCAACTGCTTTCCTAGGAAAAAGGTCAGTCTTAAGAAGTTCTTAACAAGGAAGCTGACTCTAAGCACACAACATCCAGCCTTTAACAACAAAAGCAGAAGCTAAAATGGTCACAATTAAAATAAAAATGTTTTCACTCATGTACTAAACCGAATCAGAACTACTGCAGTATTTCTGGCAGATGTATATATATTCTCAAAGGTATTCTATCTTCTAATTATTTGAACACTTATTATCTATTCTCCTGTTTATTTGCTTCATTTTGAGACAAATAGACCATTTTTGTGTTTACAAGTAATCTGAATCAACACATAAGGGAGCAGTTTTTAAAATAACCTTAGTTTTACTTCCAATTCAGGACCTTTCACTTTTCACTATGAATTGCATCACTAGTGAGCTGCAATATTATTGAAACTTGCAGAGATATAACAAATATTTTCTGGGGAGAGAGAAGCATGACACCAAACCAAAAACCACAAACAAACGCATACACATAAGACCTCAACTATTCAAAGACAGAAATAGAAACAAAAGTAATGATATTTCATGTATGAACCTGATGTGCTTCAATTGGCAAAGGCTTACGACAAAGGCAAATATGAAGTGCACTCGGCATTCATTAGATGTAAAGAGTTCACAGTGACTTCCATTCTTTTCATGGCATGATTTTTTAATTTGATACAGCCTCACATTTTCTTATAAGCAACACACAGAGACCTTTGACAATATATTTCAGACATTTTGTATCATCAAGGTTAAAATAATTGAGGATTCATCAGGGAAAAATAAACCATTTCCCCCTACCACTGTCAAGAAAAGATTGAATTTGTCAGGGATTTAAACACTTTACATGCATACCCATAACATCCTATATTATGTATGAACTGCTTTGACTCCACTGCTGGATACAATGGGATACAGAAATTTTTTGAGTTGGCTATTGCAGAAAAAATTGTGTTAATTACAGATGAATTTTAAGTACAAACCCCAAATATTTCAAATATATTTAATAAGTCAGACTGTTCAAAGGTCTTTCAAAAGTAAGAAGTATGACTGGATAAAAAATATTTTTAATTATAGGGAAAAATGTCATTTTCAGTTTCATAGTCTTCATTAAATGGTATATTCACATCATAATGTCTAGAATTCTTTTCTATGCAATTTCCAATTCAGCTAATTAGTACCATGACCTACTGGAGAGTTATAATTTAGGAAAAGAAATGAAGAGAGAACTCAACCTACCTCAAAGAAAAAAAATTAGTATTCATATGTTACTACAAGACTATAATAATAATATCATAATTAATAATGTCTTCCCAAGAGAAAGATGGTGTGATATAAAATTTCTGTGCTGGAAGAATCAAGTTCAGCACAACAGTCATACTGGCTCCCTTCCCCTTTCCTTCCAACCATACACTTGCTTCTTCTGGGTCTGTAAACCAGAAACCATTCAACCAGGACGTCTGAAGGGTCCGACTCAATGATCCCTGTGGGTCCCCCACAACTTAGAATGTTGTATCCTATCTTATCCTATCCTATCCTATCCCATCCCATCATACCCTACCCTACCCTATCCTGTCCCGTCCCATCCTACCCTACCCTATCCTATCCTATCCTATCCTATCCTATCCTATCCTATCCTATCCTATCCTATCCTATCCTATCCTATCCTATCCTGTCCTGTCCTGTCCTACCCTGTCCTACCCTGTCCTATCCTGTTATACATAGTTGGTCATTTCCCCTAGATCAAACTTGGCTTCTTGCAAGTACATCAGACATTTGTTTCAGAAATGTCAGCGTAAGGTGCAAAACCTAAATGCTGCATAACCATTTAGACTTTGGTTAACACATACTCTGCCACATGGAAAGCCATGACTGATGGCTAGCTGCTAGAATATGATCTGATTTTTATTCCCCAGACCAATAACTATCACCCACTACAAGTGAGATTACAAGAAAAAGTACAAGGTATGGTGGGTAGTGTATTGAACAGTAAGGTCTCTGGAGAGAGAGCAGAGAAAAAGGCATTTTGAGTTTCTACTAGAAATCTTCATTGTTTCTCTCAAAGTACTCATAGGGGAAAAATAGCTTTCAGCAGTCACAACTGTGTTACGCTTGTTTTGTACAATGTTTTGTATTGTGAAATATAAATTCCATTTGAAATACTTAAAAAATTTCCTGGTACAGACTAATTTTATGCAATTATTTTAATAATTTAAAATTCTGAAATTAGAACTTACACATGTTGCTTGTGGGTTAAACAAGACTATAGCAGTTCAGAACGATGTGGTTGATTTTCATGGACACTTACACAAGCAAAAACAGCTAAACTCTTCACAATTAATGGCTGCAAAAACAGCTGAAGAATACACACAATACACACATATAAAGAGGCAATAAGTAAAAAGTGTAAAATACTGTAACAGTACATATATAGTTGAAATCCTATTTTAAGTACAAATACGCTTTTCCTATACCTACATGTAAGTATGAACTTTCCTTTCTAATTTGGCCTGTGATATTTACTCTATTATGAATAGCTTGTGTATTCCAGGAAAATTGCAATCTGATTTCTGTGTTTAAGACTAGATAATTACTCAATTTTTAAAAAGTTTTTCTTTATTTTGTGTTTCTTGCCACTCTTCAAAAACACAAAACTAAACAATCAACAAAGTGTCAAAGACATTGAACATTAGATGGAAATTCAGGTAGCAAGAAAATAGTGTTTTTTTGAAACACATCACAGCTCAGAATTTGGAACTATGGAAAATACATATCAAATGGAAAAAAATTAATCCAAATTTAGTTTAGCTTACTTTACTTTTTTAGTAAATTTAACATCTCTGCATCTTTTCCACTAGGTCTTTGGGTCAATAACCCATGTAACTACCATACTCTGGATTTCCAAAGATCCTGTACAGTCAGTACAGGATCTCTAGACTATAGTCCCCTAGTTTATCAATTTAGGCTAATGTGGCTACTGTCATGGAGATAAGTAAGGACTTTAGACATAGAGACTATTGCTGAAGACAATAGTCTCAATAAATAATTTTAGAGAGGTATGACTTTATCAAGTGCCACACCCAGACACCATAAGTAATTACCGTAAAGTCATTTTTAAAACAAGACTAATGAGATCAAAGAGAAAAATTCCCGGGACTCTAAAATTCAAAAAATTGAAAGAGAACACTGGCTCAAGAGCATGAAGAACATGGCTGAAAACAAAGTAATTCAGATTTAAATGTGTTTGTGGTATTGTAAGTTATAAAATAACTCTAATAGGAATGTTTTTCATTTACCATAAACAATATATCAGACTAAGGTACTCAGTTTACATTCAGGTTTTTTATCAACACTTTTAACAACATAAGGTTAAAAGGTTAATATAAAACAAGGTCAAGTTCATTGAATCCAACAAGTAGGTAATCATGTGAGTCCTTATCACCCCAAACTGTTCACCTCTGAACAAGTGGTAGAATTATAGACTCATCTGGACTTGTTAAACGTTAGAAATAATTATGAAATCTTCTCTTTATAAGAAATGGATGTGGTAGATCTGACAGCATGTATGTTGTTTCTTTTAAATCCATATCAGGGAGCAAGAGAGATCTACAGAAAGCAGACAGAGGAATCTGTCAAAGCTGAAACTATAACTTTATTGCCAAAATTTGAATATAAATATTTCTTCTCAATATCCTGAGAAGTAATATTTTTTTTTGTAATTCTTTACCACACATGATAAGAGACTTCTTTGTGTTTTGGCAGTTTGTGGAAACATTTTCTTCCACAAAACCTTGCTTGTTACATTTGCAGGTGTCTCCTTATGACCCAGAAATTGAAGGTTGGTTCTGCCTTTTCTCTGTAGTAATGCTAATGCACATCCAGAGTTGTTCCAATAAGTATTTTATTTTTTTTGCTTATGTATTTGCTGCTAGATCATCTATTACAGTTTAAGTCTCTACATATTTTAACATCTTCCTTTATTATTTTCTTTTCTAAATCATGATTATTTCTTTTGTTTTGTTTTCCCTTTTTTCTTTTTTTCTTTCTCCTGTTGCTTTCTTGAGTTCTTCTTTCAACTAAGCCTTTTTCAATGAACAACAGCTTAAAAATGCTTTTGCTTTGTTGCAGTTTCTCCCAGCTTCTTCACTTTTTTTTAAAATTTCTTCTTCTTGCCATCCATATGTTTTTCTTCTTCTTTCACGTATGCAGTGTTCCTGACATATTTTCACGGAATCATCTCTCTCTTCTTGGTCTGCTTTTGAGCAAAACAGTTTTGAGTTTGTGAAAGGCATCTTTCAATTCAAGGCATCTTTCAATTGAAAGGCATCTTTCAATTCAAGCAGGTGATGTGATCAGCTTCCTCTGAGTTTAAAACATCATTTCCTGCAGCCATGATCTGCCCAACATGGGATATTTTAAATTCTGACTATCCAGCTCCGTTGTACATTGCAGATGAATTTTTTTCACCTGGATTGAGTTTGAACATTGTTGTCTGCAGAAGCACTGTTTTCAGAACCTATTTCAAACCAAGTTTAGAATATATTTTTAAATATCACATTACCAACTATATTATAACTAGAGTATAATTTATCATAATTCATCATTAATTTATCTGTAAGGGTTTAGTCTCAGTTCTTAAGACTTCTTTCATGAGTATGTGATGGGTTTACTTATGGTAAACACCTGGTTTAGTCATAGTTTGCCACTCTCCAGTGCTTAACTTATCCTATAACATCACAAAAACACCTTTTAATTTTGTTAGACATTGACTCATTGGGAACTCTTGCTAGGACCTGATTAGAGGTGGAGTTTGGTTATGCCTGATGTAATGACATTTAGGGTAACTATTAGTAAATAAATAGGACAATGTCTTATGCAACTTTTATCCTGAAATGCACCAATTTTCAAGGAAAGTGAGTAAGTCATTAAATCTATACAACTTTTTTTCCAAAGTATTTTTTTCTTTACTGGGTAACCTCATGATAGACATTCATAACTGGTTTCATTTTTGCCATGAGAAAAATGCTTGGAGCTGTAATATGATTCAGGAGATGGTTTTAGATATGATAATTCAGAATAACAGACAGAGTTAATATCAATTGAAAAATCTAACTGCCTGGTGGTAGTTGAAGGACAAGCATGCTCATTTTAATTACACTTAAGCATGTGTGTGTGTGTGCAGCATGTACAGCAAATATATCTGTCTGTCCTGTTTCATAGTGTCTGTCCTCTTCTACAGTTCTTCTGCTCTTGTTCCAGGAAAGCCTACAAAGATATCTAGCTATGCAGGTAGGTTTGTGTATTGAGATCAGAATATGAGAAACCATCTGTTTCAAATCTCAAAGCTATCAATTTTTTCACCTATCATTGCTCAGATAACCACTTACTGTTCTGTTGTCAAGATTACTCTGGTTTCCTGAAAAAAAAAAAGAGAGAGACTTACCTTCCCAAATGACACTTGTGGAACAATCCATTTTTCTGATGGATTATTTTAAGATGAAAGCACTAACTGAATGTACTCTGACATTAAAAATTTTAGGCATAATTAGGTCACAGGATCAACAAGAACATAGTGCATAGAAAGAAAATATGTTGTATACCTTGCCTAAGACAAATGAACATTAAAAGTATCATTCTCTAAGGAATTATTTTAATTGAATAAATTTAAAATTTTCAGTTATATAGACTGACATGGTTAGAAGCTATCTAGCTCTTTCCAGTAAGCTGAAGAAGCAAAACATCTAATTAAAACCAAAGCTGTAAAGGTGTTTAGTCAAATTGTTTAAAGTGTTCTTTTTTTAAGATATAAAATTGGCCAGGGTTTGTTGGCACAGGGAGTTTATCAAAGCAAATGAGTAAAATTGTAGAAGGCCAAGAAATCTTGAATATTGGAACAGACAAAGACTCTGTGGAGCTTCACTTTTTGAAAAGACTAAACACAGATTAATACAGCACTTAGATTAACCTCAAAAGAGAATTAGCTGTACCTTATTTGCTAGTACAAGATTTAGGTCTAATACATAGTTATGGCCTAGGCTTTAAAATGTGCCAAATGTAAATAAATCTTTTGAATATATAATACATTTCTGAAAAATATTAATTTGTGACATGTTAATATTTCACATAATATTTGTGGACTTTGTATGCAGATCAGAAAAGCTACTGCTCACCATATCTAAATCTAACACTAATGCTCGTATTCTGAAGCTTTCTTTGTTCCCTTTATGCAGAAAAAAGGATGGTTCTTCTTGAGAACTACAATGATTTGCCTGATGTAGTTGCTCAATCTATTATTAGTAGTATTTTCATAGCATCTTCAGTCCAAATTGCATTATACAGTAAGAGAAGTGCAAGAAAAGTGGCAGTTTCCTCCTCCAAGGAGTTATCATGTAAGGGTCCTATTCAGCACTTCTTACTGTAGCATATCACACACTGACTTCAGAGGGGGCTTTGCCAAAGGAGGGAGTGAATAAGGAGTGCTGAATAGGACTCTACAAAGGCACAGCAGGTACAGCTGGTGCAATTCCACACAGACAAAGCATTGTACAATACAATGTGGACAGTTAAAGCAGTGCATTATGTATCATTATGAAAACTATACATTTTACATATAATTTATAATATGAAAGTAGTTATCCTCCCTCCAAGTTTTACTCCATTTTTTGAGAGTTTTATCAAACTAGTATTGCATGATAAAGACCACTTATTATGGAAATACTATGATAAAACTCTAAATTCTCTTGAAGAAACAAGCAAGCAACAGATCAACATTTCCTTCTAAAAAAGTAAGAAGTCTCAAATTTGTTGATGCTTATAGAGAATTCTCTTTAGCATGGGATCAAGAATTTTTAAAGAAATCCTTATTATTTCTCATTAAAGTCCAAAATCTATTATTCATATATTTCAAGGTGTCATATATGCATTAATGAAGGAAGCCTTACAGCATTACTGCAAGGATGCAATTGTTCTCTTTGTAAAGCAAGGGAAATAGAGATGGAAAGGTAACGCTACTTAAAGAGCTATACTTTTACTGATTATGACATTTTAACAGCCCAGAGAGTTGCTTGAAGGAACTGAACTGTATTAATATTAGGCTTTCCTGAATTAGGCCTTCAGCTAAATTACAGTGGCCTGAGAAGTTACCACATTGGCAGAAGAGTGTGTCCCTACCCATGGCAAACAGGAGATAAGGCAGTCTAAGCTGGCCTTGTTGGCATTCGTGTTGGTAGTGGTCCTGTGTTCTTCTCAATAACAGCAGTAGCATTAAGTATATTCTTGTATTCACAAATAAAACCCCTTGGGTTTATGTCCTGGGAAGTATATGGAGAATGAGTTTTAATTACTTGAATTTACTGGAGAGTACAGACTGGAAAGCCATGGCAAAAACAAATATCATGAAGTGTACTGTAAGATATAATACTTTCAGAATTCTGCTTCAGAGTGACTTTCTAGTCTCCAAAAATGCCCCCTTAAAAAAAACAAACAACAAAAAAGCCCCCCAAAAAACAAAAAAGTGTTAGAGTTGTATGTATTAACTTTGCAGAAAATGGAGGGATTAGAGGGATCCTTTTTCTACACACCTGTGGGGTTTTTTTTGCAAACTCCATGTCCTCACTTGACTAACAGAAATATATAAACTATAGTAGTGAGAAAATGATCAGGGGGTTTCTGATTTTAAGCATTACTCCCAAAAACCTTGTATGACCCTGTATGTTCATGGGAAAATTTTGGATTTAGAATTTGATATTCTGGGTAGGATAAAACAATGCAGTAACTGCTGAGCATAAATTAAATTAACCTGAAAAAAACTGCAGGAAATAAATTTATTCTCCATACCTCCTTCAGATTCCTAAAAATAATGTGGTAAATAATATTATTGAATTAAAAGATGATTTATGCACCATGTGAAGAAGCAGATTACAGTACAAACTACTAATCCAGAAGTGGATCTTCTGCAGACCAGTACCAATGATCAGAAAACCAGGGACAGGGATTCTAACACCTTCAAAATTAAGATGTGCCCAGGGTGATTTTGTTGCTATTCTATAAAGGGTTTTTAATTTTGTTAGTTATTAAGTCTGAGTGCAACTTCTTAGCCTCAAAACTACATTGTTCAAGCAGACATAATTTTTACAAACATAGCACAGTAAACAGCATTCTCCACATTTACAGTACAAACAGTGTGTGAAACCAAAGAAAATGAGACAAATATGATTATTTTGTGATTTTTTTTTTTTATTACATGCTTCTCTTTCTGCCCACATATGAGTCATATACTTTGCATAACCAGAAAACAATTTTCACTGCTTTCAGTGATGACTCTTTGTGGAATTCTGGAACAAAACTTTACTTAAAACATGCATTTGTTCCTTGTGGTTTATTTGCTCAATATATATCTATAGAACAAATTCTGAAATTCACAGAATAGTCTACTTTCTGATAAAGACTCAAAACCCTACCTTCTCCAGATTTTTTTTAAATTGTCGGCTTTCATAACAAATGTTTCAAAAGAAAGCTGTGTAGAAATTTTTAAAAAATAAGCAATGTTAGCCCAGCATTTCATCTGTTCCATTTTGAATGTCCTATTTTTCTAGTGCTTGAGCGGAGTATGACACAGGACTCCATAAAGCCACCCACGTGAGCATTAGAGGCTCTCCTGTTAAGGGAGTGTTAGTAGGGCAATAAAGCTACTTACTTCTCCCATTTTGTCACAGTAAGAACACAAACATAATGAACCAGACCAATATTGATCAGTGTGCCAGAAGTCCTTGAAATGATACCAGGAAATTGAGGGTTAGTGCCAGGGAATAGGTTCCTGTCACCTTGAATTGACACTGAAATACCCACGATGTATGTGATTTATGGCCCAGACCATTTTTCTGAGGCTCAAGAAGTCACAGTACATTAGCTCATACACGTATGTGTTCATTCTTAGCATGCCACCAGTTCAGCCTTGCTTACAATTCAGGCTTTAGGCTTTGAGTTTACATTACCTCACCTGTGTGCCAGGGAGGAGTGTACGGATAAAAAAGCATTGAACTTAAGATGATGTTCAGTAATTTGATCATGTCTTTGAGTCTCTAGGTGGGCAGCATAACCTGGGTATAAACTAAAATTCCAGAGTGGAAAAACTGCACAGAGGAATTCCTGCCACTCCAGACAGTGAGTGGTGGGCCCAGTTTAAATGCCTCAATGCAAAATGCACATAGCTCAAGAAATAAACAGACATGCACACACCTGCAGTGCTGTGATGTTATTGGCATCACAGAGGTATGGTGGGATGGCTCCTATGACTCCAGTCTTGGAATGGAGGGATACAGACTGTTTAGGAAGGAAAGGCAGAGGAGAAAAAGAGGTGGTGTTGCCCTCCCTGTTAGTGACCAGCTGGAGTGCATGGACCTCTGCCTGAGGATGGATGATCAGCAGAGAGTTTATGGGTCAGGATTAAAGGGAAGGCAGGGACAGGTGAGATTATAGTGGTGGTCTGATGCAGGCCACCCCACAAAAGACTGAGCTGATGAAGCCCTCTACAGACAGATAGGAGGGACCTCATACTCACAAGCCTTAGTCCTCATGGGGACTTCAACCATCCTGGTACCTGTTGGAGGGGGAAGACCAGCAGGGTAATCCAGGAGGTTCCATGAATGGGTAGGCAGTATCCTTCTTCTCCAAGTGATAGAGAAGCCAACGAGGAGATGCGCTCTGCAGGTCCTTGCTCTTGCCAGCAGGGAGGGGCTGGTAGGGAATGTGAAGCTCAAGGGCAGCCTTGGCTGCAGCAACCATGAAGTAGTGGAGCTCAAGGTCCTTAGGGCAGTGAGGAGGGTACACAGTAATCTCCTTAACCTGGACTTCAAAAGAGCAGACTTTCAGGGATCTGCATCGTAGAGTTCTGTGGGGTAAAGCTCTGGAGGAAAGACAGGCCCAGAAAACCTGATTAATATTCAAGACTTTCCTCTTCCAGGCTCAGGAGCAATGCATCCTGAAAAAGGGGCAGTGAGGAAGCAAGGTAGGTGATTCTGCCCCTTTACTCTGCTATTGTAAGACCTCACGTAAAGCACTGCATCCAGCTCTGGTGCCCCCAACATAAAAAGGACATGGACCTGTTAGAGCAGTTCCAGAATGTGTCCATGAAGATTCTAAGAGGGCTTGGAGCACCTCTCCAATGAAGACAGGCTTAGGGAGCTGGCATTGTTCCACCTGGAGGCTACAGGGAGACTTTATAGGAGCCTTCCTGTCCCTAATAGGAGCCCACAAGAAAGATGGAGAAGGACTTTTGGCAAGGGCGTGTAGTGTAAGGACAAAAGAGGAATAATCTTAAACTGAAATAAAGTAGATTATAGATTATATATTAGGAAGATACGTTTCCTGTGAGAGTGGTGAGGCACTGTAACAGGTTGACCAGAGAAGTTGTGGATGCCCAATCCCTGGGAGTGCTCAAGGCAAGGCTGGATGGGGCTCTGAGCAACCTGACCTAGTGGAAGGTGTCCCTGGCCATGGCAGGGGGGTTGGAACACGATGATCTTTAAGGTCCTCTCCAACCCAAACCATTCTATGATTCTATGACTCCATAGTACACTAAGTAATCATTGAAAAGCTTGGTTTTTGTATAAAAAAATGTTCAAAACCCAACCTGCCATAATGTATATAGGGCCTTGACTCAGCTCGGAGAAAGGCAATATCTAATTTAAAATTGCTTTCTTGGTTAGAAACTATTTTTCCAATCACTACTTGTCAAACAACTAGTTAAAAATGAAAAAATTTGTTTCAAAGACTATCTTCAATCTAAGGTAGTGATGGTGAACAGAAAGACATTAAAGACATGAAAATTATCAAGCAGAGAACATAAATGATAGAGTAGATATTTCAGACCACTACAAATACCCCATTATTTAGCAAATTTAAAACTGTAAAAACTTAAGGAAAGATGTGTGTAATCTCAAACTAGTGAAGTCTACATTCAGTTTTTAAAGCTATTCACCCAGTACTCTTAACTTTTATTCCACTCACAAAATGAAGGTGATACACACACATGTGTGGCTTTGAAAATGCTACCAAGATAGCTCCTTCCAGGAGATATGGATTCTCAGCAGCACATTACTGCAGCAGGGACTTGAACTGGAGCCCTTGTACCTTTTGCTACATATGCTCCCCAGAAAGCAGAATTAAAGTGGCATCAGCAGGAAGGCATTTTCTGCTTGTAGAGCCCAGGACTCCAGCAAGGGAACAGCAGAGCTGCACAGAACATACTGCACACAGGAAAAATGCCTGCAACCAGCATTTGTCTTGTTTCAAAAATAAATCAGATTTCATAATTTAATAACAATATTTGAGTTAGATTACAGAAACAATGACTATTTTTTTCTTCATTAGCTAAATGCTAACCATAGTTAAGAACTACTTCTTTCTGACTAATTCCTAAGGGATTTTAGGAGAAGGGATGTGTCAAAAGAATGTTTGTAGTCTGGGATGAGATGAAAGTCTTAAATTGTTACACATTGATCAAAATTAATTTCAGCAAGTGCTACAACATAGAACAAAAGATAACTGATGATCTGGCACACAGTGTTTGTTTATTTTGCATATTAAATGCCTAAAATATATAAAAATTAAAATATTATAAAAATATAATCATTATAATTTCTAAGCCAGAGCTTAAAACAAAAATCCATCAAGACCAATAAATATTAAAATTGGCAATTGCTTTAATGCCTTCAATAGCACACATTTAGAAGCATGATGATGTATTTGGTGAGTGTTTCTGCAGTGAGTGTTTTTGACATAAATTACTTCATTTGAATTTTTTTTTTTGTAGCCGGTAAGAGAAAAGACATGATGCATAGTAAACACCATTACATGACTGAACCAAATGTATGTAAACATGGATTTTTAACCTATGTGCCTAATCAAAGAGACTGTAATTATATTTTTATCAGCACTTCTCGTATCATACAAAAAGAACATCTTCTGAAGATAGTCTCACTGAGCTGCGAAGCCATTGGAGGACAAAAATTACTGCTAAATGCCACAGCAAATACTCATCTTGTGTTTTTAGCAAGTGCAGCACTAGGCTTCTCAAGACATAAACATATGTATCTCTAAGTACTATCGGCTAACACAGGACCTTATAACCATCTTAATATAACACAAAATCACATCTCTTCAGCTAATAAGCAAAGTTAATTTCCAAGGAAAGCTGTGTGGATTGCTTGATTTGATTTTTTGTGGTTTGGTTTTTGGGTTTTTTTCTGTGATATGTATGTAATGGTGTTTTCATTGTGTATTTCCCTAAGAGTAGCCCTAGGGCAGAAATGCTTAGGAGTTTAGAGAAACAAAACACTCTAAGGGGTCATCACTTCAGTTAGAGAGTTTCTACTCGGCATTTAGTGAAAAACTCTGTTCCTTAGTTCTGATCTTACAAATTCCCACATCTTTCAGAAGGTTCAGAGTTACTGTATGCCTGCACTGTGCTAGCTTTCTTGGGATTGTGTTTTGGTCAGTTTACAAGTTGATGGAAATGTAACAAGTCTGTACAGTCTACAAACAGAGAAATTGGGAAAGCCCTGAAGTGTGTTGCATGGATGCAATTATTGTGGGTTGTATTTTCCACTGATTGTTTTCTTTCTATGATGAATAAACATTTTATCATTCTCCTGGGCTCCTTCACTCACATTTCTGGGGACATAAACTCTTCATACTAGTGTTGGTGTTTTGCTAGCTGTAGTGAGAGAGATGGTATGGAGACAGATGGTACATCTTGTGTGGTATGGATATGCAGCTGTCTACATAGCAATGGCAAAGCAAAGAGAAAGTGCCACAAACAGGTTTCTCCTTAGCAGCTGGGAATTAGTCAAGAAGGCATGGTCAGCTGCAAAATCCCTTCAAGGCTTTTCATCAGCCTGGACAGGCCGCCAGTTAGGAGGGGAGAGCAAATGAGGGGAGTGTTTGGGCGCACTGTGAACTGGGGAAATACACAAGAAAGGGCATCAAGTCTCTGCTGTCTTAAGATGCATCAGAAGCTGAAACATGCAAATAACACCATTACTCCTCTAGTCTTCTTCCTATAAAATAAGATGGTTTCTGATACAATGTGTTCTTTCCAGTTTTGCCTTATTTTTTTTTTTTAAGTACTCAGATAATATTTAGATTTAGATCCAGCTTCTGACACCTAGATCACATTTGCTGTTCCTCCTTTCCTGGTTGTCCAGATCAAGGACTTTTGTTGAAGACTGTAACTTGCAGCTGGCATGGGTGCACAGCTTTCTTTTTCAGGGAATTCAGGCCCCAAGGGGGATGCTGTATGCCACAGGCTCATCCAAGCATGAGCTTAGAGAGCTCTTTTATGTGCATTGCTTAGATATAGCCTTGGCATCCAGGCAGGTGTTCATAAGGCTGCTGAACTCTAATTCTTTTGGAATCTCAGGAAAGAATCTTTGTCTCCTAAATAATTTTCAGAAGGAGCGCATTTAGAAAGTTATTTAGAAAATTATTTTAAAAGAATTTATACACACTATTAATACTGTAGGGAGCAGAAAAAGATGATGTATAGGCTTTATAACACCTACACATAGTTTGTTCCCATGTGAAAAGATGATACATAAAACCATTCTGAAATTATTATTTTAAGTAGTCTTTGTAACTTTGAGGATGACTAATTATTACAAATTTAATACAAGTCCATATTTTTTATTTTCTTTCACTGAAACCTAAAATTTCAGTATTGCCTCATGATTTTCTCTGTTTTTGATGGAAGTTTCATACTCCTGTGCAACTCAAAACTAGTTTATCCCTATCATCCCTGGACTCACACTTCACACAGAGTTTTATTCATCTCCACTGCCACCACTCCAGTTCTCCATGTTGTCCTCTTATGACAAGCTAGTTGCTTTTTCCTTTTCCTTCCATCTCATTCTCCAGTCCACATCATATGCCATTTCTGCAGATTCTTGACATCCTTCCCAGCTACACTCTGTATTAGAGTTTCTTGTCATTCCACTACTTATTGCCATGCCTAAAGTTCCATGGCAATCTTAATGTATGCAAATTTCCCCTGAAAAAGACCTCTCTCTTCTCACACTCCCATGTGCCAGGACAGCTAGGCAACAACCCATCTTTAGCAGTTACCATTACTGGCCTGGGAATCATGCCATTCAAGTTGTCCATGTGCCAGCCTGCTAAAGTCCGTTTGGAGGATACAAAGAGAATCAGAAAAGCAGACACTTACCTGTTCTACACACAGTTGCAAAGATACTTGAAACTATTCTGGTCAACAGACAAGCACCCTCCGCCACTTTGTTTGTTTTTTTTCTTTTATTTCTGGGTTTACAGTTTTTCATTAAATTAATTGATTAGTATATTGAATACCCCTCAAAATAAATGAGATATGGTATTTCAAAATTAAAACCATTTTGCACAGGTACAGACAAACACAGAAATGCCTCTGAGTTGAGCACAGAACCTCAGACGCTCAAGTAACTAAACTTTCAATGACTGAAATATACTCCAGCAGGAATTAGCCACACTGGATGCATTTACTTGGCTACTGACACACTCCCTGGGTGACTGAAGGCACTCGGCCCCTGGCTTCATACTTCAAAGTACAGCTTAAATGGGCACCAGTAAGCCCTGTGGTAGCTCACTGCTCAGTTGCCGGTAGTCTGTTATCTGCTATGCATGTCCTTATGGATATGAGAAATACTTCCTCCCTAGCTAAGAGAATATAACCCCAAAGAGGGATGTTACATGGATTTATACTCTGATATTTCTTGGAAATTTCTCCTGCAATGACCGAGTTCATTCTAGTTTTGAAGTTGCTCAAAGGAATAAGCTCTGGGTCCTTCCTTATATGCACGCATATGCTGTGTGTAATTCAGGGTTCCTTTACTGGAATGTGTAGAAATGGTGTCTTTATACAATTTTATTTCAATGGCTGAGAAAAAAAAAAAATAGAGCTGTTTCTAAAGTGTTTTGAAGGGAAAAAAAATTCAATAAAAACATGAGAATTTGTTGAAAATAAGTCTCCCTCAATTTTTTTTGGTTCAGAGAAAGTATTTTTGAGGGACAGCTGTGGTGGTTTTACTTGGCCCAGTTTTTGCTAGTGGGTAGGGAGGGGCACAAAGATGGCTCCTGTGTGTCCTGTGTGAAGGTTCTGGAAGTTTTTCACTCTGTCCAGCAGAGCCACTCTCTGATGGCTCTGAAGATGAATGATATGCTGCTGCCCAAACCTGGGCCAATTAAAGATGTTACGCCCCTGTGAAAACATATTTAAGAAGAAATAAAAACAATGGGTGCACGCACTTCTTTGTAGCCAGAGGAGGAGGAGGAGGTAAAAATATGTGAGGGAAAACAACATGGAGACACCAAGGTCAGTGGAGAAGGTGGGGGAGGAGGTGCTCCAGGCACCAGAGCTGAAACCCCTCTGCCGGCCGTGGTGAAGACCATGGGGGGAGCAGGTGGTCCCCCTGCAGCCCATGGAGTCCAGGGGGGTGCAGAGATCCACCCACAGCTTGTGGGGAGGTGTCCACGCCAGAGGAACAGGTGGATGCCTGGANCCCATACGCTGCCCCCACCCCAGAGTTGTTGGTTGTGTGAAAGAGGGAGGGGTGTGAGCTGAGAAACGGTGTCTTAAGAGCTTATTTTTACCTCTCATTTATCCTCCGACTCTGTTAGGTTAATAAATCACTTTGCAACTTAAGTTTCTCACCTGTTTGCTCATGTTTTCGTGCGTCCCCTCCCCACCACTGCCTCATCTCAACTCATGAGTCCAGTGTGTTTGTGCTAGTTTGAGTCCTCTCCTCTGCATAGATGCAGCAGGAGAGAGCATAGAAAGCAGACATCGTAGGTCCCTGGCATTTGGCCAGGGTCAAACCTCGACAACAGCTGAGATGAAACAGGTCTGAAAAGGAAATAAAACATTAAAAAACTATGTAGCTCTGTTTGGTATGTAATAGATGGCATATAGAAATGTATAGGGTAACAAACCCTGCCGCCAAGTTTGACTGTCTACAGTTTTCATGGGGAAGAAAAAAGTAAGCTGCCAAACAAGCCGTGTGTCTGGTCTGGGAACCCTCTGGAGTTCTGAAATTTCAAACACATACACAAAAGTGAAAAAAAAGTCATAGAGTCAGAGAATGCAGTCAGGGGTGAGCTGATCCCAGTGACTGGAAAGGACCCACCAGCACAATCATGATGCTGAGAATCTGTTCCTCTATTAGTCACAGCATGTAATGAATGCACAGTCATAAGGCTCTTAGCCAGGAGCTCCATTGTCTTTCTGCCAGAGTTCTCCTGCTCAAATACAGAGCCATAACTGTAAAACAGAACCTGTTGCCCTCTCCTTAGCAGAGACTTGGTTTCCTCTGACATTGCAGCTGTGACAAGCTCTTCAAAGAGTGCCTCATGCAGACTCTCATATTCAGTGCAGGGTCATGAGGCTTTTCCCTGTGTTTTGAGAAAAAGAGGAGACAGCACTGAAGTACTGGTCATTTAGGGAGTGAGTTTAGAAATGAACTGAAGATGAGTTAGAAATCCCACTTTACACACTGTAAGCTCCAACTCCTGTATTCGAGTTAAAATCCTGTATATTGCCTGTGAAGATTTGTCCATAACACAAAGACAGAGCCCCAGGCCTGGTCTACACCAAAAAGAGGTTGTTATTTGAATTGCACTAGAAAATTCTTTGAATTGAGAGATACTTTATATAATCAAAAGATTCCTTTTTAACAGTTACTTCTATACCAGTTTCCAAAAAGAATAAGAGGTAATATTGCAAGGAAAACATCATAGCTGAGTCAGTTAGGGAAATTATATCTTTTTCACACTCTGTCAGAGTTGTGTCAGTAGCACTTTTAAGTTTAGATTGGCACCAAAAGAGGCAAAGCCCTGTGTCAAAGTATGAGAATTATCAGTGCTGGTACCCCAGCCCTGAAAGCCCCTGTATTTTTTCTCTTAATAAAGGACTGGAAACTAAAAAGTCTGCTGCAGAGGTTTAGAATCAGCTTTCACTTAAACTGGGGTGTCTTTCTTCTCACTGAATGCAATTTGAGAAAAACATTTTTTAAGTGTTAAGAAGACGTTAGGCTTGAAGATGTGACAGACCTCAACTTGAAAAACAATTTGACAAAGCAAGAAACCTTGCTTACTTAGATTTAAACTAAGACGCACCTGATTGTATTGTTGTACTAATTAAAAATTCTATTAGTCCTAATGCAAATTTTAAGCTTACTAATTTGTTACTTATTGATAACATTCAGCTTGAAATACATGCTCAAATATGTCTGGCAAATAGAAATTCAGTATTATTGCTTGCCATTTGCAAATGGACGCTTAGTCTTTAAGAATATCATTGAATTTCAATATGTATGAGATATTCTGCTGTTTTTATTGGAAAAGCTTACAAAGAATGTCTTACAATGGAAAGAAAAATGTTTGATCTTTCATATGAAAGCTCTCTTACTGCTACAACTGTGGTCTTATAAAACATGACTGAAAACAGACCTGGTTTAATATAATCACGTTTATTAATACTTATTACTTATGTAGCATTTTGTATGCAAGGATTTGGCATATTTTATAAATATCAGTTAAACTTAACAACCAAGCTGCAATGCATGCAATACTGTGTCACTAAGCCCATTCTCTACAGGGATAAACTGCAATCCCCAGCCTACATCTGTTCTGTGGGCTCAATTACTGAGACATGATTGTCCCTACAATTAAACTGCTAACACAGTTCTCGGGATCGTTTTTGGGCTCAGCTAACCATCTCTCTTCCACTTAATGCCAGGGAAAGACACCATTTGTAACAGGTCATTTGGACACAGTCATCTTTTTCTGGAGACACAAGGGCTCGTCTGTACGGATTTAAACTCTTAAGTTCTGCTGTCTGAGAACAGTCTCTGGCCAAGTCCATCTAATAGCACAGACATAACCATAAGGTTTCTAAGCCCTCAGCACAGTGGTCTTCGTAGATTTCTGACCTAATCTGGCTTCTGCAAACAACACAGCTCTAGTCCGGACAGAGCAAGGAGCTTAGGATCTTACTCCCATTTGCTCAGAGTTGTGTTGTCACATTACTACACTGAGATTTACATGGTAAGGCAGTTAGAAAACATTAATTTTTGCAAATAGAGCAGGATGGGACAGAAAGGTTTAGAAATATATAAATCATGAGTGAATCATTCACTAATTAGAAGAGTTACTTTGTCTGTCCATGCACAGAGGTGGGAAACCAAACACTTGCAGAGATACTGAGGGGCTATAGAGCCCCAAGCTCAGCACCTTTGAATAAGTGTGGCCAGAGTTGTGGGGTGTCCAGCACACTCCATTGCTCACCATCTTAAGAAACACTGCATTTTATCATTCCAACAGAAAATTATCACAGAAAATGGAAGACAGAAGATTGGAACTGCAACAGGAAACTGTTTAACAGCTTATTAAGAACTCAGCATTTGTGAGAAAGGATGAAAATATGCAGGGAGTGCGTGATGATGACTCCTGTTGGGAAGACTGAAGGAGGTTTACTGAAACACCATTCTAGTTCTTTTATGTAAAAGTTGTTCTTTTTGCTCCACATCCTTTCCTGGGACCAACAGAAGTACAGCAACAATAAAACAAAACCCTGACATTTCTGAGATGTTGCCTGGTAGTTGGTCTTCTCAGCAACCACGTATCTTTCTTGTTTTCAGGTATGGCAGAGTTACTTTTCTTCCCAGTAGCCGATACAGTGCTATGGTTTTGAGATTTAGTATGAGAATAATGTTGATAGCACACAAATGCTTTAGTTGTTGCTGAGCAGTGCTTACTCTAAGGCGAGCGATGTCTTTTGAATTTCCCACGCTCTGTAAATGAGCAGGGACACAAGAAGCCAGGAGGGAACACAGTCAGGAGAGCTGATCTGAGCTGGCCAAAGGGATATTCCCTACCATAAAGCATCATACCATTGTATAAACGGAGGGGAATTGGCTAGGAGGCTGCAACTGATGCTCAGGAATGAACCAGGCATCCATCAGCGGGTGATGAGAGATTGTATTGCGACTCACTTATCTGTCTTGGGTTTTATTTCTCACTCTGTTTTTGTTGACTCTCTTTTCATTACAACTGTATTATTGTTATTATTATTTTTAATTCAATTATTAAACTGCTGTGATCAAAACCTATGGGGTTTACCTTTTTGTCCAATTCTCCTTCCCATCCCACTTGCACTAGAGGGCACTGAGGGGTAGGTGAACAAGAGGCTGTGTGGGACTTAATTGCTTTCCTGGGGGTAAAGTGCGACAGGCAACAGACCACTGTTCCCCAGGGTCCAAGCTAATTGTCTGAGTAGCTAGACTTAGTGCAGGTCACACTGCAACACTTGTAGCTTCTTCACACTTGGGGCTGAACTTAGTCTCTGTGAAGCACCAAGTGGAGGTAGAACTATGCTCCTGGCCCTGTGTACGCTTCATTGCACTATGCAAACTTACCTAAACTCATTTATTTCATCATTTTACTGAGTCTATTAATTTATGAGCTAATTATTTTATGGATTATTATATGGATAAACTATTCAACTATATCTTATGGCTTTATGAATTGCATAAACTAGAGCAACTTTTTAGAAGATGCTGAAAAGTGTCCTCTCAGAATGCATGACTGAGATATTGATTAGCAATGAAATCCTTCCATCTACTGGAATATGAGAATTTTAAAGCCAGATCCCAGTTCCTTAACTGTGAGCCTTATGCCTATGCCCTCATCGGTTTTTGTGAGGCTGCATTATGCATAAGTATGTGCAGAATTAGGCTTTAGTTACAAAGACCGTTCTCAAATTAAATTTTTGGGTTTGGAGTGTCCTGGACTTTATCTTAAAATAGGTTTCAACCCAGGGAGACTTTGGAACACCTGTGAGTAGCCAAACAGTCACCTAAATAGTTTTGAAGACCTCGTAACCTGACCATGACCCATAAAATAAAGCCTGGTTTGGAAGCCAGAGGCTTAGTTAATTTTCAGCCTCTTTTTAATTTTCTCAGTTTCTCCCCCATTCCTAGTTAGGCTATTACTGGCTGATGAAATTCTGTTTGTTTTCATAAATTTGTCATATAGATACCTGGTTTGTCCATGTAAAAATAAATAATAATAGATTTAGGGAACTGAACCTGATGCTATTCCATCATTTTAGAGGTAGAGAATGACAACTGAGTTCCAAAATCTCATATTTTGTGTGTACATCCACTCAGCTAATCAGGATACACACAGCTGCAAAGCTTGAGATACATGCGCTGTATCTGGCAGATGTTGCAGCATCATGAGAAAGGATAGGATGGTCTTCCAGGAGAAGTGACAAAACTACAGAACTTATGATCACTGCTCAAGTCCTCCTTTCCCTCTGTCTCCATCCCTGATCCATCTGCTTTCTCTTCAGCTGACTTATTTTTTTGTGAAAATACAGCTTCCACTGGGAAATTCTTGATGGCATGAACAACTTTAGTTTGCAATTGAAAATCCACAGGGATAGATGAGAATAGCTGAATTAATACACTTTGGACATCTACTGGCTACACCCCCTCTGAAATCAGGGTCATTGCTGTGTGAGTCCAGCCAACAAAGCTGTATTTCTGTGTTCAGAATGGAGCCTGAGGCACAGAACTACTGATGGCTCTGGTTTTTATTGACTGAAGCCAGCAAGTAAACCAACTGATTTCAGTGCAGCATCTCCACAACTTGAAGTCACCAAAGAAAAGGAGTTCAGAGCTCCTTTGCATTCAATCCTCTGAAACCAGGACAGAATAAAACACACCAAAAATGTACTTCCTTGGAAGTTAATGAGCTAGAAAAAGACCAGTTGAGAGGCAAGTTTTGAATTATAGGGACCAAGTGGGAAATTTTACTTTTGATACTCAGCTTCTCAGTGGGCCTAAGCTAACTAGAAAATATGGAAGTCTGGTGTTTATGAGCCAAAACACTGGTCAAGTCTGTGAACAGTCAAGTTCTTTATAAATATCTATTACTGTAAAGAAAACACAATGTTATGACTTCATACTGTGATAATCACAAAGCAATACTGACAAAGTGTCACTGGATGAGCTCTTTCTTGACTTATTCATACACAAATATGAAGTTGTAGGCAATGCCTCAGCAGGAGTATTCATGCTTCCCCTACCACTATATCTAGTTGCTCTGTGAAGAATTGAAGGTAAAGTCAGAAAATATAAGTGAAAGTAGTGATGCTTGTTCCAGCTCTGAAGTGAAGCATTTTTTAAAGAAAAAAAACTCTTCAAAGACAAGTGAGCAATCACATTAAAGAAGTTTGTGAATACTGATGAATGGATTTTAGCTTTTGTCACTAATCCACCCATGGTCTTCTAATGAATCACTAAAAATCAAAGAAGCAGGTGAAGGGATAAAGGTGAGATGACAAAAACAATGCAAAGTCACTATAAGGACAGAGGACAGTCTTTCCAAGACCAATATTTAACCACAAAGTGTTAATAATGTTATACTCTTAACCAAAGAGTAATCTGCAATTTTATTTTCTTTTAAATTTGCTAAGGTGAGATTCTTTCTGGACTATTAACTTTTTTTAGTATTTAGATCACAACTCCTAAAGACTTAGCTATATTTTGACAGGTACTGACAAAGAGTGCCATGGAATTGTGACTCAATTGTCACCTTCATCTTTTTCAAGCTGAAAAACTCAGGATGAATGCTAGGTACTAATTAGAACTGTTATATTAGGAAAGCAAATACAATGGTGTCTAACATTAAACAAAGCACAGTTCTCATCACAAATGGTTTCTTTTGTGTGTGGGTTAGTCTAAAAACCCATTTTGCATGCTAATGAGACACAAACAATAATTGCTAAAGTAACTAGTTTCATGCAATTACAAAAACCACATAAAAAGCTCTATTGTTTGTTGTCTTATGATTTCTTAATGCTAATTTTGCACTTGATAATTTGGGTATTTCATTTGTACCTCAGTATGCAATTTGGGGTTTGTGTGTGTGAAGGTGAAGGCTTCTAATGGGGAATAAAGGGTAAAAGGAAATAAGTCCAAGTGTGCAAAAGTAAAAGAAGCAGTCACTCTCAGGGAGGAGATTGGACAACCAGAAAAGAGAGGGAGAAAAAAAGTGGTGGAGAAAATGGGACAACTTCCTCTATGAGAAAGAGATAAATCAGAGCTGAGAATACGGAGGCTGCAGGAGCTGGGAGGTAAACAGGCCAGTTAATGAATATCATTAAGCTGACACATCCTGTGGCTTGGAATGCATGACAAACTGGGGAGTCACACAAAGATCTGAAGGAGCACAGAAAATTAGAGAGTAAAAAGTCAGATGGTTAAGTAGTTAAAAATAAAAAGTTTGGGGCCCTGCTCTTCCCTTGAAGGACCTCTCATTACAGCCCTACAAACCATTTATAATCCTGTGAAAGAAAGATTGGACCCCTTCTATTTTAGTGTAGACACAGACTGCTCTGGCTGAAATTTCTCCTGCATTTCTGTGATTTGTCCTTTCATCTTAGAGTCACTTGACTGCAAAATTAAGTGGAGAGAAACATACCGTATGGCATTTTTTTCCTCTGATTCACCCCAGCCTTTAGTTTGTTATTTTTCTAATTGAAGAAAATATAATGTTGAACTGTGATTTTGCATTAGCTTAGAGAAAATGTGCATTGCTTAGAATTTTTACGCTTTATTGAACCTAAAGGAAACCCACCATTGGAACTAGAAATACTATTTTAAGGTCAGGACTGAATAAATTTTGTGCTAAGGTACATTCTATACATTGTTATCTGGGGATACTATATTTCATGTTCTTGTTTTTCTTAAGAAAATACAATTTTTGTCAGATACTCTGAAATCATATCTACAGCAAGGTCTAATATACAGAGCACAAAACTTGAGTGATGGTCAGAATTCATTTTCCTTTTGTGATATTCCCTCTCCTTCCATTTACCATGATGCTAAAAATTTCTGCAGAGATCTCTCTTTCTTCTTTTTTCTTGTGTGTTATGCTACAAGTGTTGGTACAGGAAATAAATTTGAAATCAATACATGTTGGTATTGTTAGATATTGTAATATGTTGTGGGTTTGTATTTTTTTAAATGACATTAATCTCACTATAACTACCTGAGCCCAACACTTTCACCCTTTCATCCTGTATACTTTCTTTTTCTGTTGCCAGCTTTCTGAATGTATTTTCTGTAATAACATATCCCTCTACTGTTGTTGATCTCTTCAGCATATTCCCCCTGAACATACACATATATTTTTCCCCCTTCAGATTTTGTTTATGGTTTTCACTTGGAAAAATCATGAAGTATCTAGGAAAATGCTTTTTTACATTTTCTTGCCAGTCTGCAGCATTTCAGAAATATTACCAATTTCTAATAATTGCTAATAATTGATTCACAGCTGTCATAGCATGGAGACAACATTGTACCTTCTTACTCTTCTTCCCCACCCCCTAGTGCTCATTTAACCTTTTCTTCTTTTCTTATTCTATGTTGACAAAAAACCATTTAGATTTGGTCAGCACTGGGCTCTACTTCTGCAAAGTAACTGGCAAACAAAGACAGAAGAAACCCTACTAGGAAACTTTACTTTAGGTAGTGTAGATATTGTTGATTAATTTATTATAAGCACTGCAATAATTATTGAAAAGAATAATTTTTCAAAGGAAATATATAATCAATGTATTTAATTGGCACAGTTCACTTGTCATATAAAGACTATTTAATACTCTAGACAATTAAGTGTGTTTATATGAAAACACATTTGAGGGAAAGTGAAAAGTTTATGTAATAACTATGCACGAACAAACAACATTTTTGCCTTGTTTAAAAGACAAATTTAATATAATACTCAAAGTCTAATTGGTCCACTAATACTGGAGCATTAAATGCTAATTATAATTTGCCTTTGTTCTGCTGTTTTATGATGACATTGAAATATGTTTTTTCTTTTCTCCTTTTCAATTATTTTGGTTTTTTACCAGCTTGTTCTAGGCACACATGCATCTAGATAACAGCTTTATTCCACCAAAATACAGGGGAATTGAGTATAATATGTCATGTTTCTGTGGATAGCACATGTAGATAAGAATTAGACTACTTGATGGCAAGTCTAGAAAAAATGTTTATTGAAATGAGGATAATATTTTGGAAAACTCAAGGACATTGGGTATAATGTCTTGCTAAATTGGATATTTATATGCAATCATGATCAATCTTAATAAATGTAGGAGATACAAGGAGCCTCAGATTTTTTAAAAGGAAGCTCTAAGACAAATTTAAACAGATTTAATGTATTCTTTCTATTAGGCTGTTGAATAAGTCCTTATAAATAAAAGGAGATAATGCTAAAACATTGTCAGGAATTTATTCATGTGAGTAATCTAGAAAGGGTATATGTTAACAAACAGCTAGAGTAAGAAATAGAAGGGGATATTAGAGATAAATTACATAAGAACAAATAAACTGTTAAATAAAAGTTAACACATATATTTCTGGGGTACAACAGTTAGAAGAGAGCAAATAACTTTGTAGCTCCATGCCTCGGTTTCCCCAGTCAGATAGGCTGGAGGAAATCCAGAGATGCATATTATGACATAAGGTGCCAGGAACTCAGGCCTTACTCTTGCATTTGGAGGTGCAGGAGAGGTTGTAGTCAGCATGCCTGGCAGGCAGACAGCGCTGCACGGAGTCTGTGCAGGCTGCACCTGGGCAAAGGAGGTCTGATCTGAGGCCATCACACTTAGATTACCAGGTGTTGAGAGTACCTGGTTAAGATTAACTGCTCTCCACCAGCTCCTGCTGACCCAGAGAGGTGACAGCAGGAGTGATCTACCTCCCCTTGGCAGCTCTGTGGAGTGAGAGTGATGGAATCACTCATCTCAAACAGTCTCAGCAAAAAGTGTCCAGCTATGCCAGCTACTAGCATGAGAGCAGGTGAAGAGAGACCTAAGAGGCCAAGGGCTACACTTCCAGTTTCCATACTTGGCAAGGACACAGACTTCCTGGCTTTTAAGCTTTTCAAAGTATTTGAAACCTTTTTGAGTTGTTAAAATTACAGGCTAACCAAGGAACTTCTAAATGCCTGATGGATGCCAAATCCAGGTGAATAATCCTCAAGTAAAGTGAAATTGATTTGGAAGGAATTCTGAACTCCATTCCCTGAAAGACAACACAAACACCTAGATGGGTGTCACTGGGCAGTGCACAACCTGATATTCAGCCGATCAGTCATCACAATGAAGCCCCAAGCAATAGTTTTATTGCTTTAAATCTGAACAATCTCAGTAAAAACAGTATGTAGTATGGGGACTGGCATTCAGGGAACACAGTTTGGTCATCTTTGTTGAAGGTAGTTAGCATTACTCTACAAATTGCTAGCAATCCCATTAAGTAGTTTAACTTCCACACACGTCTAAAAGATGTTTCAGGGGATGTATCCCCACACACATGGATAATTTCAGACCCACTGATGATACTTGCACCCCTCTTCACTCCATTGTCACATGTCATTTCCATTAGCTACCACATACATCTTCTCTTGACTTTCCCTTTTGCAGAAGCAGAATCAAATTTCCAAGACTGCAGACAATTGAAGTTCATCAGGCTATCTTATATTTCAATTTTTTCCTCCTTTTTTTTTAATTTGTTCTTCCCAAGCTAATCATCTTAAGACAAGAAAGACAAGAAGACTCTTCAAAATGTGAGTGGTTTCTGCAGCATGCTTTGGTCAGGATATGCTATAAAACCACTGCGCAATTTCCTTTCCTTTCCTCTTCAATAAATGAGCATATCACTTTGTTCTGTGTCCAGCCATCACCAACCTAAGGGTCTTCCACCATAATTTTAACTTCCTAACTGGCTTTCCAACCAGCATCTCAATACATCGTATATCCAGGATGACTCACACTACTGTTTTATTTACGATGCAATCAAAGACTGTAGGAGAGTGAGCAGTAACTGGTTTCCCAATGCATAAAATACCCCTCTTTCTTTCAGCCTTATATTATAAGCATTTGAAAGTCTCATTTCTTGTCCTCTCGGAAAAAGCAGCAGAGGCTAGGTAGAATGCACAGAATGCAAGTTTCTAATCCGTCCACACTTAGAGCATGTTTTAAAAGGTCTGTTAGCAGAAAATGTACTTGCAGCCCTTAAATAAAATGGTTTTCTTTGAATCTTCCTTATTTGGTAGCTCTGGAAACAAAGACCACTTCTTACAGCAGAGGAAATATGCATCCACCTGCAGCCTTCACTAAGGTAAAAAGTGAGAAAAATTACTTTTTATTTCATTGGTATCACTGACTCATGGTGATACCAGAAACTTCGTCTTTCACAGGGGAAAGGTGGCTTCAGCAGCTATGAAAGCTCTGATGAAAAGCTATCAAGAAGTACCCAAAACAGGATGCAGATCTTGTCAATATTCTTAATAAATATTTAGTTATGGGAGATTCCAGGAAGTGAGAAATACTTTTCAATCATTCATGAAATGTAGGTCCCAGGTCTAAGATGCTTACATTTTGAGAACAGAAATACATGAAGAGGAAGAGAAAAGAAACAATAGCCTACAATTTACACGTGGGTCACAAAGAACAGCTTAGCAAAAAAAAGAGGGAAGTAAATAGACATAAGAGAATCCTTGTTCATTTTTTTGAATTATTTTCAAATGCTGTCACAATTTTTGTAGTCTGAAGCACTAGAAACAATGACAAGACACTGAATTTAGCATCAAAATTACCTACCTGGTACCAGAAATGCATTTCCCAACCTGCAGTGCATTAGCTGACTTCATACTGTAATTGTAATGAATCTCTTATTGGACCCTTGCTTCCCTGGACAATGCCATATTGTAAGGACTAAATACATCATCAGTGAGCCTCATTCTCGTGTATTACACTAATATATCATTGGAATGACAACTGCTTCTGATGATATATTAATGCAATACATCAGTAGTGTGGGGCTCCTATGGGGTATTACTCAGGAACAGGGGCCATCTAAAGAAAACAGACCCAGAGTCAAATTCAGTTTAATTACTGGAAGAAAGGGCTATCAGGAGCAAGGTTACATGTAATGTTAACATTCTTACATCATCTATGAGATTAATTTGCAACCTCATTACATATTAAACTCGCTATTTTAGATAGCAATTGTAGGGTTTGGATTTGCCTGCTGATGGAATTCACAAACCATAGCCTCCCCAATATTTTATATTGATGCATGAATAATGCAGTTATTTTTATTCTGTCCATCTTGCATTCCATGATAGTTAAACAATACATCAAATGTGTAGCTATAAAACCAGATTTAGAAAAACTACATTCTACTTGAAACTATTTGTAGTCACTGGGAACCATATAAATATTTGCCCATGCACAGTGCATTAAAAAGAAAGAAACTGGTATTTGCTTTTGCAGTCAATTATGCAGCACATTTTCATGTATCATGTGTCTTAAAGCTCTCATAAAGTATGTGCAATTCTGCAGGGTGGGGGGATTTTTTGTGATTTTGATTTGGTTTGCCTTTTTCTTTGTGGTGCTTTTTGGTTTTTAGTTTGGCTTGTTTGTTTTGGGGGTTTTTTTTCGTGGCGTTTTGCTGCTCTTTTTTGTAGGAGACTTTTCTTCAGAATTTGTCAGGGACAAAAATTGTGCATCTTACTGTTTCTTAAGTGAAGATATGAGTTGGATTCTGAAATGCATTTAGCAAAAAGACTTCCATAAAAATATTGCAGTGTCCACTGACATGAAATATATCCAGAGTCATTTTCCCTTGGCCCTATTTCTCCCTAATTTTACTGCTACTATATTGTAAGTTATCCAGAAAATCCATCTATATATTGTGAATCCAACAGGCATCAGAGGTGATCTCACTTAAACTAGAGCTTCTGGTTGTCTTTTATTTCATGTTTATTAAGATTATAACCAAATGATGAAAAAATATCATAGAACAGCCAAAAGCATCAAGCCAAAAGACATAATGTATATTTTATTTTATAGACATCTTGCTGCATCTAATCCAGACACTATACTTATTTTTGAATAGACTGTTTTGTTTAATAAGCATTTATCTATTGTTAATGTCTTTGGAGAATTCATCTTGGGGTTTGTACAGAAGATAAATGCAAGCGTGTGAGGGTTTATGAAAAATGTCTCAGCAAGTGACAGGAAGCCTGATATGAGTTACCACAGTCTGCTTCACATGTGGGGCAATCTACTACTTGTCTTGCATTTATTGTATTTTCTTCCTAGGCATTTTCTCTGTCTTTTTCTGAGACCCTTTGATACTATATACTTTAAAATACCAAACATTGACAGTAAATCTGAAAAGAATGCCTGATGTAGAGAGACAAAACTACAGATGTAAAATGTAACTACAATAAAATAAAGAAGAAACTACAAAGATTTCTTTTTTTATTATTTTTTTTTATTTTAATGATGTGTGTATGAGGGAAGAGAATCAGAATTTAAAAGGAATTAACTGAACATCAACTGCATGTCCCAGTGATACATGTCATTTTAGCTCACTAGGGTGATGTATGTTTTATTTAGAGAACTGTTCAAAGCTGCAGTTAGAAATTCTCCCAAGAATAAATGGAATTCTCTGAAAACAAAGCATCATTGTCTTGTGAGGAAAGTAAATTCTGTGCATATCTGTCTATATGTAATCTTACCTATTCTTTGTGTGCTTTATACATGGAATCACAATAAATAATGTATTGCGGGTGTGGAGGGAGCTTATGGAAGTCTAGTAAATTAGTGAAAAGCCCCATGTGACCTATCAGCTAAGTTCCCAAGATAGGTTTCTTTCCGTTATTTTCTAATTAGTAGCTACTTCTCCCTTCTTCTGTTGCATATTTCCTTTAGCCCACAGTCTGAAATGAAGGCATATCTGTTACAAACTCTATTGTAGAATCTTCAGGATGTCACTAGTAGCTGGAATTAAATTAGATTTAAACCCTTGCAAATTAATGAGTAACCTTGAGGTGTTTGAATGTATCTGGTATGTCAATAACATAATGTGCAACAGAAAAAGGATGAACTTTGCTCATACACCATGTGGAGTCTTTCCCCTGTGAGTTTTATACAGTGAATTATTTACTAGTTATTGAATTAATCAGAAAATTTTACTTTTTGGCACTTTTAAAATCTGATATTTAAAATCTGCTTATGTGCTTAATTGAATGTACATCACATGCAAACCTGCTCCTTGGTGAGCCTGCCCTGCCTGTTTAATGCAAGAATTCAAAAATAAAATAAAAGAGCATTTCCCCCTCAGCATCAGCAGGACAGCCTGGTGAGAAAGCGCGCTGTGCTGCAGACACCTTGTGAAACTAAAGAGTGTCAGAGGGAGAGGAGAGATGGAGTGGAGTGCATCAGTCTGGTTGTACTCAGGAGCTGGATGAATTTGAAACATGACCAAGTCTGAATGGAATAGTGGTCAGAAAGCCGGGAACAATTACTTCAGATTACAAAATGCTTGAACGATTTACTTTGTAAGACAACTCCACAGTCTCCTTGTGCTAAAGGACCATCAATACTATCTTTGGACAAAAATTTGATGAGAGGAGGTGGAGAGGTGATGGTGGCACGGGGGCGGGGGGGCAGGTGGAGAGAGATTCACATTGTGTAGGATGAAAGCAGTGAAGTATTTAAACAGAAATCTATTCCAGTAACCAAAATCCCTGCCCAACATCATCTTTGTTTCAGAAAGTCTGATTAGTTAACATATTCCATCACCTTGGGAAGAAAGCTGAGGTAAGCGGCTTAATTTATAAATGGATGGAACAAACTTATTTAAAAATTCTCACTAAGTTATCATGAATCATGTAGGCCTATTAAACTAATTGCTAAGTAAATTTAAGCAGTATTACAGTAGATTTCACTGAATTTATCATCAATCTAAAGAGATCTTTGGTGGTCTCATGCTGCCCCCCACAGATATGTCTCAGAACATTCATTATGCCATAATTACAAAGTCTCTTTGAAGAGGCTAAAAATCCCAAGACTCCTCTCATCAATTATTTTCACCTGTTAATTCATTTTGTGTGAGGTAATAACCTCAGCATAATAACAAATGTGCAAGTACTCCGATTTTGCAATTAAAAGCAGCAGGGCTCCTATTTTGATCATACAGACTGTGACATCCATCATAGAAAACAATTTGGGCCTAGCGGGATGACAGATGCCACACTGATGGCTCTACTAACTAACTGCCTGTCCTGGAAAAAAATGGTCCCGTTTCAGGCTGCAGCTGCAAGCTATCTGATAGCTCCTGGTCAGGCAGCAGGGAAAGCCTGCAGTGACTAAATTACTGAAAGGTAATTTTACTTCGCAAAATGAGGATTTTGGAGCCATAGATGTATGCATTCCAGTGGCTGGTATAATTTGGAAACAAATAGTCCTTTTCATTTGAAAATTACTGGAATTGCTGTCAGTGTTCAGAGAGTATTGTTTCTCAGCCTTTTACATGAGAATACAGTGTAATACTCATTATTTCTCCCCTTTCACATCTTATTAGACACAGAAGGCAAGGTGGTTATCTCTGCTTTCTTTAGCTAAATCTGCAGAAGTAGAAGGCACCTCTGGACAGGTGCCTAAATAATAGAAGAGTGCTCATTTTAGCCTTTCAGTTTGTATCAAGGCTGAGTGAGCCCTGTCTGGGGAATGATCCGGCTATCACCAACGAGCGTTAAAGTGATACGCCCTCATCTGAAACTCCGCTAAAAACAATGAGGCAAACTGCAAGCACAGGCAGCTCATTAGCCTCGGAACTGATTCACCAAGGAAATAATTTGATGTTGAATTAATGACAGAAAAGCTGTTGTCCTGACTGGAGCGGGGGTGGGGGTCTAGAGGAAGCAGGGGGTACATAGACTCAGAAAAGAACCCTAGAAAACACAGCCAATTTATTTTCTTCACTGAAGTGCATAATGTGATACCTCAGTATTGGACCAATTAGCTTAAACCATTTAGTGCTGAAATACTGCATACTCTGAGTAAGCAAGACAACCAATTGAGCCTATAACTTTTTAACAGGAAACACACAATGATGTTGTCAACTAGTATGATATGGACTGGGATTTTTTAATTTGTTCTTGTTTGGCTTTTTTTGTTTGTTTGTTTGTTTGGTTTTACGCAGTGAGTCTAAAATCTGGTGACTGGGCAGAAGAAGCTGGACTAAGTTCAGTCTGCTAAAAGCAGCAGATGCAAATTATGAAGGAAAACCGCACTTCTGAAAGAAAGGTGGTAGATACTGCAAGGATTATATTTTCAGATTTCAGCACACTAATGCAGAGCAACAAAAGATCAGCAGAAGGCCAAAGGTTAAGTATAGCATGAACTTTCTCAGTGACTGTGCACCTTAAGATAAAAAGATAGCCCTGTTTATGACATCTGCAGACTACAATGCTTACCATTTTCTACTACCCTCCCACATTCTCTGCAGACAAAGAGCTGTGCTTGGCTTCTTGGGAAAAATCTACTGTTTCTTACTCCATCATAGTACACTTATAAACCCTGTCAGCAATAAAAGATGTATGGGTACACAGAGGCAGGGATGTGCAGCTGGTAAACTCCATAATCATACTAGAAAGGATACCAGCATTTCATTCTTTCAATTGGTTCTCTATTCAAGAATCCGTGTCTCATGGAGGTGAGGCTAATTCCTAGGGCCAGGGGCTGCTCCAGCTTATGCTGACAGCATGGCTGAGGTGTTTGTCCAGCATTTCCAGATACAGAAAGCAACCTTTCCTAAACAGTCACAGGATTTACAAAGCAGATTGTGTGAGATTTTTTTAATAGGATTATACTGTGCTGGAAGCAAACAAAAGAGATTAATCTAAACAAGCAAATTAGTATTACCCATCTTAGATGTTCTTTAGTGCAAAGCCAATAGTTCTTGCCCTTTATGCACATGCTCCCACAGTAACTAATGTACAGTAGCCATCAACAAATTACGACTTGTGGCACTTTTGCTGCTGCAATATTAAGCCCAAAGTCCTATGGAGAAAATATATGGTTTTTATTACCAAATTGTTCTTGTTTACAATTCTAATATCCTCTTCATTATCTAGTTTTCCAGACATTTTAGGCAGTTCTGAAGACCTGGGGCAGCACTAGTCCTGTCATAAAGAGAAATTAATGTTGTTAAAGATGGCCTAGCTGCCCTCTGGGACAGCTGAAGATGTGAAAATATAAGGTTCTGTTTTAAAGATGAAAATGATTAAAGGCACAGGCACCTTGCTCTTAGTGCAGCCACTAAAACTTTTAATAAAATACTTCAGCAGAAAAAAAGCTGCTTTACTTCTTCCACTGTAAGTCTTAAGAAAAAAAATGAGAGAGAGGGGAAGTAAGAGGGGGAGAGAGAGAACTTTGTTCTATAAGAAGAGGCTTGCTTTAAGGACTAATAAGCGTAAAAAGGACCTCATCATTATAAAGAACCTATTCGTCTCAGCAACAGCTCACTTAATAAAGACTGGATGATAGAAAAACCAGTAGAGCTGTCTCCAAATAGCCAGTAAGCTAATTAGGTGCATTGTAACAGGTAGCCCTTACAAAAACTGACAGGCTTAAGCCAGCATGCCGCAAATACTTAAGAACATCGTAGCAGATGTACAGCGGTTATTGTATCCTCTTCAAGGCTGTTGCTGCTGCCACAATTTTATAAGCTTACGCACCTCAAGCCCTCAAAGAAGCTCAGAACAGGTTTCAGTGGAAAAAACGAAAAGGGGGAAAAAAAAAAGAAAGAGAGAGAGAGAGAAGAAACACAAACCTGCTGAAGATATTATATGAGCTTTTAGGGGTCCCAGACCAAAGAGACCTTTCAGAAGGAATGGTTCAGCTGCCAGGAAGAAAATGGCAAGCAATACAAAAGGCGAGAGCATAACCTTTGTCCTAGCAGGGATGGAAGAATATCTGTCAGAACTTCACCTTCATAATCTTGCCCACCTCAGTCATTTTTTACTGGTTAAATGAAGGTTACAGGACTTGCTCTGAACACAAAATGTCCCTTTCTCCTTAAAAATATTGTTGAAATTAGAAAGTAAGTTTACATTCTCATTTCCCAATGATTCACATCCACTGCTCTCCCTTTGGTTTTGTTTGTTTTCTCTTCTTTGGAAAGAGGTCAGATATTACAATTGTGTCTCTTATATGCTTTTGATTTTCTAGCAATCATATGATGTAATTGATGGTATACAGAAGCCGTTTGAGGACTTCTGGGTCCCTTAATGATAGTGGTAGTGCTGCAAAGGAAACCGCTGCTGGTCTTGACACTCTGAGAAGTCTAACTTCCCATCACCAGAGCTGGGATCATGATACTAACTTGCTTTGGGTAAAAGCCCATGGCAACAAGAGGTCTGGAAGCAAACAAAGCTTTGCTTTCAAGCAGCAGTGGCTCTTCAGAAAGCAGTGGCTCTGCTGAAAGCCATGAGGGAAGCAGAGGCCTCAGTATTAAAGTGCAGAATTATGCGAATACTCCCCCACCCCGGCTGCATTCATGTGGAACAAGTGATTCAAAAAATCTCTGTCAGGATACCTTCTTTCTGATCCGCAAAGCTAACATTATCATGACACCAAATGTAAATTAATATCTGCCAGCATGTATGTGAAAAAAGTATTTTTCAATCCATAGTGTTATCAGCAGATGCTTTAAAATCCTTCCCATCCCCTGGGGTGAATACACTGAATAACACTCTATTTCTGCAAGAGAAATCTAGTACTATATTCAAGACTGGAGAAAAATACTATGAGCTTTGCAAATCCATAGACAGCTATAGAAGTAACTTTCCATTAGGAAAACTATCAGTGCCAAAATGTGGGCTACAGGCTCTAGAGCTCCAAACAAGAGTTATTACTTCTGCAGAAGTAAACTGTTACATCATATAATTAAAATATATTTTTGCTGTGATACAGACTATGAAAGTATTAAGGTTGAGTAAACAGGGCTAATTTGTAATTATTGATGCTCTTTCAAATGTGAGTTCATAGTATGATGACCTCAAGTAAAAGAGTGTCTCTGTTAGGATCAGTACATGTTATTTTACACATACTTTTACTCACATGTAAGCTATTACTGGAAAGCAAAATTCAAAATTGATAAGTTAGAAGTGGCCAAAATTAGTGTTGCTTGTGCAAAATTCATTCATTCATTGAGGCATATGTATGGCAATGTGGGGTTACACAATCAAATTATTTAACTTTTGCAGGAAGTCTGCCTCATTTACTTTTTCACATCTTATCTTAATAATTTTAACAAAATGTCACTTTTCCAATTCTTCTCTAAGGCCAGGTGTATTAATTTCCTTGTGTACTTTCTGAGGGCATACACTCTCAAGATATTGGAAGAACTGTTTTCTTTCCATTTACGTGAGGAAATTCCACTATTCCCCTTCACAGATTAAGAGTTAAGGATGAAAAAAATTAATGTTAGAAATGTCTACTAGTTTTGATTCCCTAGGTGAAAAAAACTGAACACTTGAATTTTGAAAGAATTTTAGGGATCCTAGATAATGAAATATTTTTTACATAGTTCCTGTAACTTCAGTTGCAATTTTAAATTCCCAGCACACATGTAAATCAGCATCTTAAGAATATGCACATAGGACATATAAAGGACATATAATATTGTTAGTAGTAGAGCTTAGGCAGTTTCCCTAGCAACATACAGTAATCATGTGGCAGAGACAGATACAAGGCCCAGTTCCCCATGTCAGCACCCAACTGTTTAAGATGTAAGGATCTCCCTTGTCTTTTTCCAATCCCTTCCCTCCTTCACTTCATGATCCCCAGTACGCCCAGTACATGACCTTTCTACACAAATTTTGTTGCCCTCAGGAGCATCTTACGGCTCCTATACCAGAAGTCTGTTGGAAAAATAAAAATGTGACATGATAATAAAGACTGAATCTTTGTATATATATGCACAAAAGAAATCAACAGTATTATAAAAGTGTTTTATGTTCTGTTTCCCAAGTAATAAAAAAATAACCAAATCAAACAAAAACAACAAGAAGTTGCAAACAAAGAAGTATTAACATGCTGGTCCTGCTAAATAGAAGAAAATTCTCTCATGTAATGGTCACTGAGATGATTGCCTCTATCTTCACATTTTTGTGTTTAAGGATGTGATTTAGTCAGTTCACAAATGACATCAGCTATTTACCTTCATCTGCTAAGACTAAACAGATAAGGAGAGATGTTCCTGAAATAGAGACAACAAAAATATTAACCTGAGATAGCAAGTCTTCCTTCTGTGACAAACCGTCACAGATGAATCTTGGTGGGGTTTTAGCTTTATCCTGTACCCCATTAATTTTTGTGATTTTTCTCAATAAATCTGTTAGGATTTTGAAAAAGTTAAAAGGAATTGAGAGCAAGATACCTGGTGGAGAGCACCTTAGTAGATAGCAGAACTAACAGCTAGCCTTGCCTTATAGAAATATCACAGTCAACAGAAGTCTTTGCTTAATTGCTAAAATAGTGGTATATGTGGTAACCTGTTGACCTTGATATTGGAAGATACAGAAAGGAGAATTGTGACCTCAACTGTAGGAAGAAATATAATTAAAGAAAACAATTAGCATCAAAATAAGGACAGTGTATTATGTCTTCTAACTATATTTCAGAAATTTCACAAACACTGATCACCATGGATTAAAATTATAATTTCAATCACTATAATGCCACATGTGCACTAGCCTCTAACACTTGCTCAGACTCAGTAATAACAGCATGATTTGATCTTTCTTTCTCCACATACTGTGACAATGGACAAGATGGGGAATTAATGTAATTGGCAGACATTATGCAAGATAACAAAAATCAGTAAGGTGTGGAATAAAACTTTAGTCCCATGAATTGCATCTGTGTCTGCTTGCCCCATTCAGAGTGCCAAAGTGGAACTGTAGCAAAAGATTTGTCAGTCATGGGGCTGGTCCCAGCACTGCAGACAACTCTCTATGCAGGAATACATTTCTTTTTCTACTCTCTCTGAACCTTGGGAACTCTCTCAGTCAGCATATACAGCAATAGGACAATGATTCCTATTTTTTCTAAGTCATCTTCTACACAGAGGATATAATTAGCAAGTCTTCCCTGGGCTTCACAGGGTGTAAGATTTGCAGACTTCGGGAGTTCAGGACCTGGTCCACAGCTAATAGAATCCACAAGAGATCCATGCATTTATATATATAGTCATTAAAAAAAAAAAAAAAAAAAAACCAAAAAAAACCCCCCAAACACGCCA
>VZTX01026370.1:759802-775619 GCA_013400915.1 Pardalotus punctatus | reverse complement strand
AAAAAAAACCCCCAAAACACGCCAAAGCAAGAACAAAAAAAAAACAAAAAACAAAACAAACCCAAGCAACAGAATGAACCCAGAAAACAACAATAAAAACCCAAAGCAAACCAAATAAAAGCCCCCACAAAACCAAACCAAACCAAACCAAACCAAACCAAAAACAGAAAATAGAAGAAAAATATGGTGTCTTCTTAGGACACCATTATAACTCACATTTCTTAAATACCTATGTCAGAGGATGGCATAAAAAATAGTATATATACATAATACAAGCAATTAAAATCATATGGACCCATTAAAACAAAATGATCCAAGAATGAGAAATTCTTAAATGATGTTTACGTTTTCTTTATAAATTAGTAAAGATGGTTCAGAATGAAGGTAATTTTTATGTCTTCTTAATGTAGAAGAGCTGTGAAAAAATAATATCTATATCTGGTTATTGTTTATAGCTGAAATTTCCAACTTTAAAGCAAATTAAAGCAAAAAAAACCTAAAAAAAGAGGAGGTGATGTGAGATGGAAACAATCAAAATCACTCTGTGTGTAAAAGAGCAGCAATGAGAGAAGTTAAAGTGTCTCAGAAATCAAATAAATAAAAAAAGGAATCAATTAAATAAATACAATTCACAATTCACAAAGCTCCACAGTCAGTATAAACATCAAGCAAGCAACGTCCCTTGTTAGTCCATGAAAGGAGAACTATCTGGCCTCAGCAAACACATGCTGAGATTTCTAGATCTTGTGTATTTCTTACAGAATTAGAACACTAAGAGATAACAGTGTGAACTTACAAACCACTAATAAAATTCTTCAGGATGCTATGAAGCATAAAACTACTGAAGCCATTTCCAAATGTAACTTAAAATAATTAAAAATGTGCAGACTTTTCCAGCACATTTTTACCTTAAGATAACATATTTTTATAGTTCTTACCATCTGTATAAACAGAAGATCTATTAACAGCTGCACCAATAGCAGAATGTGAGGATTAAGAGAAGCATAATTAATTCTCTCAAACACTGTTAAAGGAGGAAGTTCCCACAAGATAAGTTACCACAACAGGAACTTAAGATAAGAACAGATCAAAAAGAGGAGGGCATTAATTTTTGGCCTACAGAGAGGTGAAAGGTTTGCAATTAACATACTGGACGAGATTCCACTGTGCAGACTGTGGCAGAAGTGCAGACAGCAACAATAGAAAGATGCCAGGCCTGGTGAGGCGGATCTTGGTAACCCATCTAGATAAAATTCCCACCGTGGCAAATGGTAAGAAAGGATGCAGCTGTTACACACATGCCATATCTTGTGGGAAAAGCCTGTACACCCCATGGATACGAGGGACTCGAACGATATAAAAAAGACACCTCCAGAAGAACCCTTCAGAAGCCCCACCACCAAGCAGACCAGGGTGAAGAAGGACTAGCAGGACATGCAGGATTCTATGTGACGGTGATGTCTCTGCTTAATCTCTCTGTCTCTCTCTCTGTCTTTCTCTCTTCCCTTCCCGTCCCTGCCCCATTTCTATCTCTCTATCTCATATTTACTGATAAATAAAATCCATACTATTGACTTTGGCTTACAGTCTCGTTTGAACCTTAATTCAGGCAGAAGTATCTCTTAATAATCAGATCCTAACACATAGGTAAACTGCAGGCCTACATCAGCCCTATGTGAAAAAGCATATTCTTGATTTAGTGTGCAAGTTCAATAATATATACGTGTAATTTGGTCGTGTTAGATTAATCTTCCATTTCTGCAATTACTTCTTTTGGAGCATAGTCTAAAGGTTTCCATTATGCAAACATATTTTGGGTATATTTTCTTGTGTGTTTTTGGGGTTTCAAGTTGTTTTTTTTTAAAGCAAAGACAGGTTTCCACATGAGAAACATGGGTTTTTAGATACTTAGACAATGGTAAACTGAACAAAAGTCTATCTCAGTCTTGGCTCCTTTCCAGTCCCTTTCCACAGACAAGAAATGTGAAATTCTCTTAATTTTGATTAGTCTTGGGCCATTCCAGAGAATACAGTAGCATTTTGACAAACATGCTTATCTACAGATCGTGAAAACACAGTCTGCTCTGCTTGGATGCAGCACGAGGCAATTCTACTTGCTAATTGAAACTACTGTTAAAGAAAATTTTCCCAATCTGTTAGACAGGTAGAAGAAGCCATGAGGATGAGAAAAAGACAGGGAAGGGACCCATCCCAAACCTTTTGGTCAGCACAGTGTTCATCCTCTCATATCCCTGTGGGTATGAGCATGCTTCTCCTTAACTCTCACTCTTCAATAGGGAATTGCTAATTTTCAGTTTATTCCCTTCCATTCTGTCATACAGTACTGGGCAGTGGGATCACGAGTCCTGACTTATACAACAGGAGAAATGGGCCTCATTTCTCACTTTCAGCCTTGTATGATAATCTAGCTCCAAACTAAAAATCAAGACAGAGAATTTAGATAACATGTTCTCTTTCTGAAATCTGAGTTTGTTTTTTGGTTTTGTTTTGTTTTTTTAGGGAGGTGGTTTGAAATAGTCATCTGCTGGAATTGTAGCACAGATCAGGTCTAGTCTATAAATTCCATCAGCAGACTCTTTCATCATAAGCAGACTCGTTTTTTGTGGTGTTGTTTTTTTTCTCCAAGGCTGGAACAAGTGTCTAGTTGATTACTTAGAGAATGAAGAAATAGATAAACTGGAAGAGAGATGACAGTATTTCTGCACTTCAATGTTATCTTTCAATCTTCTTGGTCTGCCTGTTGGCCTGTCTTCTTTTTCCTGTTTTCTTTATTTTTTTAAACAACAGTTTTGTACACAAATTTGAAACTAATTTAGCTTTTTCATTCCCCTTCTATTGCTCTCAATTAGATTTCTTGAATCTGGACACTGCATCCCAGGTGTATTAGATAATATTAGAAGCCTTGCTTTTGCTCTTTGCTCTAATATGTGCTCTTTCAGCTATAAAAGATACTGCATAGCAGTAACACTTTGAACCAAAAGGTCAAAGAGCTTCCTGAATTAGCAATGGTCACTGCTGGTCTAGGTACCAACTTATTTGTTGTTTGGATTTACCTGAAGTTTGCAATTTGCTTGGCTGTTTTAGGAATTTTATTCAAAGGATTATTTGAAATGGTTTGTATCATTCAATCTCTTGTTAAAAGACCAAAATCTGAAAGTAAGCCTGCTCTGCAGCTTTCTAACTTGTCTGACTTTAATTGTAAAGACAAACCCTTTGTAAGGGATTGCAGAGGGGCATTCAAACATTGAAAGTTTGGTTCCATTGTATTTGAGGACTTAGGTCTTATTCAAGATGAGAAGGGAAAGGAGGATTAAAAGCTTAAAGCAAAGATAAAAATAAGTTTGAAACAAGCTTACTGGAAGAAAGAGAAACAAGCCTGTTGTGACCTTGCCACAGGGAAGAGAACAGGTTTACCACGGCTTTCCAAGAAGGCTAAGACAAAGGCCATCTTGAAATTGTGAACCATTTGCTGCTTTAACCTGCCCCAATTTTAAATGAGTCGGCTGTGGTTAAAGCACTTAGGAAGGGTGAAGTTTGATCTCTTCTTAAAAGTGCTGTCAGTTCTTTTGTAAAAACAAAAGCATCCTGTAGGTAGATTGATTTAATATAGTTCTATTTTATCAAAAGAGCATTCTTAGCTTTACAGCAACCACAGTGGCACAGATCTGTGACGTATAGGAAAAAAGAAAATGAAAGAGTATCCCATATTTCTGCAATAGCAAAACTCCATAAAAAAGGAGGAGGTAGAAGGGCAAACAACAACAATTTCCTCTCATTTCATCAATGCTACTGGCTGATTTTTCTGTTGACTTGGATTAATCAGCTACAGTTGTTGCATAGAAGCCAAAAGCGAGAAAAAAAATCTCAAACTAGACTTTCCTCTGTATTTCTGATAACCATAGAAGGCTGCCTTGCCAGCAAGAGAAACATATAAAGTTCAGTTTCTTTCCACAGAGAGATAAGAGGTTCTTAAGCAGTGACTGTGCGCACTCAGTTTCCTATTTCACGCTTAGTGCATAAAACTTTGGTTAGCTCGCTTCCTATGTCATGGACTCTTTAACATGAAAGCTGCCACTACTCCCAACTCTGGAAATCTAATTCTTTTCGGGTATTTCCTTTTTTCTTTTTATAGGAAACTAAAATATTTTTGCAGTAAGGTGGAACACCTTTTTTTCGTTTTGTTTCTTTCTCTATGTTAATATCTGAAGGTGCACTCATATGTGCAGATTCTAGTCCTCTTATATCCCAGCTTTCCTGGGTTTGAAGTTGACATCAAGAATGAGGAGAAAGGACTTCTGAAAAGAATAAATCCCAACAGTCTGTGGCTGAGAATGGAGTACTGGTTTCATGTGTAATTTGTAATTGAGCAGCTCTCTCATCCTTCCGGGTTCTCCCTGCTTCTACTACCAACTTCTATGCTTGTTACATAGTCACATAGAAACTCATTACATTTTCCTTGGAGGTGACACCTCTTGTTTCCAGTCCATATTCCCCTCATGCCATTCTTGTTTTTCTTTCCCTGGGCTAAATTGGATAGCAGAAGATATTTGAATATAGATGGCATAAAAAAAAGCAGTAACTGATTTTGAAAATGTTAATAGGACAAATAACTACCCTATATAGGTAAGATTTAAGGCTCTTCTTGCACATATTTGTCTGGTCAAATGAAATTCTGGTCCAAATATATCAGAGAAAAAACTCTGGTTTTTTTCAGATTTCTGCAGTCTGCCTCTTGCTTACAGCTATCACTGGTGATAAACAAGACGTAAATAATTGTCCTAGTCAGAATATTTGTACCTTTCCTAATTTTACTGCTTTAGAGGTATTTCCTCCTTCTCCTCATTTCATGCTCCCCTTTGTGTTTTCTTCAGCATCAGCTAAATTACTGCAATCGTCTTGTAAAAGCCTGATCCTAAAGGAAAAAGGGAAAGTGACTATCAAAGCTAATCTATTTAAAGACACTTCATCTATTTCTACCTACAACTATTATTCCCTTATAGCCATATAATCTCAATAGCTATACATCAGCTGTGAATACAAAATAGGTAGATACAAATGAGCCATATTTTGCATGGCTAAGCCACCTGGGTCCTCTGGTCAAGGTTGAACTGGGCTCAATGGTTACACTGTCTGTTGTAATGAATTAGTAGTGCTTTTGCTCTGTGCCTCTAGCTGTAATAAGGGTACATGCATTATGGGTGTCCCCCTGTCTCTAAGGACAATTTTAATATAGCTTAGACAATAGCCTAGCTAAATAAACAATGTACCAGTCATGATATAGAAAAACAGTGTAAGTTTCAGGATACAGAGCCTTGCAAGGGAAAAGAAAGAAACAAACAAAACATTAGGAAGATCAGCAAGAAGCAATATGAAAGACACTTATCACACTCTAGATTACCTGGGATAGACATTTGGTATCCCTGTTTAGGATCTGATTCAGCAAAACACATGAAGATAAATGTAAGTTAACATCAGCTGCTTGCTGAACTTATTAACCAGCTTGAGTAAAAGAATCATGTTAAAAGTTAAAGTAACGTTTGATTGTTTGGCAAATCAAGGCCAAGGACTTCAAAGTATAACCCTAATAAACAGAGTGATGTTAGCAAACTAAGGTAGCACTGTTATCACCATTGCCAATAGGCAACTAAAGCTGTAGTCAACATAGTAACAAGGGGAAATCTAGAATGGATGAAAATTAAAGTTCCTGACCAGACTGTTTAGACCTGTCTAAATTTTGATTCTCACTGAATGAAACTTACCGAGATGACTCTTCTCTTTCACTTCTGTATGATTTAGTCCTTTCTTTTCCTTTAGTCCTAGAACAGCAGTGTAACTCAAACTTCCTCTATGACTTCTGGTGAGTCTGTTTTCTGAGGATGCTGGATGTAGTTTTGCATATCTAGAAGTCCTTTTAAAGGTCCCATTCAACATGAACTATTCTATGATATTCTGCTGGTAGGCTAACCAAAAATAAGTGTCAGTAAAAACTCAGAGAATCATACATTGGTTTGGATTGAACAGCACCCAACTTACTGCCTTAGTCCGTTTCCTCTCCCAAAATGTCTTCTTTGTCTCTGACCAAGTGAAAAGGTTTTAATGGATGGAGAGAGAAAAACATTACAGAATTAGTGTACAGAGTTTTGTAACTCACTTTACCAAGTTGCTTCATCAGCTTAGTCTTTTGTTCATTCAGGTTGTCTTTGTCCCTCCAAGGGGTGTGATACCAACCTTATCTGTAGCTTGTCACTAAATCAAAACTGGGTAGAGAATTATTAATTTTGCTATGAAACATTAATTTCTTAATGAAATTAATTTCTTATGGAACATTTTCCTTAAAACATTTCCCAGTGTTCCATAAATCTAATGTAATTAAGCTTTAAAAATACTTTCATGGAGTGGTACTATTTTTATCTTTTTTACAAAAATTAAACTAAACAACAGAAGATTATGTTAAGGAGCCAACTGTTCATGAATTTGGGGTTCCAGAATGAGGTGCTTAGATCCCAGTTTCACACAACATTTACAATTCTCTGTTGTTTTACATTCTTTTATACTATGACACCTATTGCCTTAAAATCAGAAACAGTTATGTTTGTGAGACCAAATACTTTTATGAATGTGAAAGCTATCAAGTAGATTGCGTGCAAAATTAAGAGTATCTTCAGCAGTCAGCTGTAAAAAGCTGAAGTGACTTCTCTATCCCCACACAGGCATTCTGGTAGGAAGCAATTTTCCAAAGGGACTTGTAAGTGCCTTATCAATAAAACAGTCTTCCTTTCTTGAAACCCTTGCCTCTTTCTTACATGCCTTCAAGCTTCTCCAGTGAGTTCCTTTTCTTGCCTCACCTCTACATGAAAAAGAAACACTTTATAAGTGGAATTTTTCAATTCAAGGTTTTTTAAGAACCGAGCATGTTCTGCTGGTCAGGCAGAATAGACAGCTATAGATAGCTAAACATTGCAGGAGGAAATAGTGTATGTTGGCAGTGCTTGTGTCTGTGCTTGCAGAAGGGTGAATGGAACGGCAAGGGCCAAACTCCAGAGCCACAGAGCATCCAAAGGCAAGGCAAGTTTAAGAGTGGCTTCACTGAGGCATGGCACTTCAAAGTGACCCTTGTAGGGGAGATGTCCAAGCTCCCAGGTGTGGCTGGGAGCCTGGTGATTACATTTATCTCTTCTTTGAGGTTAGGCAGGACACTGGCAAGGCTCTGAGTGTACCTGCTGGCTCAGTGGCCTCTGTACTTCTCAGAGAACTTTGGCTGTGTGTGCTCATGTCAGATCCCATGCCTTGGTCAAAGCTGGGAGGAGGAAGTGGCCTTGTCTGAGGCTCCCCACTCTGCCTGGGAGTCCTTGCCTGAGCTGCAGCACAGCCATGTATCTCCTGATCCCAAGTGAGTGCGATCCCTGGGCTGAGGCTGACCTCGGATCCCATCGCCAGCCCTGCCCTGCTCTCTCAGTTGGGCAAGTGGTGTGGCACTGGCCTGCCACCCTGGCTGTCACCCACAGCACCCACCTTGGCTGCCCTCATGGAGCAGCCCTCTCTGCCCCAGTGGGCATGGCTGACACTGGTCTCATATCTTTTGCTCCTGTTGGGAAGGAAACCAAATGTGTGAGCAAAACAGGAGCCACATTTCACTCCAAAGAGATCTCATAGACAGGCAAATGAAATACCAGATATCCGAAAGACATGTCATGGCATCAAAGTTATCTACATTGCCCAGTATGATCATATTTAGCGCACAATCTATGCTTTTTCCTAATTTCCCATTGCTCTATTCACCAGTAGTCAGAGGACATCTTGTTCTAATGAAGGTTCCTGGTGTGCAAAACAATAGATTTTTTCTCTTAGCTACTGTCTTGGAAAGAACTGTATCTTTTGTATATGAAATTTTCCCAAAAAACAAAACCTACAACAGCTGTCTGGCATAAGAAACTTCTGTTCATCCTGAACAGTTTAAATCTAACAACATAATAAGCAAGAGTTTTACTGTGGAGATTGTTAGTCAGTCTTAAATATAGGCATTATTTGCTGCATAACCTATAACAACAGGTTAATAATAAAGGCTGCTGAAGAAAAAGATTGCACATGTTAAAGCATCACCTGTTCCAAGAACTGTGAATCAGCCTCTTAGATATAAATGCAGTCAAAAATAGCTTATAAATGACAGCATCAGATTACAAACTCAGACCTCTTTCAGGAGACATTCTGTACTGATCTGGAGGGATCTAGCTTATGACATAAATAACCAAATGACATTACATCAGGGAAATATTATCAATATCCCGAGAAATTCACCCAGTGTTTATTTCTTAAATATTCTTCCCTACTTCCTGTATAGAAACAGGATGTCTTCATGGATCTTTTAATATGTTGTGTTGGCATAATATGTAAAATAAATGCAAAATACCTGTCTCAGTCATTGAGGTTAACAAATATATTATATAAAGGTAGATCACGAGTCTCCATGACTTCCAGATTTTTTGTGAAAGGTAAGGGGGCTACTGCTTCCTAGCTCTCAGGAAAGAATTAGGTTATAAAACTAAAATTAAAGGTGTGAACACAGGCAATAACAGTAATGCTAATTTGTTTTATTATACACACATCTATGAACATTGCTTACACTTCTTGCAAAGGATTTTGCTAAGATCATGTGGAACAGTCATAGAAAGTTTTTCAAGGACTTCTGGATGTGGAGTTGTAACACTCTGCCAACATATTTACATTTTATGGAATTATACCTGCTTTTATCTGGCACCTAAGCAGTACATGTGAAAAAGAGAATTAGGGAAACAAAGCACATCAGTGCTACCTTGTAACGAGTAAGGATCCTGCTTTATGTGTCTGATGTCAGTATCAGAGGAAGCTCACTGCTTCAAATTCCTTGTGCTGGTTAGCATGAAAAGCTGGCATGAAATGGGAAAATATTTGCTTTAATAACCGACAAAGTGAGCTGTGGTCAACATTGAAACACTTTTACACTTGAAGGCCTAGCCTTTGAGAGGACAGACAGACAGACAGCGTGCTACCCCAAGCACAACCTGCCAGTTCAGCAGATCCTTCAGTCCAGTCAGAGGCCACACTTGAAAGCAAGGAGAATGGAGTGACACAAATGGGTTCAGTGCTACCGCTGAGTCAGCTGAACAGCTGGTAGAAAGCACCTCCACTACAGTCAGACATCCAGAAAAACGAGTCGTGCATTTTTCTTCCAATATGAAAGAAGGATGCAGCTTCCCTCTTTTCTTACTGGGGGAGAGAGAGAGAGGAGTCAGGCACTGTGCCAGAACTTGACAAACCACTGCTGCAACCTGGGAGCCTCTTTTCTTTTTTGAAAGGTCTGTCACAGATGTGTGAGAGAATGGCAACAATGGTGTATGTTGTCACCAAGGTACCAACGTACCAAGAGTATCTCTGTAGCACAGATTAGTACTGGAAAGAAGCAGATGTGAATAATGCTGTGCCTAGGCTAATTAATCCTGCACTTTTTAGTGCAGTGGTAGCTTGTTCATCCCTGCATATAGCCCATTGTAAAACTGAGGAAAAGAGTTAACTGGGAGAGGAGATGGGGAGGATGGAATGCAGTGCTGGGGAGAGCAGCTATAAAGACACAGGCTGGGTCATGTACATTCAAACAGACGCAGATGTACATATTTGTGGGCCAAAGTCCTCCTGGCAAGCTTTTTAGCAGAGGTAACTGATGAATGAATTTCCTGGTCCTCTGCAGTTTGTGGGCAGCAATGACTCATTCATCCCCAGTTCTGAATAGTGAATAAACCTAGTTCTTTAGGGAATAAAAACTTTTATGAAATTTTATGACGAACTACCCAAGCAGTCTTCTCTGAATAAACCATTCTCAGGTGGAAGAGGAAAAAATATTGCTGTTTGCAATCTTCTTAAACACCTGCTCCCTTGCCCACTATACACCACTAATAGCAGCACTGTCAGACTGAACAGTGTAAAAATCATGGTTTGAGCCTTCAAATCCTGAGATTAGTTTATGTATCATTAGATTTCTTTTTAAAATTTTGTAGTCAAATTACTTTTCCTTCCAGGATCTGAGCCATTAGTGCAGCTGAATGAGTAACAGGTCCTGAATATTCTAACAGTATTTTCTGAATAATTTCATAACATGTTGTGAAATTGCCAGCTTGCTGATGAATTCAGTGTGTTTGAAAAATGAGGCAACTTCTCCAGAGAACCCAATAGCTGTTTCACCGTAGAGTGCTTTGGCTGCTGGATAAATAAAATAAAAGGTGAACTGGAACCCAGAGCCGTCTTAGTAGATTAGTGCTTTATTGTCTATCACTTTTATGAAACAACATTTTTTGAAGTCTGATATCATAAATCATTATTGATTTTCTCAGAGAAAATTTTGTTCGGGCCTTTGTCCATGACCTCCAAATGCATTGGAGATGAGAAGAAAAAGCACATATTTTCCTGGACTGAAAACTCAGCAGCAGGAAGGAACTATGGTGTTACAGCCATGGAAGCTGTACTGTTTGGTAGTGTGAATGCTATCTAAGCAAGGACTGAAAGATAAAGACTTTTATTACTCTATACCAATTATATTAACTGTTTAAATTAAATCTAAATATATTGTACTGAAAATAAATATATTTCAGTAACATAGTGGTCTTCATAATTAAGATAAGCTATATTCCCCTGCAAAAGCCTCTTAAATGCAGGTAGAAGGAATTCACACAGAAGTCACTTGGGCTTTTAACACACATCCATGGAACCTTAGTACTCCTGTAGAAAGGGTATTTCTGGGGTTAATTTAGCCCCAGGAGAGAAATGTTTCACTTGTATTGTACACTTCTACCAAATGCAAATTCATAAATACAATAGGATGCAGTTTTCATGAGTGGTGTAGAACATAGGACAAAATCCCTTTTCAGTGACTAAACAGTTCAATAAATAATCCTGCTAAAGGGAAGGAATTTATTGTTTTTAAAGGTGAGGTGCATGAAAGCTTCTATTGTACTTTATTTCCTCCACCTCTTTTTTTTCACAAGATCGAGTTAGAGAATGGAAAAATATAATTAATAGTTTGGGATTGCTGAAGACCTGACAAAAAAAAATCTTGCACAAACTGGCTTGTCTCCATTAACAAAAATTAAATTTCAGAGGAACCTAAAGGAAGATTTAAACCTTTCATTATAGGAAACAATAGGTACTATTGAAATGTCTGTCTTGCCACAAATAAATGATCTAATATATCACTTGGTTAGGAATGGATGATTACACTCCTTCAGACCCTGATAAGCTCTTCCTAAATTCAGCTCTTCTTAAAAGGGTACAAAAAATACTTTTATAAAGCAGCTAATAAAAAGTGAAAGGAAATACTTTTTAGATACCACATGCAATTAACCTGGGGAAATCATTGTCAAAGAACATTATTGAAGTAAATTGATTATTGGATCTTTAACAAGATGAGATTTGAATATGAACAATGAGAATACTCAGCACCTCATTAAACTGAGAAAAATGTGGTAAAATTGTGCACCCTCAAATGACAACACAGAAGACAATAACTAATTGATCATGGTTAAGAAACTTCTTAGGCAGAGTTATTCATAATCATCCATTGAAGAACTTTGATATCCTTCAGAATATCCTATCCTATCAGAAATACTGATAACCACTGAGGACCCTGGTACAGCATAATATTTCATATTCCATGTTTCCTAAAACTTCCTTCTGTAGTCAAGAACTGTATGATGAGTGATTTATTGTGCTCGGTTTGAAGGACAAGAAAGATGGTCATTTGGGCTCATTTAATGAGATGAGTGAATGTGAGTGAGTTGGTTCATGTAAGATGTGTGTTGAGTAGAGGTCTACAGCCCTGCCAGAGCCCTTCTCCCTCCTAGATTAAAGACCACACCTGCAGTGCACCCTGAAGTTGTCAAAAGGATGATTAGTCACAACTCAGTTTTGTTTTCTCCTAAATATAATTCCTTCCATTTACACTTGGCAACTTCAATGGGAATTCAGCCCTTACCCCTGCTTTGCATTCCCAGTTGTAACATATATATGAATTTGGAAGGACTCTCTTTTACCCTCGTGGAATTTCAATTAGGTCTTCAAGAAATACCCACTACATGCCTTGTTTTCATGTTCTTTGATGTTAATAAGTCTAACAATAATTTATAACTCTAATTTCTGTATGGAAAGAAACCTGGCAATATATTAATATAGAGCTGGTGCATAATTTCCGCATGTGATGTGTTTTTATGAAAGAAAAGATATTTGGGGCTGATTTGTTCTTCTAAAATAAAAATGTTACAATTAGCACTGGAATTATTTCTTACAGTTTCAAAATAATTAAATATGAGGAAAAAATATTCACTCATTCTGTAATGCATCCATCCAACAGGTCACAATAGACACACACATATTAAAACCTGGATCATTACCCTTCTTTTCCTGCAATTAAGGACTCCACAGGATGTGGATGTTCCATTGATATCAGTCAGTCTAATAGCACTTTAATTATTTTAAAAAGTGAGATAAGATGCAGAATCTGAAATAAAAGTAGCTCAATATTGTCACACAGACACATCGGCTTACTTTCTCCCTGCTTGCATATCTTGCAGATGCCTTCAGAAAATATGCGAGTAGTACCACATGCTCTAATGCTATTTTACCGAGAAGTAACCTTGTGTCTATCATGTCATTTGTTTCCTTTAACTATTCCTCAGGGATTAGTTTGACTAGCCTATTGCTTCATGTGTGGATAATGTAGCTAATCCTTTCCAGTTTCATTATTCTAATCACTTGCAAGCTGGCTCCCTTTTGCTGTACTATATGGCAGCCAGACAGCTCTTCTCTCCTTTGTAAAGTGGCATGCACTGAAAATGCAGAACACCTTTTTTGTAGCCTCTATTTAAAAGCCAGGTTTGGCAGCTGGTTTAGTGTATGTTTCAAAACTACATAGACATAAGGGCCTTTGGGAGATGATGCTTTGCATCAGGCTGTCTTTTTAGATCAGTGCAGACTTTTTAGATTTTCACTTCCAATTGCATTCTATCCATAATTTCTGTGTTTAATTGCTAGCCATAAATGCGCATGCCACTAAAATATCTGAAAACTTTGAAAGGTTTGATTTTAAAGTGTCCTTCTGGTGATATAATATTCTTTGAGAGAAAAAGATACATTGGTATTGCTTCTACTCCACACACACCCTCCATGATTTCCACATCATGTTTGCACAGTTTACCAGTAAAAATGTTTGTTCTGTTCTCACTATTTCAAATGCACTGTAACTTACAAAAAAAAAAAAAAAAAAATCAACATTTTCTTCTGTTTTATGCATAAACACACAAAAGTCATCATAAATGGCCAGAAAGAACAAATTTAGAGACCAGTACGATGACTATGAAAAATGCCTTAAAAAGTGAAGCAAGAGCCAGAGAAGGAACAAAAGAGTTTTTCATTTCTTTAAGGAAGGTAAAAATTGAATTGTTGGAGGGGGCAGTCCCATTTTACTACCATGACCACTACAAGAATTTACCACAAAGAGACAAAACCACTTTCCTTTTCACTATTTTCAATTTACCGAAACATTTCTCAGCTTCAGTAACAACATTTGTAAAACTGAGGCAATCATTCATACTTACTTGGCTGCTTTCATTGAAGACATGTAAATCTCTATTTTTATGTTTGTCACAAGCTAAATACCACTCCCTATTCCCATTTTGAAGATGAGAAAACTGAGCAGTAAAGAGGTGAATTGCCAGCTCTGAAAATTTTTTCTCAATTGCTATGACCTAAACTGAACTCCTTATATCATCTTGAACATATAACTGAAAAGAATATTTCCAGGTTTGGGTTTTTTTTAATGCTATGTACTGAAAGAATGTCAATCTTTTTCTCTTTTAGGCAGAACTCAAAATCATGGATTTATCTGATGCAAAAAGACAGTGGCATGAATTTGAAGACCAGCTTTATCCACTTCATATTCCTCCTAATGTTTTTCCAAGTGGCTAGATTTCTTCAGAAAACATCCTGAGTACATTTATTTGGCTTCACCTCCAAATTACCTATTGCATCTGCCCAAATATGCATTTTCCATCAGTCACAGAAACTTTCTGTTCTCTTTTTCTTTTGCCAAAGGGAAATGCTGTCTTCTAAATAAAATATAAAAACCCCAGCTTCATCCACCACAGAATGCTGTCAAAAGCTTTTAAGCAATAAGACTGTCTTTTGCAGTTACAGGTGTATGAGAATATTTGATAATTTTCTTTAAATTAACTCTGTAGGGCTTTATGCCTTCTCTTTTATGCAAGGACAGCCATTTGTACATTGATTCAGTGCAGTAGAATCTGCCTAGTCCTACAATACCAGTCTACTTCAGACAAAAACTCACTAAAATACTTTGGAAAAAATTCACAGAAATATCTATCAATGAATCTGAACATTGCATCTCAACTATGGACTTGTCCTCAGGCATAAGAAATAATAAATGATGAGATGCTTGCACTAAATATTCATATGATTTAAATAAAATACTACAGGGACATGGCAAAGAAAAGAGGAGTGAAGTGGGCTGTGTATTGACCCTTATTTCAAACTGTAATAATTATATGAAAATTAGATTGGTGATCCCATCTCAGCCTCCATCGAAGTCCATTGCCAGTCACATGTTATGTGATGCCATGGTTTGCCATCATGGTCTGTAATGTGGAAAATGGCTAAGTTTCACACTATGTACATACACTTCGAGTTATAGACATCAACTAAGTATCACAGAAATTAAAACTCCAGTGCCAGACTCTGTCAAAAGAATGAACAGGTTAGGAAAATCAGCCTTGCTTGAGGCTAGATTTGAGATGAATTTTAAATTCTGTGGTGAATCTGTATTTTTCTCAGCTGATTCAAACTACACTGATAGCTTGCTATTTGCTTGGTAATTAAATTGGTGTTAATGTTGAGGGGGGAAAAAAAAAAGCTTTAGGAAAACAGACAATATCTTTAAACCCAAATTGCCATAGACACTCTTTTCCCATTGTCATAAATATACTACAGGTCAAATTTTCCTGAGGAAAAACCTTGCTATTGTCTGTGTTGCTTGCTAAATCTGGGTCAAGAATGAAAACTTTAAGTGACCGAGAAAAAACAGCTGTTGATTTTTCAAGCAGTTAAGCAAAATCCAGGTAATTTTTTCTATTGCACTGTCAAGGAAGGAAATAGATAAAATAAGATGCAAACTTCTTGATAACATCTGGGTTTGTTAAAACTTTTCTTCTTCTGTCTAAACTGATATGAGAAAAAGTATTCAGTATTTAAAGTTTGCAACAGGTTTAGTTATTTGGTATTATTGGTAAGGAGGAGGCACTTGAAACTTCTCTTGGTTATAATATTTATTCAACAAATTACATTGCTGTTATTATGTTTTTAAATTGGTAAAAATGAAAACATAACCCTCTGTGTGCATTTTATCCCACTGTCTTGTGATTTAAATGGTGCATTGTAACAGGCTGAGATATTTTGTAACACTGATTCCATTTACATTATTGTGAAAATGGCATGTTTTTACACTGATTTGTTTCTGTATATACAGAGTCCTTGTATACCTCCTTCAGTAAAGAGAAAATAAAAATTAAATATTGTTTTGCCTTGAATTTGCAGAGTTAACCTTACAGAGAGAGCTGGCACTAACATTTCTTGATGCATTATAGTGCTCACACATGAAAAATAAGATTTAACAGGACACACAGGTAGAGTCTTTAGGTGTTCTGCTTCACAAGACTGGGAAGGAAGGAAGGAAGGAAGGAAGGAAGGAAGGAAGGAAGGAAGG
>VZTX01026370.1:611879-759732 GCA_013400915.1 Pardalotus punctatus | reverse complement strand
AGAGAGTGTTTGTGGGCAAATTGCGGAGAGAGGGAGGGAAGGAAGGAAGGAAGGAAGGAAGGAAGGAAGGAAGGAAGGAAGGAAGACTTTAAGGTAGAATGTCTGTATGTATTGTGAAGACATCCATGATTTATACAGTACTTCTGTCTTTTCTGTATAAAATCAATTGAAGAGAGTGCAGGCTACAATTTGAATGGTCTGTGGAACATTTGGATCTTTGATGTAGTCTTGAATGTAAGATTTCTGGATGATTTTCTTGTCTTTTTTGTTTACTAAATACAGCTTAGGGTGTTTACTATTACTTTACAAGCACTCACTAGTCTTGACTTGGATTAAATCAAGAGGAATGTTAGAGGAATCTGGCTATGTTATATCTTCCTTTTGATTGTCCTGGCTGATCAAGGGATTTTAAATTTCTTGGTGGTTCTGGACTGAAGCAACCTCATCAGCATTAAGGAAAGAAATGCAGAATGCCTTGTGATCACAGCTATGGGGAAAATTACGCAAACCTTGGAAGGCTGTTTCTACTCTTTAAAAATGTCATTTTATATTTCATTTGTTGTTGTGTGACCTGTTTGACTATTTAAGTGCAAGTAATAGTTAGGTAATGAGTAAAAAGTCTTTTTCAAACCCATGTGATATTAAGCTTTGCTTTAGCTTTATCAATGTTGTGTATAAAGATTATGAAGATGAAAATAATAGACACTACATTTGATAGATTTTCGTTCACCAGCCACTGTATATGTTTTCTTAGATCACCTTGTCATATACTAAACTAGAAGGAACCAAGAATTCTGGGTAAATATTTAGGATACCAGGTCATAGATACAAGATTATATGGTTTGTCAATTTGTTAATGCTGGCTACGGTTTAAGAAAGCAGGATATTGAGGAAAAAAACCCACCCCAAAACATAATGAGTTCTTTGTTATATCTACAACATAATTTTTCTAAGATAAATTAAAAAGAATTCTGACCTTGAAGCAATAATCCAGTTTGCTTTGTATAATAGTCTTGGAAAGATTTAAATTAAGATAACCCTTAACTTGGATTAGATTATTCACAAAAAAACCACAACTGTATCTCATCAACTCCATCATATGGATATGTTTTTCCTGTTAAAAAATAAAAAGGAAAATACATTAAAGATAAACTTCTAACACAAGTAAGAATGGAAGAGAATGTGACAGCAACCTCACTTGCTGCTATTTGCCAACTGATTTTATTTAAATCCAAATTCTTCAGCTATTGAGGGCAGTGAATTTTTTCCTTTGATTTGGTTGTGCTCGTGATTTAGTTGTTTGGAATAAAATCAGATGTATGGCACCACCTATTTGTGTTCAATCATTGGATATGGCATACACTGAAGCGGCAAGGATTCCTCTGGAATGTAAATCTGACTAAAACTGAAAACAGCCACAGAGGTGTTAAATTTTCGTTTGCTTGATGGGAGGGGGAGGATGACTAAGTAATGAAAGTTCAGTCCTACTGGCTCTGATCATTTCATGCTTAGAATCAGAGTTTATAGGATATCTTGAGTTGGAAGGGACCCATGAGGATCACAAGGTCCAACTCCTAGTGCTGCACAGGACAGCCTCAAGAGTCACCCCATGTGCCTGAGAGTGTTGTCCAAATGCTTCTTGAACTCTGTCAGGCTGGTACTGTGACCACTTCCCTGAGGAGCTGTTCCAATGCCCAACCACCCTCTGGGTGAAGAACCTTTTTCTAATATCCCACCTAAACCTTCCCTAACACAGCTTCAGGCCATTCCCGGGGTCCTGCTGCTGGTCACCAGAGAGAAGTGATCAGTGCCTGCCCCTCTGCTTTCTGTTGAGAGGAATCTGTAGACCGCAAGAGGTCTTTCTTCAGTCTGCTCTTCTCCAGGCTGAACAAACCCAGTGACCTCAGCCACTCCTCATACAGCTTCCCCTCAAGGCCCTTCAGCAAACTTGTGGCCCTCCTTTGGATTCTCTCTACTAGTTTTGTATCTTTATTGTATTGTGGTGCCCAAGAATTCGAGGTGAGGCCACCCTAGGGCAGAGCAGAGCAGGACAATCCCCTCCCTTGCCCAGGTGGCGATGCTGTGCCTGATGCACCACAGGACATGTTTGGCCCTCCTGGCTTCCAGGACACTGCTGACTCAGGTTCAACTTTCTGTCCACCAGAACCCCCAGGTCCCTTTCCATGGCACTGCTCTCCAGCATCTCACTCCCCAGTCTGGGCATCCATCCAGGGTTGCCCTGTCCAAGGTGCAAAACACAGCATCTGCTTTTATTAAAATTCACATGGTTGATGAAGCACAAAAAGATATATTTAGCTTTAAGCAAATGAATAATCCTACAAAAATGAATTTTTTTTCTGAGCAGTGTGATGCAAATAAATGCATGCTTGTTCAATCCTGCAATCTTCTTTTTCTGTGCTACAAACATTTGAACTGTGGGTGTTGTTTTCAATTTGCATTTCTAAAACTTTTTTTAAACATTAGGAATTCTTCCATTTTTCATTACTCAAAGCCAACTAGTGTTTTTTAAACATAAAACTTACTGCAACTCTAGCTTAGAGAGGAAGGAAGAAGTAAGAATTAGCGCTCAAATACATGATCTAATTTTTAGAAAGGTTAAAAGAGTCAGAGAATAGTAAATAATTCAAGTTACCCATCCTCAGTTACACAGTATTGAAATATTCTTTGACATAAGAAATATCGGTAAGAAGATTCTAGAATTTTGGGACTAATTCTGACCAGGAGATTGGCAATATCTTCTGCAGAGGCTAGCTCTTCTAAAATTTCTGCATAGAAGTTGTCACCAGTCTCTATTTCACATGGATTTTTTTTGCTGTTAGCATGCTACAAATAATTAAACTCAATAATTACAACAAAAGCCACACTGGATTTGAAATGAGTCTTCATATAAACTCTCAGGCAAAAATTTTAAACTGCTGTAACTATTTAGGCTAGAAGATGGAGGATAATAGACAACCAAATTAGGCTATAGACCTATCTGTTCTATAAATGAAGTTAGATAAAATTAATTCTATTTCCATCATTCTCCCACCTCCAATTCTTCTCCAGTCACAGATTATTTTATATGCTGTTTTCAATTTCTTCTTATAGCAATGTTCTGAGTGCATATAACATTCTCCTTTGTTATGGTAATTTTATATTATATCTCTAAAAGGATGTGGACAGTGAATTTGTATAATCTAAAAATTCAAATCAGAGAATAGAATGAAATCATCTTCATCATTGGTAACAAAGTCATTGTGCTGCATCACCAATTTTTAATGAGAACAGTAAGGAATAATATCAGTTAGTATTGAACATATCTCACTCAGCAATTTTTGACCATCACAAAAGCTTTTAACTTAAAAAAATATAATTTAGGAAAAGAGAAGCATGTCACAGTCTTTATACATATATGTACATGAAATAGAAAAGTGTAACATAAAATAATGAATGCAATAAGATTTTTCATTCCTATTCCAAACATTTGAGTATGCTTCTGAAGAATGTTGTCATATTAAAAAAACAACACCGCACTTACTAAGAATTAGCCATCAAAAAAATTTTCAATGTGCAGTTTAACTTATTTCTCCCTTGTAAATAAGATAGCTACATTTTTTCTATAACTAGGCACTTTACAGTAGATTGACTCCTTTAAAATCTCAGGCCCATTTTGAAGATTATCTGTGAAACATGTAAGTGCTTGAACATTTGTAAACACTATATGGATAGCATTTCAATGAAATACAAATAACCCCATTATTTTACATGTGCAAAAAATAGTCTGGAGAGAGTGGACTGGACTGCCAGTCTGTTTCTTATATTTAACAATTAGTTTAATACACAGGCTCCTTGAGGAAAAAAGACAGAAGGGATGCCAATTTTCTGTATGGTTGGTAGATCACTCATAGCCTCAGGTTAATGAGCTGTAGTTTTTTTCTCTGACCCCTTTCTGAAAAGCCTGTAACAGTGTTTGAAGTGTGGTTCTAGGGCTGCTATCATTCATCCTGATTTCACATTTCTAATTAGGCCAAAGGTATTCTAATCAAAAGGTAGAAAATATGAAAATGCTCTAGTATTAGTAGAGTGATAATGGTGGTATTCACTGGCAGCATGATAACAAATAAAACAAGGAAGCGCAACAGTGAAAATACAGATATGTTTTTGGAATGGTTTTCCAAAATAGCTCAGCACCAAACAGTTGCAGTTTAACTGCTTAATGAAAATGGTTGCATTTTTATAAGTCATCAGCATAACTGACAATTTTATTCAAATGTGTTAAAAGGAAGAGAGTTTTGAAAATTTTACCCTGATTGTGGGAATCGCTTTTCAAAATCTGACTGAAATAATAAATATATCGGGTTTACAGAGCTCTCATAAAATAAATATATAACAGCCCCAGATTTTTATTCTAGTATTAACAAATGTCAGGTTAGTAACTCACAGGAACATGGTTATCTTGGCCCTGAGTCATCAGGGAAGAGAGCTTGGGCAACACAGCCGTCATATCGGTTGAGGCTGACGAGGTGTCTTTGCCATTCATATGTGCACACCCCTAAGAACTTACAGCTGATGGATTTATCAAGAAAATAAGAAGTATTTCTTCTATCACATGAGGAGATTGGGGGATGAAAGGGAGATAGTAACACAAGGAGGTAAGCCAGAGAAAGAGGACAAGTGAAGAAAACTTTGATGTAGGCTTTGTGCATTCTGACAGTATTTTAAAATACAGATCGAAGAGAGAGTAAGTAAAAACTGGCTACAGAAGCTCTGGCCAAAAAAAAAAAAAATTATGGTGCTGCCCAAACAAATTTGAATAGTTATCTAACTTCCTGGAAAATGTCTTGACATCCAGTATTTTTCGAGATATGCTGATTACTGTTTAAATTGAGATTCTTTACAATAAATTCCAGGCTGATTAATGCTAATGTGAAATGTGCTTCAAAACATTGATGTCTGGGGGTTTTGTTTTTTGTTTTTTTTTTTTTATGAAAAAGAATCTACTGGATATATATATATGACTAGTATTCTTCCTGATAATATTTCTTGATGAGTGAAGACAATATTCAATACTTAGTATGATTTTCTTGACAGCCTGTCAAAATGGGTAATCAAGAATTTAATGAGAAACATGCACAGAATTTTTGAGGATTCTCCTAAAGCTCCCTTTTCCATCTTACCTTTTTCCACTCTTTTCCCTCCCTGTAGCCTTCATTCTAACCCTCTCTCTCTCTTTTCCCTTTTTCTCCAGCTCCGTCCTAATTTTCCTTTCATCTTCTCTATTTTACCCACCATTCAGATGAGGTCTGATAAGGTGGCTACTATTTTACTTTGACATCAGCTCTGAAAGGGATTTCATTTTAACTTAGAGAAAATGCTGGCCGTTGGCCTACAATTTATTTGCTAAAAAGTTTCTAAGCGCCTGGAAAATTTAAATACAGATTTGATGCACGGAGAAGGTTGTGATTGACTCCTAGTCCTCCACCCCCAGCCTTAGAATTGAGTGTAGATAAATGCAGTTCAGCTTGTTTTGTTCCTGAAATAAGTTTCTACAATGGCACTTGCACCCTGGGACACTTGTTCCCTGGAGGACAGCCTCACTTTACTGAACTACTCTCAGTTTGCCAGGCACTGGTTCAGTTGTGTCAATTCTGCCTGCATCTGCAATATTTTCAAAGGGCCTGTGGCCTGAACTACTTTTGGAGACTTGAAGGGAGCAACGCCTGCACTTGGCTATCGTATTGCACTGGTGACACATGACACTCTTTGTGTACCTGCCGAGTTCAATATTGTGAAAACTGACACTCTTATTCTTGAAATGGGCCTTTTGGCTGCTTTAAACCTCTAAGTTGTTAATGGATGTGTTTCTTCCCCAACAGAACTGAATAAACCTCCTTGTTTAACCTCTGTCTCTGCTGCGACAGGCTGTGCTGGGTCCGACACTGGGCTGTGCTCTGGCACTGGTGGATCAGAAAAGAAGTTATTCCAATACAACAGAAACTTAGATGTTTGACTTTGTCTGGGGGAAAAAAGCTGTCCTAGGAGCTACAAAAGCAGGAAAAGAATGGCTTCATAGAATATACTACCTCCCAGAGTAGGAGTTTCAAATTCTTCCCAACAAGGAAAAAAGAGACAGTTTTTTGCATGTGAACTTATGAAAGCTGAATGAAATTATTTTGAGGGGCACACACTTCCACAGATAGGAAGACATTAAATGCCAGTGATATGCAAAATATATTTTTATCAAAGACTTTCTAAGTAGCGTAGGTGTTATACCTAATTAGACCAGTGGTCTGTTTATTTCCTTCCTGATTCCCCCAACACAGCCAGTAGTAGGTGCCTCAGAGGGATATTCTAGAAGAACACCATAAAATGGCTGGGTAGAATGGCTGATAGAGAAAACATTGTTTTCAGCTTCCCTTTTTGTTAGAGGGTAGATTATTCTGAATCATGGTACTCGTTAAGGTCTTTAATAAAGTAATTTAAATATTCTTACTGCCTGCTGCACGGGACAAATTTTGCAGAGCATGCATGTTCCAATTACTTTATAAAATTCACTAACATGAAGACAGAGGCACTATCATACTATCACTCTGGATTTATGCTTTTATTTAATGCTGCCTAGAGAATGATGTTACTGATTTTTGCAGAGCTATTTTTGGGTCTCATATTTCTGCATAGTTTTGTTGTGTTTAAGAATATACCAGTAGATTCTGAAGAGAATTTCTGCATTGTATTATACACATGAAGTTGTTTGGAAACTGCTTTTTTTTTTCTCTACAGCAATTTAACAGAGGAAAATTGATTTATGATGCCTGATCTCAAACAGAAGCACAAACTTCTTTCCTAGGTCACAGGCTAGTATTATCACAAGTAGCTGTGGCTTCTGTGGTCCTACCTGTGATCTTTTGCAACCAAAGATTCACCTCTCACTCTAATTCCAAACTTTCAAAAGTTACGGAAGTGGTCTGTGATGTTTTCACTTGTGACCTATTAGTGTCAGACTAACAAAAAGTGTTCTGTTGCAAAATAACTAATTTCCAGTAACTGAAAATAACATATGCATTTAGTGATAATAATTGTGGTAAGAACTATGTGAGACTGTTCATTTCATGAACTTTGTCAAACATAACTGAAGATATTTCAGATTCTACAGTACAACAATGATGCATAAAGCCAATGTTTTGGTTTCTTTATCAAAAAAGTTAACTGAGGATGAACACAGTTTTTTAATGATGTATAGGAATTATCAGTACTTTCTATCAAAATTGGTGAGTATATTGAAATGCAATTCCATGGTAATATTCTAAATTCTCAGAGATATTTTCTTCTAGTTCAGGGCAATCTTTCCTTTTGCTGATGCACTTTGAAAGCACAGTCTGCTGCATGCCTGGCAGTCCCATGTGGAACTGGAAACCCTGAGATAATTAGTAATGAAGGTGAGACTACGGCAGGCATTGCTCCTGCAGTACCAGGTTTTAGTTTTTAAAACAATCTAGTGGTTGGTGAAGGAGAGAGGTACTGGAGAAGTTACTTGTGCTCACACTGTGGAAAAGGCACCTCTAAGGATGCCTGACACTATCAGGGCTCCTGAAGAGCTCAGTTCCTGGAGAGAAGACAACCCCACCAGCCAGCCCATGAACCAGACAGACAAAGGAAAACTGAACCTCCTAACTTTCAAACCAAAATACATCCTGCAGAATGCTTAAAGTGAGTCAGCAAAGGAAAAATGCTCTTCTGAATCTTCTCTAACTCATTTTACCAGTCCCTGTTTTGTTGAACCTGAACAAAGTGACTGTGATATTGTTAAAATCATGCAAGGTTTTGAGTTCTAATGCCACCACCATAGCACAGCCACAAACTGTCTATAAAATTCTGGAGTTCTTTCTAGCCATTTCTCAAATTAAATAAAACTTTATGTAACTGTGTGATTTATTTGCATTGAATTCTGCAATATTACAAAGGAAGAGTGGCTTAATTTAAGGACTTGGCCAAAAATGGAAGTATGAGTATCCAAAAATGTACTATAATCTTCATGCAAGAGCCTCAAATACTCCTGATTAGGTTATGAGAGAGAGCTGTGTTTAGAAGAGTACCTGAAAACCATAAGTTGAGAAATCTACAACCGGACAGTGAATCCCCCTAGATCTCCTAGACAGGGCTTGCACCATTCTGGAGCAACAGCTACAAGCCCCCTACAATGTCCTGACACAGCAGGGATAGCGCTGTGTGACTGTACTTAAATGAAGGGATTGAATTCACAAGTGCCTAAAAGAAGTCTAGCTGGATTTGGAGAACTATTCAGAAATAAAATAGGCCTTTTCAATTACACGTCTGAACTCCTGTCTGGATTTCTTTAACTGCATTTACTAGACCCCCTTTACTTGTAAGGGGAACTCATAGGCATAACTCACAGGCAGACACCACATTTAGGTTTCTACAGTTTAGGTCTGATTCTGACCACAAATATCTCCATGTGCATATGATCATTTTTCAGGACATGCCCCAAATACATTGTCATCTCCAAAGTGGCAAATGGCAAATAACAGCTAAGAGGGAAGAACAGTTTTTTCCTCAGGTTAGTGAATATTAATTGAAGGTGAATGTTTGAATCTGACTGACCTTCAAGGATGGAAATTTCTTGATCCCCTGGGTTTGCCTGTTCCTCCTGTAACAGCACCTGTATAAACAGGGTGTGTTACTAGCAAGATACAGGGTGCGTCACTAGCAAGACATTGTTTTGAGGTATCTGCCTGCATGTCCACTGAACTGTAAAAAAAGTGAAAAAAAACAGAGTTAACCTAAGTGCTTGATATGCCGAGATTTTTTCTTTAGTTTTATTTAAAAAACCAGAAGGGTGATGTGAGGGGGCCAGAGGGGCACAAGGTAAAAAAGTACATCTTATCTAACCACCAAGGACAGGTTGTTACCACAACAGCCTCTGAGGGAGAAATGTCTCTTCACAACCTCTGTCGGCCAGGAAAAACTTTCCTTTTGTAGGTGAGGTGAGTAGCTTGCTTGCTTGCACACCTGCCCACACCTGGGCTTTGTGATACTTGTTTTCAAGCAAACATAAGTAACTTTGGAAAGGCTGTCCTGATTGTTTGAATTTGTTTTGGACTGGCATTAGTCTGGCATAAATTTCCCAGTCCAGGCACTGCAATCTGATTTGTGACTCAGTTTAAAAAAAAAAACAAATCAACAGCAACAAACAAATCAACAAACTATTCTTTTGTATTTCAGGCAAGAAATAGCAATTGTTTAAATATTCTTTATTCATGCTCAGCTCACTGGCTTTATTTACTGCTGTCAGATTATTGGGAAAGTGATTTTAGTTTTCCCTGAAGGACTGAATACAAGTAGTGAGGTTCTAGACTACTTTGGAGAAAGGGGACAGCAATTATTATTCCCAACAGTGTTCCAAGAGTACATTAAAGCTGGATTTTTTTTCTGCAGGTGACAAAATGACATCTGGGCTCAGGGTCTTTTCCTCCCACAGCAGATGCATCAGATCCTACAAAAAATTAAGTGATAGGTGAGATATATTGAGTATATGTAGCAATTTTTTTTTTTATTTCTGCATTTTTTTAAAAACTCCAAATTATGGCAGTATTCAAAAGTAACAAATAGTTCCATTAACTTGGACTTTCTCAATCTGTGGAGTCATAAAATTTTCCATTTCAAAACATCTGACACATATCTCAAATACAAGTGATCAGATGTGAGTAGACACAATGGAAGTAGGAAAACATTCCACCTGTCAGATTGACATACTCTTATGTTTTTGATCAGTTTTGGTATGGATTTTTAGGAACTTCAGACACTTTAAGATAACACCTGCAAAATGGACCTTTGTACAATGTTGAAGAGTGTTAACCTCCCCTCAGGAAAGCAGGCTCAAATAAATTGTAATTAAATGTGTTTTCAGAAAGCCACTATCTTATACTAATAACTGGTTACACATAGCTGTAACTGCTCCATAGTTACATACAGTATGAAGATTTTGATATTATCTATTCATGCTCTGAGAATTCCTGTTTTCTGTTATAGATGTGGAGTCCGTAATATATGGTTACTATCATTCAAATGACTTCTCTAAACACAAAATCAAAGTAAGATGTCTAAAATTTCTGTATTCTAAGCACACTAGGAGATATTGTGACAGTAAAGCTTGCTGAATTTATAATGTATCTGTATTATCCATGTGATTCTTTTGATACTATTTTCACAAATAATTATTGCTTTACTTTGAGGTTTCTGCTGTAGTAACTCTTGGCTGTGTCTTATCTTCTTCTTTTTACAATGCCCAGCAAGACAATTCTAAATAGCAGGAATGACTTCTTTCCAACTGAACACTGCAGCCAGAAATTCCTGGCTGTTTCTTTTTCTTAGAGATGCAATAACAAATGTATAAATGATAGAAAATGAAAACCCTGAAACCACATTGAACCAATGCTTCCACTTGCCTTATTAGAAGTTGCTTTTGACCATCGTTCTTGTTTGCATGGTGTTTAATTGAAAATTTCATCTGATTTAATATATATGCTTTATCACTACAGGCACCCATTCTGGGTTAGGGACTGACTTTACCAAAATCTTGTCTGGGTCCATTGATACAGGATCTTTTGCATGCAAGGATCTCCCTGTGGAGTTGATAAGTGAGGGGTTGATGAGCCACCTTTTCTTCACAAGTGCAATTTTCCCTTGAATGGTTGTTGATTATGAAGAATATCCTCCCCTTTATATCATTCAGATAAATGTCTTGTGCAAATAACTCTTTAAAGCTAGGTTCCAAGCACTGTGTATTTAGCAAAAAGTTACATGTACCACAGCTCCTTGCACAACACATTTTTGCTGCTTCATCCAGATCCTTTTCTCTCCTGAAAGTGGCTTATTCACTGTTCTCTTTTTAGATAAGTAAATTCAATAAAATCTATGAAAAATCATGTAGCATGGTTTTGTTGCTCAAAAAAGTATTAGTCACACTGAATACTCTGAATTAATTCTAGCCAACAAATTATTACATCTTGAATTATAGTTTGTATTTTGAGAGTGAGGCAATGTTTGAACAAAGATAAAATGTTTAATGTTTCTTACAGAGTAATTTCTTAGTGTTTTACTTATTTGGAAATTTTAACAAATAAGCTTAACAGTATCAAATTCCAAGTGCAAGTATTTTTGCATTTGTACAGTAAACACTCCAGTAGGTATTTAAGTTGTTATTACATCTAACTGAGTGGGAGTAAACTTTTTGTGACATCCATGTCTTATTAGAATACTCTGAAAATATTATTTTTTTTCTCTAAGTACCATATATTTTTAACACAGAAAAGCAACAAATTTTCCACTCAATTAGTTCAAAATGAAAAAAAAAAACCACCGAAAAGACAGTGATGTTCCTTCTGATCTTTAAAGAGCTTTTTAGTTTTCAAAAAATGCGTGGACCTGGATTGAAAAATGAAATCAAAATCTTAATACTATAAATCTGCAAAGAAGTAGGAAATAGTGCAATAGTTTTTAATAATTCTGGGGGAAAAAATCTATTTGGATTTGTATAACTCATTTGCTGTTTAAATAACATTTAATTGTTTTGATACTGTTTTGTTTTCATGCAGGAAGAATCAGTGACTGCTTATGTTTTGCTAAAACAGAAGCTGTTACCCTTCGGAAATGCTTTGATTTTCTCTTTTTTAATGTGTTGAGTTTAACATTTAACCAGTGATCTGCATTTTCTCATAATTTTTCTACAAATAGCACATATTCTACTGATACCTTTCTGACCAGAATGAATAGGTATACACAATCAGTCATTTGCAAACTGAACAATATTGTCTGATGAATTTCACAGGTTCAAATTAATCCCTGCACTTCAAGGTCTTTTCTGGATCACGTGTCTTCTGATTCTGGTGCTCCCCCTTCTTTTCTGCCCACAGCACCACCCTGACTGATCTCTTCCCACATCTCAGTCTCTCATTTCAGCTCTTACGTGTCATCTTGTCTCCGGCATGCTCTCTCCTGGCCTTCCTCCATGGCATCTACCCACTGGGAGCATTGTTTTGTTTGCTGAAGTAAAAGAGCTTGCTTTGAACCTTGCACTTGATCCCAGTCGATGATGATGTCTGAGTGTCACCTCTTAGCAGTGCCTTGAAAGATGGGTACCGTGCTCAGCCCCTCCCTCTGTTGTTTGGTTTTGTTGTTTTTCATCTTGCACCATCCATTATTGCCACTGCTGTGGTATTGCTGCACACTTTTTGTCAGAGACTCAGGAGATCTGTGTTCAGCATTCAGGGCTGCACAGTTTGGGTTTTTTTGGTGAACTCAGATAACCCATCAATTAAGCCACATGTTTCTGTTTCACTTGTGCAGCTAGATAAGCGGGGGTTTGAAAATGAGTTCTTAATTCACATACAAGCTGAGTATGTCTGAGTATATCTAAAGTGCCCTTTTGGCACTTTTACAAATATTTCTACATTTTCTCTGTTTTCATTTTAATGCTGCAACCTTTTTGATCATTTCAGTATAATGCTACTCTGTATACATTTAAAGCTATCAAGGAAACCAGTGGCTCTGGAAATCTCTGTTCCGTACAGGGAATGAAAAAGTAATTTTGACCATTTTTGTGAAAGGGCTTTGGGAGGTGCTGGTTTATGTCAGTGTGCAGTCCCATACTCCATACCATTAACACAGGAGAGGGAACCATAATGAACACTTCTAATTCTGGAAGGGGGCTGGAACAGACCATTACTCAGAAGCACCTGTGACTAAGACCAGAGCAAATATCCCATCTAGAGCTTGTCTTTTTGTAAGCGAAGTTATTGGTGGCTTAAGTTATGAAAGCATTCTATATCAAATTAGTAGAACTGCAAAAGCCTGACATCATAACCAGCTTCAAATGATCTGCAGCTTACAAAAATGAAGCTGTGTTATCCTGTTAATATATTATGTTACAGTAACATAGGAGAGTTTATGATAAATTGTAGTACATCCGTGGCCTTTGAACTCCAGATGTAGGCTCTGCCTTTTATAAGTTGTGAGAAATCTTGGGATTTTGACTGAAATAACCACAGGAAAACATCTCTCATTCATTTGCAAATGAAATGCAAATTCACTTCTGTATTGGTATAAAAGTAGTACATTACAATAACCAGGGTCTTGTGTCAAGGTTCAAATGAGGGATCCTTTTTCTTCATAAAGCTGTTTTTAATACAAAAGGACCATGGTATTTGAAATGCAAAATATGAATCCTTAAAATTAAAAAGACAAAAATAGTAATGGACAAATTTAAAATATTCAGACAATTAAAGAAAAACAGAGAGAAAGCAAGTCATAATGACCAAGAGAGAAAGAGGGTGAATGTGAGTTGTTTTTTTTTTCTATAAAGGAGAAAGAAAAAAATCAAAATATTTGATAATTAGTATGAAAGGTATTTGTCTACTGGCATTTCCTTTGTAATGTTTTATGTATGAAAATAGTTTTATAAATAAAATGTTATGGGCTTTCATTCAAATTGATATTATGTAGATTGCAGTGGTACTGAATGTCCAGCAGCAGGGAAGAAATAATGATGAACAGAGATATCTTGGTATGAATTGCATGTATAGCAATTTTTCAGCAAGTATAGCAATTGCAATGTATAGCTTATTTTTCAGCAAGTAATTGGTGAAGGTACCATGCAGCAAGCCAAACACCACACACAGGTATGATGAAGAGTATTAAAAAAATGTAGGAATGGGTTTATTATTTTCTGTAAAGCATTCTCTGTTTTTATAGGCTGGTTCATTTAGACTCTGCTGTGAAATACCTTAAAAGGTAACACAGTATTTTGACTACAGCAGTAATTTATTACACCAGTTAATCTTGTTAAATTGCCCTCTGGATGTAATAATTTGTTATTCTTTTATTAGGCCTTCTTCTGCATACCATGTTTATCATAAAGATGTCACCAGTGTGATGCCTAGCAACCAGTACAATGTTACAGAGGTGTTTGCATATATTTTCCTGAGGGAGAGACCTGCCTCGTCCCTGCTTGGGAGAGCTGTCAGTGTATTCTGATGTATGAGGGATAAAAGGAGTCCCTGCTGCAGTCTGCAATAAGCTGAAGTCACGGCCTGAAAGCACTGACTTGGGCATTACTATGCTGTGTTAGAAAATGTGTCAATTATCAGATGGACTGCCTAAGGGTATCGCCTGGGTCTCGGTCATAAAACCATCAGGACTAAGGGGGAAAAAAATTGATGAGGAAGTAAGTTGAATTAATTGATAACTAGGAGGACTGTATGTGAAATGTATTCGGCATAATAGAGACACAGATATTTTCTCTCTTAAGCTTTCTTCCAGTGTAATCAATGAATATGGAAAGCATAAAATGCCTCCCAATTCTGTCTGAGCACCCTTTCAATTTATACATGATTGTAATATTTTACTGACTTTCTCATTATTTCAAAAAAATCCCAAAAGTCAAGAAAGACAAGGAGCTATGAAAATAAAAATAAAATCATGTCAATATTTTATAGCTATTTTTCTATTATTGCAATTCTTAATATACTGTGCAATTGTTTGTATGTGAATTCAGTAGGGACCACTTAAATGTCTAGCCTGAGGCCTGATTCATGAAAGCTTTATATACCATTTATGTAGGTATCTGTAGTGTTCACTCAGAAAAAGTAGGGAATACATATTTTTATAACAAAGTTTATTCCTCCACACACCAACTTCCTGCCACCTGGCTGTAGGTCTCATTACAGTAATGGCAAGAACATCAAGGGTACTTTAAATACCTGGGCTGCTCAGAAATTTAGATGTAATAATTAGTGGTTATACCCTAGAAGTGGAACACCCTGCACATGAATACTTTGGGCTTATTTTGGCCATTCAGGGGTAAGTATGTATATAACACCACCAACTCATCATGACCTCGTACTTTGACAGGACAACAGAATCTGAGTGTTTACCAGAGACATGGGGTCACTCAAGATGAGTTTATAATCTGTATAGATACACTTCAATTTGGGATGTATTTCTCCTTAACTGAGCAACCCAACTAGGCAACTCATTGTTTAAATGCCACTGAGTCCACTATTTTCATTTCACATCCTTCTTTGCTCTCAGGTTTCTTGAGACAAAATGTTCCCAAATAAGTATTGACCACCTTTAACATGTTCATTTCTCATTAATTCAGCTCTCATAGGAAAGCAAGCTACTCACATGTAGGTTTCCAACATTTACAAGCACCTTTCACTTGCAGCTGGAACGTGACATTGTGAGAGCACTGTTGTGTTTTGGCTCTGAGCATAAAGTCAGTACTTCAATAAAACGAAAAAGCTGCTTCTTATCACATTGATAACAAAAATTCACCCCTCTGTCCAACAGAAAATTTGAAGAGGGACAAATAAAGGCCTTTTTGTCACTTTTCCTCTTTGACTCCATCCACTCTTTAGAGAAGACCTTTCCTTGTGCAGTAGTGCATGATTTTGTACAAGGTGGATTGCTGGAACAGCCGCACACACGAATGCAAGACATTCTCTGTAGATGAAAGGAAAAATACAGTATAACATCACCCTTTTGAAAACAGTCTGGGAATTGCAGCCAAGAACTTCTGACTTTTGCTTGGCTGGTTTTTCCACACTCAAGACAGAGAGGGAGCAAAGAGCCCTGCTGAGCCTTTCACAGCAGCTAAACACAAGTGCTGCCTGTGCTCCTTGCTCTCTGCCCTGGGAACCCTCACTCTGCAAATTCCTGGGAGAGTCATATCTGAATCCACAAAAAGTTTGAAAAATCACAGACAGAACCAGTGAGAAATTGGAGTGCCTGTTACATAGAGCCTCTAAATCTTCAGGGGTAAAAAAAACCAAAACACAAAACAAAACAAACAAACAAACAAAAAACACCACCCCATACCCATATGAATCCTTTAATAAGCTCATGTTTTTAAACTTCTCTGGAAAGGAACATTCCTGGAATTTCCAAAACATTTTCACTGTTAGCTTTTCCAAAATATTTCTAAATATTTCCAAATACCCTCATGATGTCTAGAGCATTCTGTCCTATTTCCTCCAGGCAAATATCTGAGTATTGCATGGAACAACAACCTATTTCTCAGGAGATCTCTGTGTATCAAGCTTTTAAGCCCCACAGCTGGAGTAGTCAGACTGGCAGCTTACTACAACACAGAGGATCTGGAAATTAATTTCTGAGAGAAAACTGAAATTAGCTGGAGAACTGAAGTCATTGCAGGAAGAGTTTTGATTTTGGAGAAAGCCTACTTTCCACCTGGCAATCACTTTAGTAACAAATTACACAAAACTCTTGAGAAGCATACCTGGATTCTGAATTGTGGGATCTCTGTGCAGAAGAAACAATATGACCCACATTGCTAAACAGGCAAGCAGATGCATGCTAAACCACCTAAAGTGAAGGGTTTTGCTGATTTTTTTTTTTTCCTTCGGCAAGCTTCATTTCCAAGTCCTATGATTTGCAGAAACCAAACCTGGATATGGCAGGAGCATGTGTCAGATGACAGTCTGATAGAATCTGGGGTAATTTTCAGGGTAGAAGTAGATGAAAGCAAACACTTCTTGAACTCATGTCTACCTAGGCGTGGCTTCAAGTTTAAGAAGATCCCAGACCATAAATCTAGTAATATTTGCCTTTGGATGTCTTGTTTAAGGAAATCTTGAACTGCCAATACAGTCCAGCTTTATGAGGCTGAGATTTTGGCCCTCAGTCTATAGAAAAAGCTCTAAATTGGAAAAAAAAAAAAAAAAAAGTAACACGCAAGACTGTTTCTTTATTTTCTAGGGATAAAAAGTTCACCAAAATCCAGATGCATCCCTAGAAAGCAGCAGAAATTAAACAGACCCTCCCTGAATGATAAAATGAAGGGATTATGACACTTTTAGCAACAATTGCAAGAGGAATAATCTGAGGTTGAGTTCCCATCTACTACCTTCTCTATCTAATATATAAAAACATCTCCTAACTATAAAGGTTAAACAGGAATTAGGAATTTGGTGATACTTCTGTGTATCCCAGATTTAAGTTGTCTTTTGTGAACAGCTTTTTCTTTTATCCTGTGTTTTGACAGTTATGTTTCTGCCCCTCATAGATCTCAGACATGAGAAAATGCAGGTAAATAGTGAAAAGAAAATTAAGGACATTCTTCAAACTTCATATGGAATCTGTTTGGAATTAATTACAGTATTGAGCATGAAAAAAAGTGAAGATAGAAAGCTCTTATTTGGCCTGTTTCATCCTCAACACATAAAGAAATAAGCATTACTGGTTCACATCTATATAGCCATTGGAGGTAATAAAACACCTCTCACTGATTTTGGTAGTGAAGGAAAAATTCTCAAACTGTCCAAAGACTTCTGACATTTTCCAGTAAACCCAAGAAGGCCAAATGTTACACTGTTGTAACTGACATACTTTCTGCTCTTTACAATCTAAAATAATCAAGCGCTGTGCTACAAAGGCAGAATTATGATGAGTTCAGTTTCCAATATGTATGTCAATATGACAGAATTCTGACAAGAAATGTGGGGCAATTACCTCTTAAATATACGATAATAAAGGACAAATCCTGCTTCCTCACACTGAGGAAGAATCCTATGAGCTTGTGTCAGTACTGGATTCAGCACCTGGAATCACAAACATTTTCCAAAGAATGAAAAAACTCAGTTTGAATAAACAAACTTCTGGAGACAAAACCAAATTGTTCAGAAGATGCATCTGTGTTTGCACAAAAATATTAATTTTGTCCTCCTTTTGCCTTTTTAAGGATAAAAAAACAGAGAAGAATTTGGTTTGAATAAAGCTAAGTTTCCATCTTACTGTAACTACTAGTAAATATAACAGCTATTTTATAAGTATTGCTGTCATTTTCTTTGACTAAAGTTACAGAAATTCTTTGAATTTTATATAGGGGACTAAATTTGTAATGGAAAATGATGTTTGATGGTGTTTAAATGCAGAGTATGTCACTGTATAAAGCATAGGGCTCTTTCAAGTTTTTTTTTTTAACTTCTTGACATGTGTCACAATTTGGAATTCTGCTCTCATGGGATAAATGCCAGATTACATGGTGTAGTATTTTTATCCTCTGTACTTTCACTGTAGAAGCATACAACATCAAAGAAGAGGCAGATCACTCACATCAGCAGAAAATGGAATAGGACTATAATATGCTTGCTTTGATCTCTCCTTCTAATAATTATCTTGGCTACATGCATACATTGAAAGCAAGATTTGAATTAATAAGGCCAAGAGACCCTGGAAAATGTAAGAAGGATATCTGAATCCTAACTTTGACTATCTTTAACAAGATAAACTGCAATTGAGCCTACAAAGTTGTGGATTGTTAATTTAAGGCAATAATCCTTAAGTGTTATTCTTTCTTTAACTTGTCACCACTGCATTCATCAGAAGCAATCAAGCCAATTAAGACAGTATCTTTTAAAAATCACACTCACCTAGATTTGGGATGGAGAGGGTGCTATTTAGCTGGCATCCATTTGATTTCATATACGTTTTCAAACAGGAGGGCCTACGGTGAAAATCATTAAATTTATATAAAAAAGTCATCACTACACAGTCTGTTATCATTAAAAACTATTCTAATATTGCCTTAGGAAAGATATTGCTTTTGATATGGAAAGTAAATCAAATCATCCACATCCACATAGGATTTATACAGAGGAAAGAAGCATATTGCATGCCTGGTCAGTTATTTTTTACTTTTTTTTAACCAGTGTTTATTGCTGTATTGTGTTTTGGGAATCCTATTTCTGCCTGATGTGAGTTGAAATTATAACATAAACAGGGTGGTTATGTGTGAAAGCCTCATATGGTTAATACAGTTTGGAAGAGGGAAAACCTACTGCAGTTCACCAGTCCTGGAGAAGGAAAGTTTGTCATTCTTCTGCTTCATTTCTGATGTGTGTGAGTTACACCAGTCGTTGGGCAGACAGCACATTACTCCCAAAGCCAGATGTTGCAACTTCAAATTATTGTTTGATAAATCTTGGCTGAGCTACTAACCATCATGCTAATACAATGCCCTGCAGTGTACAAAGGGATGCATAATGTGCTAGCCAGGCTGACTTAAGCACAGTGTGAATTAGACAAATGAGAGCAAGCACGTCTATGGTTAGTATACCAAAAGCAGGTTCCAAAAAGCCACTTGAACAAAGACAGTCTGTCAAAACAGCAGAGGCTGCTGCTGTCCTCAAAATCCCAGTCAAAGGTTAAGAATGTTCTTTTAAAACGGGGTTAGCTGGGCATACATGTAATAGATCAACATGCAGAAAGAAGTGCTTTGAAGAAATGCTCTCTTTGCTGAAAACAGGCACGCTTTTCTCATCTGCTGAACTTACCTGACAGTGGATGGGAGTTGCAAGAGAAAAGGTTTGATTCAGCAAGGATGTTAGGAACAGCTTTGTTAAGTTCTGAGACCAGCACTTCTAATTGAAGTACAAGCACCACAAAATACTCATCACCTCGCTGTCCCACGTCAGAGAGAGAAACAAAGGGAAGTGTTTGTGAGTGGCTGTAGGTATCATCAAGACAAATTTCTCTACAGAGAAACTTGCCAATAGACAGTATGATATTTACAGAAAAACACTATGTGTTTCAAGAGTCACTGCTGCTCTCCTGCCCTGAGGTTCTTATACTCTCAGTAGCTACTGAGCTCCCATGCTTGCCAATAAAAATTCAGAAACCTGATTTTATTTTGTCCTGACTTGCCAAGTTCTTTGCTAGGTTTCAGTGTGGGGGAATAGATCACTGGAATTAAAGCAGTGGCTGGGAGTACGTCCCATGTAAGCAAAAACTGTTCCCAGCAGTTATATGCTAGTTTTCTCCAGCTGCACAAAGCCCAGCTGCAGCATGCTTGGACTCGGGTTCCCATCAACCCAGCCACTTCAGTAGAAATTTTAGAGCAGCCCAGGGCTGATTTAAGAGAGCACCTCATCCTTCTTGGGCCTGGAAGGTAATTCAGCTTGGCTGCACCTTCTTAACGTTGCCAAGAAGTAGTTATGTTCAATATTTCTTTCCAGTTACACCAAATTGTTGTGGTACACGGTTCTAACAAGGGGAAATACAAGACATCCACAGAGGTTTTGGAACACAGAAGGCTTTCTCCCATTGAAACTTCATCATCAGATACCTTTAAAAATGCCTCTAGCTATTCTGTTACAATTTAAGGACATAGGGGAAGTTTCATTTTATTTATCTGTACCAGAAATAATCCAAGTAGGTGCTATGGTAATAGAATACTGTGGTAAAGGACAATCAGTGGTTTAATTATAACTGTTCAAAATATATCTATTGAAACTCATTGTCTCTTCACAGTACTGGCATATTTCTGAACTCAGGAGACACAGAAGATTTCTTCTAAATGTTAGGCTCTCCTGTCTCCTAAGTAAGCGGCTGTAGTAGGTTGGCCCTGTCTGCAGCTAAGCATCCAAACAACCACTCACTCAGCCCCCCCAGTGGGATGGGGAAAGGAATAGGAGAAGGAAAATTTACAAAACTCATAGGCTGACATAAAAACAATTTTACAACTGAAGAGAGAAGGTAGAAAAAACCCAAACCCTAGCATAAAAACCCCACTGAAAGTGATACAAAATCAGTTACTCTGCACTTTCCCAAACAGACCAATGCCCAGGCAGTCTCTGAGCAAAGACCAAACTTCCTGCACATCCTGCATAGATTGATAGCATATGTTATGGGTTATCCCTTTAGCCACCTCAGCTCAGCTGCTTCAGCTGTGCCCCCTCCCGAACTCTTGCCAATCCCCAGCCTATTCTCTGGAGAAACTGTAACGGAGAAGGCCTGGATGCTGTGCAAGTACTGGTCAGCAACAGCCAAACACTGATGCACTATCAGCATTAATTTGATCACTAATCCAAAACACCAGAGAGGCCACTATGAAGAAAATTAACTCCATCCTAGTACAACAGCAAATATTTGTACTCAAGGTTTTCCTGACCTGATAGTTTGACCTTCAGCTTTTGAAAGAAGATGAATCAAGAGCATATCTGAATTGTCCATTGTATAAACCACTGAGACTGAAAATTGCTGTCAGCTAATGTAAGCTATGTTGCAGAGAAGAATGCAGAGTGAAAACTGTGCATTGTCAGATGGTGAGAAAGCTGTTTCACAATTTTGTCATTATGGTGAGGGCTCAAGGACAGATCTGTTTTCACTTCTGTAGAACTGGAAAAATAAGGAAAAACAAAACAGGCTGCTAAAATCCTTGATTCCACACGGCAAAATTTAATAAATTAAGGGAAGTAGTTAGAGACGTCAGGTATATCTAGGAGCAGTGAGACATAACTGTTTAGGAAGTTTGGAAAGTCTTCAAATCTAGGATATCAGGCTCTGTTTCCAAAGCAGGGAAAAAAAACTTATAGGAAGGAGCTCCTGAATACATTTGAAAGAATAATCACTCCAGGAAAAAATATACAGAAAAACAGAAAGCCTATTGGGAATAGTAAAAAGTCTTTCTGTTTTTTTATCTATAGACATGAAAAAGTTGCTAAGAGCCAAGTTAAACTTATACTGATAAAGAATTTTAAAACAAAGAACAATTTGTTCTACATCAGTATGAATTTGAAGAAGAGGAAAAAAAAAGTGTGATATCCATGGGGTACATTAGAAAGTATATTCAAAAGTCCACAGTAAAACAGAAGGGAAGAAAACCCATAATACTTCATTTTCCTGTAATGAGTTGATGTTAATGCAACTGCAAAAGGCATATGGGCAGTGCAAAAAGACAAAGAAATAGATATCTGTTCAATTAAGACAAAAGAGAAAAAGGAAAGGAAAAGGAAATAAAAATTACAAAGAAAATATGAAGAGATGTAGTCAACCACAAACTCTTAAATATGAGGTCAAATGACTCTATCCAGAACTTGAGGGGTGGGTTGTTTCTTTGTTTTTTTTTTTAAAGAGGGTATATTTTCAAAAATTAAGATTTAAAATTTCAATTTTTAAAAATATTAAAAATTGAAATAAATCGATTAATGAATAATTTTTCTAAGTTTCCTAAAATAATATTAGTAAATCAATACAACAGAGATGTATATGTGACCAATTGCTAGACAAGGGATGTGAGGCAAACATTTCCTCTAGAATGATATTCAAAATAAGAAGGGAGAGAAATTGCTTGAGACATTGTCAGAGGTTAGCTAACAAGGAGTATTGACAGTGTTGGAGGAAAGCTTCTTTAGAAGCCCTCATGGATCTGTCTTAGGATCCACATTGCATTAACACTTTATCACCAGCCTTTTCACAAAAAAAGATAAAATAGCAGTATACTAATGCTATCTGATGATACTGGTATTGGAAAGTGTCAGTAGTGAAGAACAATTGTGGTATCATAATGAAATATCCCTCTGTCTTTGAAAGCCACAGTGCTGTAAGCAGGATAATGTTTAGTAACACCAGGGAACTAATGAAAGAACAAAGGCAACCAACTGATGTGGCACAGGAGAAGAGGGAATGATGTGTGCTCACCTGGTCACACAACCACAGCTAACCACTAGTTAAGCTGCCACTGTGACAATGCCATGAAAAGGAATTGTTATCCAGGGATCTAAAGGCAAGGATGCACTTGTACCCCTGAATACTAATGAGATGTCTCTGGGAATAACTTGTACCAGTTGGTCTTCCATCATCAGGGCTGTTCTGTGGTGCATGGGGTGCACATAGTATGAACTGAGTGGCCAAGAGACAGGAGAAGCCCTCAAAGAATGCAGGTATATAATCTGATTACAAGAAACCTGGCAAGTGCTTGATCCAGTAGCTACTACAGAAACGGAAGAGCTTTTGAAGCTAAAAGATCAAGCTGGTCTTGCATGGAAAAATTTTCCCACCATGGCAATTATATTCTTATTCAGAAATTCTCTGCTTATGAGGGGTTAATGTTGTGTTGCCCTGACTGAGAATCTCTTCATGCTCCTATGTCAGAGAGGATTGATATTGAATTTTTATTTTATTGATAACTCCAAAGACCAGAAAAGACAAAAGCACTTGTCATAGAGAAAAGAATAGGACAAGCAAAGGCTAAGATAGGCTTCTAAGCTAAAAAAAAAAAAAAGAAAAAAAGATGCAAAATGTAAAATGTGGTTTCTTTTTCTCTCGTTCTACATACCAGTGCTGTCTAAGTGATGAACCAGTGCCATAGAAACTTTCATTACCCTAAGAGCATGGGTTAGAAACCCTAGTTATCATTTTTAAATGAATAAACTGTTGGCCACAAAACAGGGATTGACTTTTGCTGGAATATGCACCCTTTTTTTCTATAAATGTTTTTATATATTTTCAGATCAAAATTAGTGGAAGTGTAGCTTTTCATCACTGCTGTTCACTTAGGAAGTTTTCTCCATACACACAACCTCTTTGTAACACAAGTATGCAATCTTCACATTTAAAATCTGGTTTTATGAGAACCTTCCTTGCCTAACAAGTAAATAAGCAAAAGCAGACATTAGAAATTTAATGGAACTATATTTTTACGAATACCTTTTCTCCCTCTATGACAGGATTTTGATTAGGTTTTTTCCTTTGCTCTGCTCTGATCATCTGTACTGCTTTTGCTGGTCTTTTTACTTTTTCATCACGAATGTCTGGAATATTTTATCCGGGCAAACATACGTATTCATGTATGAATGAGTCTATTTGCATGTGAATCAACATATTTATCCACAAACAAGTCTGGGGTTTTTTTCTGCTGAAAGTGCTTGCCCAGCTGATCTCTATGTGCACATGGCAGAAAACTGAATGTAAAAATAAAATTGAATGTAAAATCTGCTAGGCAGACAATAAATCTGGCCTATATACTTTCCTTTCCAGCTGCCAAAACTCCATCTTTCCTTTTTTTCTTTAAAATAAAACATTAAGAAACCACATACACAGTGAGATTCTTTCCCCCTCCCTTCCCCCCACCTCCCACTGCAGGAATGAATTCTGAAAGTGCTCAATGCACAGGATTCCAGTTAAAGCCATTAAAAACTATAGGTGCTCATCACTTTTTACAGGCTGATTTTTTGAGGAATCACTCACAAAAATGTGCATGCCTTTCTCCAAGTGTTCACAAAGCTCACTTCACCCACTTGTCATTGTCACTGGACCAATGAAACCTATAAATGCTAGTTCTCCTGTTCTGTTTGCCAAAGTTCAGCCTTAAGCCTCTCTGAAGATTAGTAGGTCTTTCTTCTTTCTACTCTTGAGAAACTGAGAGAACAAACACTTCATTTTCATAAACATTGTCAAAATAACTGTTTGTGATGAATTCTGCATTTTGTCTCTATTAAGTAATAACCATTTTGTAGGTCTAATTTGATTCTCATCATTAAGATAAAAAATTGAGCTTAAACCTTTCCGTGATAGAAATAGTTTTAATAAGCCTTCTTTTGTTAATTTCTAGCAATATTCATTATTTCCAGGCCCATACATTTTAATTATAACTCAGTAAAATATGTGTAGTATTTTTAATTTATTTGGGTTTGCAAATATATGAATAGCCATGCTAACAGTTTACAATGCTAACTGCTCCAGTGTTGCACCTTTGAACCCAGTCAGTAGCCAAAGACTAGAAAAGAATTTAAAAATAAAAGACACATGTAATGAATAACATTTGGATTATTTGGAGGGGAGGGGAGGGGAAGGGAAGGGAAGGGAAGGGAAGGGAAGGGAAGGGAAGGGAAGGGAAGTTCTGTGTGAAAAATTTCTAAAATATTTTCTGGACACAAGAAATGCTCCCAGCTTAGATACATTTGTAAACACTATCCATTCAACTATAATAGGTAATAAAAACATGCATGTATTGCAATAATTTGGGAACCAAAGCAAACACTAGCATTGCTTTATAATAGTTTGATGCGTGTTTTAACTATGCTGAATTTAAAACATTTCAAGCCCAAGTAATAAAAAATATCATACACAGAGTTTGTTTACCATCTTCCCGAGTTCAGGCTGGAAGCTGGAGAAAAGGTAGTTTTCCGTCTTTCTACATCATAACAGGAATCTTTGGAAAAAATTTAAAAGGAAAAGTATAAAATTTTAACTTTATGATATTTAAGTTGGAAGAGTTTTCTTCTTTGTCAATGATTTTCATATGATTTCATACCCGTTACTGTTAAAAAAAAAGGATGATGCCCAAGTTCTATATTATTTGTTCATGTCCCTCGTCACTTGAGGGAAAAATCAGAGAGCCACCCAGTAACCTGGTACAAATGGAAAACCTTTCTCCCTGCTAGTATTCAGAGGTCAGTAGTGATGGAGGGTGGGATTAAGGTAAATTTATCCAGTGTTCAGTCAACTCAGCAGGACCAATTCCCATTTACCTAGAGACCCTTTATAACATTGTATAGGGTAAGAGGCTTTAAATTACATACATTTGCAACCGCATTAAGGTCTTTTGTATAAATGAGAATCATCTGATCTGAGCCTCTCCAGTAGCTACAATGGAGCATTGTATCAGGCAAATATGCCTATTATTAACCAGAGGTATTAGAGGTCCTCCTCTTGTGAGCTTTATAATTCCACAACATGAATCATGATCTTCTTCCTAAGAAAAACTGAAAAAGAAAAAAAGTGTGTGTGCTGTGCCATTTGCACATTGTTCATATCTGATTTTATAGTGGCAATTTCTCAAGACTTCCATGAATGGGCAGGACAGCACAGATATCCTGTTGCCTTACATGGCTGACTAGCAGACTGTAACTGGTTTATTGCTTACTCACTCACAGTCACTTTTTAGCAGGGAAAAAATCCTTACTCTTTTCAGTTTTTGCCATCCCAGTGAAAAACTAAATGTGTAACAACGTGATGTATTTGGCCTGCTCCCGTTAAAGTTAAATACAGCCTTTTCAATTTACACTTCTGACAGAAGATATGTGGCAAATGACATAGTAATTTTCTTATTCCTTCATGTTCATAAAACATTGATAATATGATTTTTACCTTCCTTTTGTTCTCAATTAAATGAAATGTTCCAATACAATTAATGTGTTCTTGCAATTTAGTTTTTCTTTAGAGGTTTCTCTTGCCTCTGATTAACAGCATTTTCTATCCATTCTGAGAACCCCCAACTGCTATTCAGAATGTTTCATTATGCCTGGCAGCTATCAATACAATTGTGAACCAATATCATTTTAATTGTTTCACTAATAACTTGTTTTAAATGATTCAACAGTCATCAGGAAAGATAAGTGCTCTTGTACCCTGCAGGCTTGTAGGGATGATGGTATGAGGCAATGTAACAGAGTGCTGTATCAGTATAATGAAACCGTATGCACAAGATAATGACAAAGCACTTGCATTGCCGTAAAGATAAATGAAAACAGTAGATCTTCTTTTCATTGTAATATTACATCCATTTCTATCTCCCATCTCAATCATTAGACTTTCCAAACAGATTACTACACAAATACACATATGCAACATGTCCCACAATAATAACTGCATGCTCCCATCTATCCAGGCAGATGGTGAATGATGGAGTTAATGAGCTTTACAAATGCTCTTGTTAATTAACAAAAATTGTTACTTTCTCATTTGAGGGGGGCTTATAAATTAGACTTAATTACACTAGATAATTGCAACTGCCAGCTACTGTGCAACTCACTCATGTTCTGTTCTTTCAATGGCAAATCAACAATTGCAACCCTTGCCTATTTGTGTAGATGAATTTAATAAGCAAACAGCCCTTTTATGTTAATGGTTTACTGGCATTCATGGGTTTGGCAGGAGAAATGTGCTGGGGGAGGGTTTGCTAATGGCAGCACATAATCATATTAATTAAAATATAACTGCCATTTAAAGATTCGTAGTGTAGAATTAGAGTATGTTGGGAACTGAGAAAATCAAGCTAGAGTGCATATTAGCACCATTACTCTGTGCTCCCTGCACAGCAGTCAGCAACCTCATGTGTCATAAATCTAATTTATGAGTGCTGTTTTCTTTGAAATATGTGTTTTTAGTTCACTCATTAGAATGTAAAAATTTGCAATGTCTGCTTCAGAAGGTTCAAAATAAATTCACTTAGAGCTGAGATCCATGATCTGGTTTTAACAAATCCCTCAACAATGAAATTTTTTATTACTTGTATAATTTTTTATTGTAAAACCAAGCATTCTCTTCTTTGATGATGGATTCCATGTTTTATTGCAAATGTAAGTCACACTATCATTACAAATTCTATATTATTATACATTTTATAATTCAGTATCGTTTTTATGGGGCCTTTCATAAATACAGCCCCTTTTTTGGTTTGGCTTTGGAAAAAATAGAGCAAAAAAATATTACCACTTTATATTTGGTCATGTAGAAACACAGTGTAAAAAAAGGTTTTGAAAGCTTTGGGGTTTTTCTGCTTTCCTGGATTCCCTTATCAATTTACAGGCACATTTTTATCTAAATCAATTCCACTTATGCAGCTTCCTCAAACACACTGAGATGTATTTTCTGTACAGTGTAGTTGCTTATTTGCTGGCATCCCTGGGAATGCAACTTCCCACAAAGTCCCTCTGAGAGAAAATGATCCCTGGAATTAGAGGCATGTGAGTGACAGAAGGCAAGAAATTGGAATCAAAGTAATTCTCTAATTTCTAGCAGTACAGAGGCAGCATGGCATATTATTTGTACATGTATATGTGTATTCATATGTGTTACAGAATGTTATACAAATGATTTGTGCGTGTGTGTCAAATGTTTGTATAACAGTATCTTCAGCAATACATCACAGTTTAAAAGTCATTATTATATCGAGTCATTGGGGATTATCATGTTGTCTTTCCAAACGGCAGAAACCAAAAAGCGCTGGAATCCCAAATATGACATGATAGAAAGTTTGTAATTTGCTTCAATATTTGTTTGTTTGTTTTCTTTTTTTATATAATGCAGATCTGAAAAGTAGTGCACCAAAGAGGAAATCCCAGTCCCTCTGGAGTCAAAAACAAAATCCCATCACCTTGAGAAGGGTGCCTTAACTCTCAAGGATATTCTTGGCAAAATGGAAGTGTTATGGTACCCACAGGATTTTCGGCCTTACAGTCTGTCAGCACAGAATTGGAAGTGGCACTTCTGTCTCTTATTATTCCAAAAAGAATTGTCACTGGGGAATATTTCAGCATCTAGCAATCAGGGACTTCTGATTCTTCAGCTGTTATGAGAAATATTGCTGTCTTTTCACAGATGACATTAGGTGGAATAATTTCATTTTCAGCCCCCCCCACCCCACCCCCAAATATGCGCCCTAATATCTGTATCTTATCTGATGTAATTGACATGACTATAATGGCTGTTTATGAGACTGACTCTAGATCTGACAATATATTCCAATGTTTTGATATTATCACTGCATATTATCATACAGGCATGATGGACAATCACTGACAGATATTTGAGCAATTACAGCATATTTTATTGACAATTCTACACTGTGAGTATACATTAATTATAGTAGAGACTATATCATACCAGTGACAATGATACTACTCAGAGTATAGCTGAAATAAAATCTTTATAAGCTAATGCATTAAAGTGGAATTGTTATGAGTGAAACTGGAGGTCTGCATTTCTTTGTTCTAAGTTAGTCGTCTGTTGTGATGAGCATAAAAAAGATTGCAATTTTTATCAAGCCTGCTACAAATTTCTCTATAAAATGAGGTGTGTTCTACGCTGTCTAATCATCAACAGGACTCTTGCAAATGAGCTTTGCATTATAAGTAAAAGAATCTCCATCATTACATTGATTGCTTCAGAAGTTATCTGCTGAAGAGAGGAAAGTCGGGGACTGAATGTGGTGCCTTGATAATAGGTGTCTCCCAAACCACATCCGCTCTGCACAAAAAGCAAGAATTTGGCTTTTAGCTGACCAGGACTTTTTTTTTTTTCTCTGTGACAGTAGTGATCTCCACAGTTCTAGAACTGATGATTTCTATTCCATATGACTTCTTGATAACAAAGACCCTGATTCAATGTCCAGTGAATATAACACAGGTGAGAGGAATCACAGAAAATCAGAAAAAGCTTTGAATAGATGACAGGATCAGTTCTTAAAGTTTCAGCAAAGAATTTCCTGCTATAGGAATTGCAGATAAGCCACCTCAATTTTATTTTCTTCTCATATACTCTTTTGCCAAAAATAATAGCTAGTGGAATTGAGTTTATGTGCAGAAGGTCTTCACTCAGGAGTTAGGGAACTGCAGAAGAGAAAAATGCATAATCTGGAGGAGAAAAAAGCACATCCTCGTGTGCACGAGTGCATATGGGCTGCCTGGACATAGTGCCCCTATAGATGCATGAGTGGTCAGCAGAAGAGGCCCCTGAAGACCTGGGGCTGAGGAAGAGGCAGTCAGGAAGAAAGGCAATGGCCTGCAAAGCAGTGGACTCCCAGAAACTCAGGGAAGAGCTCTCTGAGGCAGGGAGCAGGGCCTGGGATCCCTGAGGCAGGCAGGAGGATCAGGATGAGCTTGCAGATCCACCCACTATGCAAGCAATCTATGACAGCAATCCCTATCATGGTGATCCCTCCCAGATTTGAGATTCTGCTTCTCCACATTAGAATTTGCAGGCTGTCTGTAACCCTTGGCCCCGAGCACTGGACCACATCACAATGGAGGGTATTTGTTTCTTTGTCATGCGCAAAGCAGCTTTTCCCATCACTCAAAGTTGTGTTTCTCCAGCAGCCTGTGGTCCTTATAGCTCTTGGCCTCTGGGTTCAGGCTGCCCCCAAATATCCAAGGCCTGTGCTGTTACCCTGTGTGTTAACACCAGCAGACACCTGGTACCAAGCTCTGGTTCAGAAAGCATGTTCTCATGAACAGCTGATAACAAGCCTAATAGGCCAGGAGTAGGGTGTTCCATAGTTAGTACAAGGTAGATTCAGCACAAGGTCTGTGGTCCATTACCAGCACAGACAACACAACTTTTACTGGGCCACAGGACAAGAATTATGGAATTTTTTTTCTTTCTTTTTTATTTTTATTTTTTACCAAAAATTGACAAAGAAACCAGCTGGAAAATTTACTCATTCTGGAAAAATACAAAACTCCTGGAGGCTGAATACTTTTTAACTGATGAGTCTTACAACACTGGAGTCCTGTAATTCAAGACAAGAAAGGCAGTTGTGCTTTCTTTCCATGTGGTTAGTGTCAGTTTTCATACTACTGAGGCACAAAATTTTTTGGTCAGCTTGGTTAATTTTTCTCGCCTAAACATCAGTGAAATCTGATTACATAAAGATTTGTCATTGCATGCTTTTGTCAAGCTAAATGCCAGGCTAGTGACATGGGAAGATGGACTGTAAAAGGCCAGCATTCCCCAGTGGTGCCATTTTCTTCTGCAATGAGGGTTATCAGAAACAGGGAGGTGCAGTTTTTCAGAAGAGAAGACATAAATCCATTATCACAGCATTCATTCTAAGTAAAAACAACCTTCTTCTTCTGTTACCACTTTTTCGCTCACTAGACAGACAGCACAGCTGGTTGAATAAACTTGCTGCTTTCTGGAAATCTGCTGGTCAGTACTATGTACCTATCTTTGCAATCCGGATAATGAAACAATAGCAGCCAGAGCCACATCCTGCATATAAACAAGCTTGTAGAAAACTCCTCTTTTATGACTTCAGATCAGTGCTGTCCAGAGTTTCAGCCGTGCCTAAGCAGAGAATTTCTTCTTCACAGCAATGTCATTCCACCTGAGTGGGAGAGGTGACTCCTAGAACCACAGAATCATAGACCAGTCCAGGCTGGAAGGGACCTTGTGAGATTATCTAGTCCCTGTACAGTCATGTCTTGAAAAGTTCCAGTGACTCTTCCATGTCCCTAGGGAAGTTATTCCAATGAATGATTTTTCTCACTGTAAAAGATTTCTTTTTGATATTGAGATAAAACATCTCCCTGTGCAACTTGTCTTCATGTGACTTCTTATGAAGAGAGAGACTCTGTTCTCTTTATCTGTCTTTTAAGTCTGTCAGAATATTGTGATAAGATGTCCTGAGATTTTTCTTCTCCAGAGTGCAAAGACCTACTCCTTCAGTCTTTTCTCATGGAACAGTATTTCCAGCCCTTTGATCATTATTGTGGCCCTCCTTTGGATGCTGTCTTTGTCTACATCTTGCATTGTGGGTACCAGCCCGATAAGTAGTCAGGAAAGTGGAATGATAATGTCTGTATCTCTCCCAGCAATGCCCCTGTGGAGGCAGCCTAGGGTCTGATTCACCTTTGTTGCTGCAGTGCTGCACTACTGACTTATGTTCAGCTTGTTGTTGTCCACCAGGACCCCCACGTCACTTTCAGCAGGGTTGTTCCTCAGCCACACAGCACTTAGCCTCTACTGGGCTTTTTGGATACTCTATCACTGGTGCAGGACTTGGTACCTGTCTTTTTTAAACTTCATTCTGGTTTTGCTTGCCCTTTCTTCCAGCCTCTCCAGGTCTATCTGTAAAGTAGTTCTCCCTTATGATGTGTTCACCTTATCAGCCAGTTTGGTGCCATTGACAAACCTGATGAGATTTAAATGCCATCATCCAGGTCATCTATGAAGGTGTTGTACACCTTGGGGCCCAGTATTGATCCCTGGAGCACCCCACTTGTGACAGTCTGTCAACCTAAGTGAAAATCATTGAATACTACTCTCTGAGTGCAACCTGTTTGATAATTTTCTACCCAGCTTTTAGACCACTCATCCAACCTGTACCTTGCCTGTTTATCCAGGAGAAAGTGATGGGAAACAGTTTTGAACACTTTGCTGAAATCTCAGTAAAAAACCTGCACTGCTCTCTCCATGTCTACAGAAGATGCTGCTTTGTTGTAGAAAGTGATCAGGTTAGTTTGGATTATTTGCTCTTGATAAATCTGAATTGACTATACTTTAGCTAATCTCTCCAAGCTAATCCTTTCCACCAACATACACAAAAACCTCAGGTAACAGCAACCACTACCTTACATGGCAGTTGGAACATAAACTAGAATAGGCTTTTTTCTAGTATTTTTGATTTTGTAATTCTCCAATAAAATGCTACAAGAATCAGATTTTTTTAATTATTATTTTTACCTTTTTTTGCCCACTTTAAAACAAAACCTAGTGATTACAAGAGAATAATTTCAGATTTTCAAGCATACTTTTCCTTGCTATATGTTTCTCATTTGGAGAGGTGGACTCTGTCTGTCTTTAATGCAAGGCTCTTAGCAATGTACTGTCCAATAACAATTGTAAAAAGCTTCCACTAAAGAAACCAAAACCCAATTATCCACTCCATGAATCAACAGCAAAAATAACACAGAAATCCTTTAATCAACAGATATCCAGACAGAAAAAGGTTGTCTTGTTTCCTAGACAACCTTACAATGATTTTGGTAGTTATAGTGGCAACATTCCTAAAGATCATCTTGCAATACTCAAATGTTGTCAAGACAGCAAGAACAACACCTAACATAATTTCCCTAAATCCCTCCTCAGCTATGGGCCTTGTGCAGATGGTTTCCAGACAAGTACACATAACTGGACCCACCCTGGGTTACATAATGGACCAAGAGAACACTAAACATGAATATGAATAAATAGCAGTATGTATATTAAGGTTAAGCTATTGTATCTTTCAGTCAACAGAAGAACAAATGCACAAACAAGAAAATGGATTGCTAATAAAGGTCAGTGGCTAATTAATACCCCTAAATTTTAAAGCACACTCAGTGCAAAGGAGAATTCATGTGGATGGAAGGAATATTATGCTAAAAATGTTTAACTTAATGTAACTGTGTATACATATATGTAATTATGTCTAACAGCCACTTTGTCTGCAGACCAAAAAAGTTTTCTTCTGCCCTGCATTGATGAAATGTGAGAAATAAATTGGAGCAAAGGTTTCTTGTAGCTGCATGTTTTTTCCAGATAGCTATGTGAATACTTGTACTATTGTTACTGCAGTTAAAAGCCTTCCTCTAACATGAGATTTCCATGAAGGTGAATAAAATTAAGGATTTGGTGGAGCATTTCTTTTTAGTTACATAGAAAAAAAAAATCTATGCCTTTTCTTAAAAAAAGTTTTGGTCTGTGTTCCTTTTATCAAGAATAAAACATTGCTATATTGACAAATTGAGCTTCTAAAAAACAAGACAGATGCAGTGACACATTATTAATGGTTTATGGGTGGTTACTGTGATAATCAAGAAATTCTGTGGCATACATAATGAATAACTAAATGCCAGTATTGGTGATGCTTTCTAACCCTTTGCACAATACAACCTATTGTATCTTTTTCTTCCTCTTTTTTCAAAAATTATGTTGTAGCTGAATTTGGCAGAGGAATAACAGTGATGGTAGTAGTTCCAGGCATCTTTGGTTGTATTTCTTCCTCTTTCTCACAGTACATCTTTGAATTCTGTCAATATCCAATAGGTCAAGGTAGCCAGTGGTGCAGTGGTTTCTGGTTACCCAGTTTATAGATTTTGTTCTTAAATGAGTGCATCTCATTTTAGAGTCCTAATCATTACATGACAGATTTGTAAATATGGCATGGATCAGCTCTTGATTTTGTACAGAGTGTATGGCTACTATAGAAAGTTCAGCTGGTGATGGTGCTACATACCCAGCTGTAGTGACTTTGGGTCACTCCTGACAAGTGATTTCCATTTTGGTCATGCATTGCCTGCCTCTCTCATAAGTCAGAAATTTAAATAAAGCTCTCACATAAATTAGCAAACTATTATATCTCCCAAGTTGTCCATATTTACTTCCAAGCAAGGGCATTTGATAGAAAAGTGTATAAAGATGATATGATGCCCAGACGTACTCTGTGTTTGGCACTTATACCGAGTTAAAACAAGCAGCTGGAGAACATCTCAAGAATTCCCAGCTGCACAGCTGTAAATGAAAGGCAATATTTACGCATGCAAATTATTTTGGTAAGTTTTAGCTGTCCTTTAATGAAAATCAACTGAAATCACCCACTAAAGAAATGTGATTGGTGTTTTAAAAGTCTTTTTTCTCTGGGACACCCCAGTGTCTAGCATCTCTTTGAACCAACAGCAAATGATATAATGAATGGTTCGTTCATATTTCCTATACTTTCACAGTGCATCAACATCTATCACCAATGTGAACTGAGTGAAACAGAGTAGCTGTATCTCGATGACTTGCCCATGGTGTTCTGATTGAAATGCTTTGAAAATTTTCTCAAAGGAATTTCATCCTAGTCTTTGGTTTCCTGGCATTTTGCCCATTGTACCATTGGGTACCGAAGAAAATTAAAATCAAAGCTAAAAGCTGGCATTGTGACTAAAAGTTCTAGATTAAGTGAAAGATGCTGTTAAGCTGTTTATAACACATAAATGGTGATTTATTTCTTTATAATGGGCCATAGAGAATAAACCAGAATTCCCCTTTTATTGACGTCAGTGAACGCAGTTCACATCAGGGCTGGCTAAGGTATGAAATGTCCTCATCATAAAATTATAGTGACAAGAATAAACATAAAATCCTGTTGTCCAAGAACAACTAAATCAGAGTTAAATTATGAAATCATAAATACTTTCCTTTTTATGTTATTTATGCTCTTTATGAGCAGCAACTAAAATGATGTGGATGAGTAATACAATGAAGGAAAAATTGTTCTACTTTCTTGTGACATCTGTAAAACTCATCAGCTGTTAAAGCTTTCTATTCACTGCAGAACCATCTACTATCTATAGCCACACAAATATGAAACAATTAGAAAGAAACAAAATCAATCATAGAGCCTTATAAAATACAGCTTTGTACTTTGCATTTGCTCATCATTGAACCATTTAAAATAACTTTATTTTAAAAAATGAGCTCATTTTCAATCAAATATTTTGTAAGGCATTTATTTTGATTCACTTCTTTCATAATCTAATAAGTGTCTTACAAAAAAGAGGTATTCTATGGTTTTATTTTCTACACTAATTTCCTCTTTATATTTTGGTTTTCAGATTTTGGTACTTCTTGAAAACTCTTATCTGAAGAAAAGATTTAAAAGACTGAAATTTCACCAAGAGAAAAATGGAAATTAACAAAACAGAGTTCTATGATGATCTGTATCTAAAGAGTTATACAGAAGATATACTGAATATTTTTGTTATCTCTGTCTCATAGCACAAGAAAAAGGGAACATCCAGGGATATTTAAGGGCAGCAAATTCAAAGTTGAGACAGGGAAATATTATCTTAAGCTATTCATACAAGACAATTCTGAGCCCAAATTTAAAGTGAGACTTGATTTTATTTATATGATAAAACTATCCATAATTATAACAGTGAATATGTTTTGTTTTTTTAAAAAAACCAAACTTGAACATAATTATTTGAAAAAAGCTCTGTATTTTAGACATTGCATCTAAGAAAAGCTCCTTTCACTTTCCTCAGAGGCATCTAGGACTGCTGTTAGGCAGAAAGTTGCACTGCATGAACCCTAAGTCTTACCTAAAACATTCTTGCAAGTGATTCTGCAAAACAGAAAATCCATTTCGTTACAACTGCAATTACCTTAGTTGTTGCTACAAATTAGAAACTTCATGTAAGATATCATGGCTTCTTAGTGTGAAAATGCATGAGCACACAAACATTTCATTACCGCTCTGAAGTGCTGAGTATGAATCACTCGTACATATACACTTGGCATTATGGAGCACTATCCCACATCCTGCTCTCACTTACTGACAAGGAAGACTCATAATTGTCACACTAACAGGACAAATTTTCATCATTCATTCTAAGAGGTCAAGTGGAAAGGGAGTTTGGTGGACAACTTCATGTAGCCCAATCTGTTGAAGGATATAAAGATAAAAACTTTTCTGACCAAACAAGCCTAGAACATCTGTAGCCTGTGTAATGGTTTATTAGGCTAATTTTTCTAGGTTGGAGATGGAAAGAAGACATCTTTGATGGTTCAAAAGAGGCAAAAGACTCATATTCCCTATCTCTAAGCAACGGGGCACTGATGTTTCTGGTCACAGAAAATAGTACTCCATCTCATGATCTCCAGATTCAGACTTCATAAACTTTTCTACCTACTTGTTTTATTTTTAATTTTTTTTATTATTATTCCACCAAATTCAGGATTTGACATGACTTGTTTGTTTTTTTCAAATCTCATAATAAATTTTGTACATAGGCAAATAAAACCCAGTAAAATAGCTCCCCCTGTGAAATGTTAGACATTCAAACTGTCCACAGAATTAATTGCCTTGCATACTTTTTAGCAGATAACAATAATGCTAACACAACCCTTCAGTTACATCTCTAAAATGGAATAATTACTTAGTGCATTCCCCTTTGAAAAGGGCTTGCTACTTTTGTGTCAAGGGAAGCCTGGAGGTAAAAATCAATCAGCCAAAAAATATTATTAATGGCATTGAAAATATTACTATTTCTAGGAGAAAAATATTAAAAAGCACACATTTATTATTTTGATCTTTTTCATTAAGAAATAATTTTTAAAAATTAGGTTTAGAGGTTTTCTTGTTTACTGCTCTTGTTTATGCTGTTGTTTAGACACCAAATGGAACTAATAATAATGCCCAAGTCAAATAATTTGAGATGTGAAAGTCTAGTAAATGCAGATGTCAGGTGGAGACCTTGGCTTCTCCATTATCCCACAGGAAGCATAGCAGAGTGCAGCTATAACTAGTAGATAGCTACCTCAACATAAGGGCAAAATCAATGGATTAGGGGGGAAAAAAAGAGTTATCCTTTCAAGCACAAAAAATGCAGACATATTGAGCAATTAAAAGCTGAAAAAAATAGGTGTCTTGGCAGACATAACTTTAACAATGAATTTACATTTGGGATTACACAACCACATTGTATGCTTTTATGGAAACATGCTAGTTAACATAACAGCTGCCACATCACATGGGATTTCTGCTGTAAAGAGACCCTTCTAAAAGTAACTCAGATTAGCAATATGCCAAAAAATATTTGGTGTATAAACTGACCCATATTCTCATTACATTTTAAAATGTATTTTGCAACAGTTATGCCCTGATTTCCTTTGACCTTAAATTAATTCTTGTGAAAAAGATGAAGACAGTTAAAAGGCTTGGCTTTAGGATGAGGGCCAAAGGACACTGATGAACACATCAGATGATGAGAAACAGAACAAAATGCTACAGAAACAATTGGAAATAAGATAAAGCCTAAGGAGGCTAGTGAGAAGGTAGTCGTTTGAGTTGGAGGAAAGAAAGATATGAGGATGCTTTGGAACAGACCCCAGTTCATAATGATGTTGATGACTGTAAGGAAATTATTTGATGACCTCTTTTTCTTTTCATGTATGTGTAATTTTTAGTGAGATTACCCTTGGCTGAAGAAACTGAAGAGTTCTAAGACACTTCATCACTGCACATTCCTGGCCACATTTAGATTTAGGATCCAGCAGATTTCCATTGCCTTCCATGTCTTAAATTTTGCCAGATTTCATGAAAGATGAAGAAGTTAAAGTCTGATGGAAAATCCTTTAGTAGTGTAATAAATTCTGTGCCTCTAACTTAAAAGAAAAAAAGAAACCAACTAATTAAATACCCCACAGATCTCCTTCTGTGTCAAAACATACCCTATGATGTTGGCGCTGCTTAGGATAATTGAACTAAATTTGAGAGGAGAAAGATATTTTTTGGTAAATTATTCGTTCATTTAAAAATTCATCTTCAGAGGAGCCAAAACAGTTCATGAGTTCTACACAGATTGAAAGACCTATTTCAGATGAGACAACACTGACAAAATATTTCAGAAATGATGAAACAGTTGCTTACAACATGTTCAGAACACTGAATTTTCTGAGACACTTGTTTTTGAACAAGTTTAATGACTAAAGAAGGATTTGGCCTCAGACTCATTTATTCTCATCCCTGCTTTCTCTCCCCTTCTTTTATGGCTTCAACACTCTAGTGACCTAAATCATAACCAGATTTAAATGTCTCATCTGCCTCCAAGCACCTAAAAATACGTTTGCTTCTTTCTCACAATAATGTCTTCTCCAATAAGGCATATGCATTTTCAAGGAAGGTTATTCATATTACTTGTTGATATTATTTCATCTTAAATTTTACCTGACTACTGACTGACCCCTTCAGTAAGTACATGTAAGCCAGGAAAGGTGTTCAAATTCACAGCTAAAATTTAAATTGAAGCATGGCATGAATTGGGCATGAATATTGAATATTTCTGTATTGCCTGAGTCATTTGTTTTGAGCCATTTGTTTCCCTGTCTTTTTTAAATAGTGACCAGAAACAGGACATTAATTTCTGGGTTTATCCATTTGTTAGGTAAATATATTGCAGATTCTCTCATTCCAGTCTGTTTCTCAAGTCAAAAATTCAAGTCTACAAAGAGTTTCACAAAAGTTATGAAATGGTGACAAGATAAAGGCAATATATCGTTTATGGATTTCTTTCTAACAGATTAAATATTGTCCCAGAAACAGGACTCCCCAAAAACCTTGAGTCAACAGAATAAGAAATAACCACAACATAGGACTGAAAAATAGACAGCAGAATTGTACAAGATGAGGAGAAGAAAACTGATTATGTGTGATGTCAAATCATATATATTTACGGGTCACAGTTCTCTATATTACCCCATATCTATTTCTTTAAACACAAAAAACATTTCTTACTTCCTTGCTTTTGTAGCTTGTGGCCTTAGCTTCCTTTTTTTTTTACATATATGTATTTATATCATATTTTGCAGGACTGTAGATATTTTTAAATTTTTTTTACAGTTTTAACATTTCAGCACTTGAGCCTCACTGATTACAGTTTTGAATATTAACAATTTATTTTTTTTTTATATCTTCTCAACCAGTAATATCTTTCTGCTGTGACTGAAGTACATTTTGCTACAGCAGCATGGAATTTCATTTACTCCCGAGAATCCTGTTGACTCAATAGCAGGGATATATCTTTAGGTCTCATTAATGTAGTTCTTACTATAATTTGCAGACGATTAGATAAGTGTCTTTTTACTTCTCCATCTTCTTTACAGAACATGTAGTCACACAGTGCCTAGAATAACAGATAGATATTTTAAATAATTTTTCCTTTCTTTTGACTAAGTCTTTTTTATAAGCATCTATTCTCTGTCTCATTTATTTTTTTTTCTTTTTAATTGTACATGGCTGGTTTTAAAGTGGGTAATCATTTCTCACTGTGGTGCCCCTAACTACTTTAGGAGGCTTTCTCTAATTCCTTTAATACTCAGAGAATCACAAACACGGCAGGATCCACTAAGGTTTTAACAGTACAGTGAGTCTACTTAAAGGAATAGCTCAGAAACAATGCATTTTCTGTGCACCAAATAAAAATATGCATACCGCTCCACTATCCCTGATTTTGAGAGCTGTTTCTGATTACTGATTGAAAATTCCCTCTGTTCTTCATTAAAGACTGAGATTCTTTTAAAATGCTTATTTACGGTGGCAGTCCTAAGGGGCAGGCTATGTATTTAACTGCCTACAGCTTCAAATCTCTTTCAACATGAGTCCAAGTCTGTGTTAGGTAACTTGTTGGGTGAGTGGTGCCACATTCCTGCTCTGCCTATGGGATAAAGTAGCTGTGGCACAACACGGCTCATTTGTTCCTAGACTATCATTAGCATTAATGAGCTTTGCATGTATACTTCAAGGAGAGGAGAGGTGAATCATAGCTTCTTAGGCTTAATGTTATGTTTTCAGGGGTCCTCTCTGTGGCTTAAGTTTATTCTTTTTGAGCCAAATCTGGCATGCCTGTGAAAAGCTTGAGTAAACAGGCCGTGTGCAGGGGCTTTATGATGAACTGAGAGACAGAATACATACATACACCCAATCCACACTCAAATATGTCATGGCTGCTTATGTGATGCAGCAGCAGTTCCCTCCTATGGAGGGGGTATCTATTAATTTTTCCCTTGACCCTGTCCCTTTATCAAACTCAGCCCTTTCTTGCAAACCCTGTAAATCTGCCATGAAGACATATGCCATCAAGCAGGGTGAATGAGCAGCAGAGACCCCCCTTCATGACCTTTCCTTTGCGTGACTCCTCCATCCACAACTAGCTGAAAACCAGTGTATTCAGGACCCTCTGCCCTCAAAGGGAAGGGTGTGATTGTTTTGAAAGGAAAAAGCAAAAACCAATGCATAAATAAGAGACATTCACTCAGAAGGCTATCTAATAAACTGTCAGGTGAAAATATAAAAGACCAGGGCATAATACCTAAAGTAACTGAGATTTTTGTTCATAGCACGATTTTTAAAAAGCACAGAGTTAGAAACAGAGCCCACATACTGTATTTTGTCCTGCCAAGGATATACTCATCTTCTGCCATTTTGACGACACCATTTTACCTTTATGTGTTCCTTTTTTCTGCACTGGACCCCAGAACAAAAAGACTTTTCAATATAGTTAGCAGAGGAGAGCACAGGAGGTTTAACAAACATAAAGCTTCAAACTACTGACTGGTTCTCTGCCCCAAGGGTCATTCGGACCCTGCTCAGACTGAAAACATGCATTCCATCATGCAACATGCAGTATGGCCATTTCTGTATCCATATCAAGGCCCCATTTTTGGAGTGCAATAGTCCTGACTGCTCCTACTTCTTTGCAAGCATAGTAGGTGCAGTTAGGTATAAATGGAAAAAAGCACAGGAAATAAATTCAACAGCTGGCAGGTCTTTCTCACTTGATGGAAGACAGAATCATAGGTAAATTCAAGCACCTCCACATTGCCTGGGTTGACACTACAGAATACACCTGTTCACTTTAGCACAGCTATTTGGAAGTGGTGAGTGAGAGACAAAGTTTCAAGTTATTGTTTGGGCTCATTTAGGCTAAACACTTGTTTACACATCTCTGATAGGTCTGGTATGATCTCTCTCTGTGTGGTAGCAGGATGGACCATTGGGGAATTCTACTTGTATTAATAACTAAGCATGTGGTGCAGCAAGGGTGTTGGCAAGAGTCTCTTTCATCTTTGTCCTAACAATCAAGCTACACACTCAGTCAGTCTCTGTCATTTTTAAGTTCCTTCTGTGGGACATTTTCCAGTTTGTAGAAACAATTCAACGAGGCATAGAAAAACAAGCTGCCCAGACTGAGACATTGGGGCACTCAAAAGGGTAAATGAAAGAGCCATGTTCAAGATGTACTCTAACTATTACAGAATAAAAAATTAAGCTTAACTTCCCCAACTCCTGTGTGAGTACCCATCTGCAGACCACTGTCTTCCTAGCTTTGTGCATAAATTCAATCAGAGACCCAGAAAACCCTTCAGAATACAACAATATTTGGATCAGGCACTTTTTTGCCAAAGTGACAACTTTGACAAGTCAGAGAATTCACTGGGGAAAAAAATCACCTTGACAAAAAAAATCTTGATCACCCTAATTGAAAACTCAGGCCTGGGCTGTGAATCTCTCCTCTGGTATGCAATTATAATGGGTAGCAGTCAACACAAAATCTAAACCAAAACCAAAACCACTCTGCATCTTCTCAAGTTCTGCTGCTTGAATTAAATTACTAGAGCCTGCTGTAAAACAATAATGATTTCTAGTGTCAGAAACAATGTTTCAAACAGATGTGAACCACACAAAGCATATGTGAAAAACGTGTGATCTGCACACTAAGGTCACAGAAGCCATTTAGACACCACATGTAAAATATGTGAAACACATGTGGAGGCATGATGCAAATTCACATTTAGTTTGTCCTTTGGCAAGTATCAAGATCATAGGCTAAAAGAACTAAATCTCTCTGAGGCAAACCTTGTGCTTGTGAAACTTTCAATCTTTTATAAAGATTAACTTTTTAAGAAATTCCCACAGGGCAGACTTCTTAACCCCTCAAATTATCCATTGCTAATGCTGCCTGATACATCCTTAGTGATGGAATATTCTTGTTACCCTTTTTCTTAATACCTACTAAAGCAAAAGGTTAACAGCCCTCTGCCATCTGCTGTTGCAGAGCTAATCCTCGGGTGGTAATGCTGTCCTCACCCAGTGGGCTTGCCCTGCTTTATCAGAGCATGTGGCATTGTAGCACAGGGCACCAGGCAGGAGAAAAATCTTGTTGGAGAGAGCCTGAGGTGTTACAAGTTGCTCACAGATTATGTTTAGTTGATGGTGATACTAATGCTGAGGATTTGGCTCAGGGTGCCACTCGTCTCACCTAAATTCACTCAAACTTGTTAGTTTAGGCAACTGTCCAGACCTCCCTGTCAATGTAGAGAGTCTTCTTTCCAAACCCATTTACTATAGGATGAAATGAACTTCTACATGGTCAAAATCAGACGTACACTGCACATGGGGAGCCCCAGTTCACGAGCTGACACCACCCATTTCCCCCATAGATGCAAAAAGAGACCTAAGCTTTGTTTCAAAGCGGAAATCTCAGCAGCTGGCAAGTGTCCCCGTTGTGCAGGATCTACTCACAGCATCTTCAAAAGGAGTCTCTGACACACCCGGTCCCTGCAGCAGGGAGGGCCCTGCCGATGGGCTCAGAGCAATCAGGCCCCAGGAAGAGCCCTCTGCAGAGTAACATTTGGCTTTTCATACTCACTTTCCCTCCTTTATGTCCCTAGAAATCCTGTGCTGTGGGAAATTGAAAGGTCTCCACCCTCCTCATCTTCTCAGCCACTTTTTCATCGCCTCGGCTGCACCACATGTGAGCTTGAAAAAGTCAGAATTCATGTAGCTGAGAAAAGTCATCTCTGTCTTGCTACTCCTCTTTATGCAATGACCCCAGTGGAATGATTCACGAGAATAAAGGTTTTTACATGGGAGAAAGTGTTACAGATTCTGGACCATTTCTTTCATTGCCACTTTTCAAATGAATCACAAAGGTAACTATAACAGAAAAAATGGGGATAACTTACCTCATCCTGTTCTAACTGAAGACAATGGCAAACTCGACTTTGATTTTAAAACAAGAAAAATAAAACAATTCATGAAAAAATACAGCATATTAGCAAAGAATTTAAATTTAAGGATAATATTAATTTCATATAGATTCACATGCATCCACTGCCATCTGTCTCTCTCAGTTGCACATCTTATGATGCTATACTTTAGGGAAAAATTGTTTATTAAATATTCATGGCAAAACAAATAACATCCATAAAAAATCAATTATGAAGTCAATTTGATTTTTATAATTTTTAATACACATATCTGAGGAGCAGAGTGAAAAAATAACTAGGCCCTCAGCATACTATTATAAGCTCGATAAGGATTTACAATACAAAATGCAGCACCCATAATGCTTGAAGGATGATGTCATGCCTTAATTATGTTAGCATTTAGTGGATATACATCAGTTCCACATCTTCAGATATTCAGAATTTACTGTGCCCTTTCTTTGACCCTGAGGGGTTTTTTTTAGACAACTGAAGTAGGAAGAACATATTCAAAGCAGATTTTCTTTCGATATTCACAAAATGACCTCAGACAACAGGGGTTCAAGTGAACTTTAGTTTTGGCTATTTTTCCATCTCTCCTGCTTGCTAAGAGTTTAGAATCACAGGGGGCTGATGACTCTCAGCTCCTTTCCGGGGTCTGATCCTACAACATCAAAAGCCACATTGTCATTGTTTTCTGTTAGTCATGAGGGTGCTCAACACATCAAAAATTGGAGGACTGAAAACTGAATCTTTTTTTGGTCCCAGATTGGCCATGACTCTGCAGGACCATTTGAAGATTAAACAGTGTAGCACATACAGACACATAGGTTTGCTGGTTTTTAGAAACAAGTTTGTTCCTTCATTCCTGCATCAGTCTGTAAGTGCACATAAGCACTCCCTAAAATGTAACCACTAGAAAACCAGCTTTTTTTTTTCTTCTTTTCCTTTTAAAGAAGAAATTTGCATATTTAGTCAATTTTCCCAGACATAAAAAAGATGCATTCTCTGAGATCACATCATACTAAAACTTTTTTATTTCTTTTGAATAGGACCATTAGGGGAACAAGCATAGGAAAGACCCTTGCAACAATCATTAATATTTGCTCTTAACTTTTATTTTTTAGAAGTTTGGCTATAAGCTCATAGAATTAGTCAACTCTTATGTTCAAGATTAATGAAGTTTGGAAAAGGAGCAAATGTGTGTGAATCTCTTCCAGCAATTATATTTTTTGATTTTTGTTTAATAGTGAGAGCTTTTCTTTCCAGAAGGGCTACAAAATGACATATATGAAATGGAACTACAGTAATCCATTGTTCTAAAACTGCTTTTCCCAAAGCACTATCATGACTTGTCTATTTTGCAATGCAATGACACTTAACATGCTTACCCAGTATAACTGAAGAAACCATGCCTTTTAATTCCTGTGAGTCCTAGCATCCCTTCTCTCTGATTAGCCCAAGAGTTTTCCCACAGCAAATCTCCACTACATTGGAGGATTGGCACCCACCATCCCCAGAAGAGAAAGTAAAACTGGGGCTGGAGGGGAAGGACTGCATGATGAGTGCAGTTCTGCCCTCAAATGTCATATGCTCCATGAGATGGTAGAAGGTTGTTTTCTTGGCACTTGGGCTCTCAGCATGTCCCCCATTCCAGCCACTTCTCATTATGTTTAGCTGGACAACAGCATATGCTTTAGATCCTTGTCACCCATTCCATTAGTCAGTAGTGCTGCATAGATGTGGAAAGGGAAAATATGCATATAAAACAAACTAAGGTAGAGAAGGAGAGGAAGAGAAGAATATGTCCATCTAGCAATTCTTTCTACCCACTCTATAGACCTACCTCTGAGCTTGGATCTGAGAGGCGAAAGTGCAAATAAATGTGCTTCCATTTTCCTTTTTTTATTTTTTAACCACACTGTGTTCCAAATGCAATTTTAATAAGGGTACTCTCCCTATATTTCCAAATGGCTTTGTTTTGTATCCATGGGGGGGGGGGGGAAGAAGGGGGATGGAAACCTGAAAAAAAGACTCCAAAGTGATTAACTCTGAGATAATGAAGTCCAGTTTTCTATGAAGCACACGTCATGGAGTGAATTGCTGCTTGCTTTGATTTGTGCTTGAAATGTGAGACATACTGATTCCCAGATGGCTGTTTCATTGTGCAGAAAAGCAGAGAACACATACATTTCAGTTAACTTGCATATCTTTTCATTTATTCATATAATTGTGATATATATTCCATATTCCAGAATGAACCAGATGGTGAAGGGAAGGCTTACAGTGCAGCCACATTCCCATTCAATAACCTTGGCTGTCTGCACCAAACTCTTTACTGTGCCAGGTGTTAACATTTGGTCACTAAAATTTTGCTCTCTGGAACACACTGGGTGAAAGAATTCACAATCCCACGTATTCCCTTCTTGATATGCATAGTAAATGCCTTGTCATGCTAATAAGAGTTGCAGGTACACATCAAGGGTGAAATGTACACTCCTTAATAGAAGCCATATCTGATGTTACCATAAGATTTCACCATGACACGTTAAAAAGCATTTCTAATAAATAAAGCTTTGCATAGGAAAGACTGCAAGTTACATTTTCAACAAAGTTCATGGGAATTCAGCCTGCACTCCTCTCTAACAATAATGGGAGTGGTGTGTGTAATTCCACCCACAGAGCCGGATTAACTAAAAGGATTTATTTTCAAGCAGTGAAACTGCTAAATTCTGGTACCAGCAGCAGGACTGTCTGCCAGTATCCTGTAAGCCTTTATTTCCCTAAGGCCCATACCATATGACATGTTTGGATGATATTTAAACCATCCCCTTGTGTATGTTCATCTTAAGTATTTTTATTATTCTTTTAATTATCTGCATATATATATTAATTCCAGACAGTACAAACAGGCTTCACTGTCATTTCTCCACCACACTTTATATTATAACATCACTCACGAATGCTAGTTACAAGTTTCCAGGCAGACATGCGGTTGATCTAAATTTGTGGGACAACAACATTCAGATATCTGCTTTCAATTTGTGCACATGTTTCACCCTGTTATTTTCTTTTTATGGTAGTATTAATTGTTACCAGAAGTCTGTATGAAATGACTGAGGATTCAAATGCTGGAATGCAGCAGATCAGAAATGGCTATTTTGCTTGCTGTTAAGTGAAATGTGCTCAGTTAGTTTATTATTTAACTTGGGTATAACAGCTAGAGATCTGAGTTTTGGACATGGAAGAGGAGCCAAGAATTTTGTCTGACCAATTCAGATGCTCAATACTTATGTAGCCACTTAATTGCTTGGAACTACATGTAAATGTATCATTTCCAAAAGTACAGTCTCTGGAGAACTGGTTGTTTGTTGTTTTTTTTTTAATCACTGTGCCCAGATTACTGAGGGATAAACATTGTATTAACAGAAAGAATGAGTGGCTTTATCCACTTGGGTGGATATCAAAATCGAACTGTTCCACAAATGGTCGGATCCAGTACCCACTGAAGTCAGTAGGAGTCTTTCCATTGAGTTCAGTGGGCACTGGTTTAACTCCTAATTGCTGTATGGCTACACCAAAGGGATGAGTAATTCCAAGTGCTGATTACCCAGCACTGAACTCTCTCTGCAGAATCAATGGTAGTCTGGAGGTAGTCTGGTCTACCTCCAGACAGGCTTCTGAAAGGCAACACTTTGTCATGTGTGTTAATCTATGAATGATCTAAAAAACAGATTGTGATTAAGCAGTGGTGCAGATTAACACGAATAATGAAAATTTATCCCAGAATCTCTGCTTCTCTGGTGCTGCTGTCCCTCATTCCAGAAATGTGCAGGTTATCTAGGGATTTAATTGTCAGCAATTTTAAAAAGGTGTAGGCTATCTGATGTATTGATTATACAGTCTGAAATTCTCACTGTCCCATGGAATATATGCCTAAATCTCCCTTGGAGGTAATTTTAGGAAACCTGATGGAGGCCTGGGGCTGCAAGAGCCAAGGGCAGGTTGTAGCCAGCATTTCAAGTAGCAGCCTTGTAATATGAATCTGTCACTCGGGATCTTTGAGAAGAACCAGATCAGATGTAGGGAGCTCAAAGCTAGGACTTCTCAGAGCAACTTTTTTGTGCTTCATCCTTTTTGCCTGTTTGGATTACACATCTGTCTCCCTTGCCTCATTTAAGGGGTATTAATTGGTCAGAGCTCACAACAGGATCTAAGCATCAAGATTTATCTTTGCAGTGTGTCATAAGGTAGCTGCTGTACCAAGATTGCTTGTCTTCCAGGGAAGGAAATGTAACATGTGACTGAAAATTCACTCAATGTTACATACCTCAGTAGAGGCAGGATGTCGTGTTTCCTGTACTGTCACAGCAGAAGTCTTCTAGCTATGGGTCTTAAATCCTACCTCTCTCCATTGTCTCTAAGGGCAGAAAGCATAAAGAACACAAACGTCTAACATTAGGTGTTAGAAATATCTCCTACCAAATATTTTCCATCAATTGCATCACTTTGGTTATTGTGGCCTGGGAGTCAAAGTCATGTTGCTCTTACTTGTGACGATGACTTGCAAACGCGAGTACCGAACTTGCAGGATGCATGTTTGTGCTTTACTGCTATAGAAAATGAAGGTGAGGTGCAAATTTTTACAGTGCACCCTCCTGATCTGATTCAGAGTGAATGGGACTGCTGGCATGCCAGGGAACCAGACAATGACAGCTTACGCAGCTTCACAGGAAACTTTAGTTTTAAAAGGAATATAGACTTCCCCTTTTGTAAGTAAGAGAGTGGTAAAGTCAGTACCACAGATAAAGAAAAGGTAGAAAGAATTATTCCCGATGGACACAAATTCAAAACCACATCTTCTGTTTTACTTAGAGCAATATTCATTTAGTGAGGCTTTACTCCAAGCATATCGCAAACCTACATTGTTACATGTCCTCCCATCATCATACCTATGCAGAGTCTAAATGCTGCAAATATATGCATCCAGGACAGAGCTCAATCACTTTCTCTCGTAAATGACTGACAGGCTGATTGCATACAGGCAGCAGTCAGCCAAAGCTCTGGTAAGGGGCCATATGTTGCTAGGAGACAAGGCCTAATGGCATGGGGAGGTGATGGAGCTGGGGATCAGGGCAGGGAATATAAAAAGAGGAAGCCCATTTTGTTTTTATCTCTGTAGCATAACTAGTGCATAAAAGCCTCCTTTCTTTCATGTTCATACAGCAGGAAGCTGCATCTTCCTCTGCAAGTGTTGCTGTTCACCACCTTCATATAGTCAAAGGAAAACTCATGACAGAAAAAGTTCAGTCTACATGTAAGTAGGCAAGCGAATTCAGACTAAGGGAAACTTTTAAATAAAAAATTAGTTTTATTTATTTATTTATTTATTTTAATATATAGATAATAATTGTAAGTAGAAATTGAGTTTTATGCTCAGCTTAACTTATAACAGTAGCAGCCTTTCAAAGAAGCTGGAGGTGGGAGTCTGATGCATAAAACACGAAGATGGCTGCTGCTGTAAACAGTCATATTAGTGCTTTGGTTGACAGATGGACCAGCTGACTGAAAAAAAAGGAGAAGAAAGAAAAAAGGAACTCTGATGGATGCAGCAGCTAATTATCAGTGAGTCAAAAGTCTCTCGTGATTGAGGTGGAAGAGTATTTGTGAGATGCAGATGTACAGTGATTGTTCTTTAATTATTGCTATTACAATTTTAGAGAAGGGCAACAAAGTCCTGTGTAGAAAGTAACACAAAACAAAAAGAGACATAATACAGAAAAACAGAGGGGAAATGGAGGATTCTGACATGAAATATATACTGTACTTTTTTTCTCTTTGAGATAGGAATGGAGAAGATAATAGTCATCTCTTCTGGTTATATCTTTAAAAGGCTCTTCACTTTTGTGTTTTGTTCCTATTAGAAATGCAGAAGAGATGAGATGAGAACCCTATAAAAAAAAGAAAAGCACACTGCTCACTGTATTTAAAATTTAGCATTCCATTTGTGGCACTTTGCATTCTAAATGGAAAAAAATCAGAAAAAAAAATAAGCTTCAATGCAAGAAAAACATGTTTAAGAAAAGCGTATACATGTGTTTTTGACCTGTGAGCCTGCTTTGTGGATCACTTTAGCTAGTGATGATGCAGTGTTTCTTTAAAAATATAGATAAAAAAACTTAGAAGAGCAAGAAAACCATATCTATCTATATAATGAACCAGGAAATGCCACGTGGAAGATAACTGTCTGCTTTCCAACCTAAGCATCTGAAAAGACCTTTTATTTTGTAAAAGTATGTTTGATAGAAGTATAGTAAAGCAACATCAACAGAGGATCTTGTGGCTTGAAAAGAAGAATCATGAATATTAATTCAGGAAATCAACACAAGAGATGTACAGAGCACACGGTTCATTTTAGGGAAAAAAAAAAAAAAAAAGGTGATAAGCCACTGAAGTGCCAGAATCAGACAGAGCAAAGGCAACAATAATGACATGATTCAGGTATGTAAATGAAAACACTCCTGGCAAGAAAAAGTAAAGAGAAGCCGTTAAAAGTAACCTCTTTTAGTACTTTCTACTAGTACTATGCCTTTTGCAACGTGCCACTTTAGAAAAGCTGAGATCATAGCAGATCTCTGAATGTAGATCAGGTTTTATCAAAGCCTTTTGCTTTGTCTGTATGTTGAACAGAGAGTTGCGTTTTAACAAATGCAGAAATAATGAGGGTTTCAGATATCCAACGTAAGCACAAAAAGATACACTCCACTCTAATATTTCAAAGCATTCAGACTCACAACTGAAACAGCACTGAGGATACACAAAATTCCAGCATGTAGTCATCAAGATTTCTGATGGTAAGGAACCTCAGTCACATATCTTTCCCCTTACGATTCGAAGCAAAAGGTAAAATTCTGCAGAAGTTTAAAAATGTTCTGTAGGTATTATGCACACTTCCCTATGTACTTTACATATGAATTGGCACTTTAAAACAATTTTTAAAAGACCCTCAGTTTATTTTAAATAAAACTAAATTCTTGTTTTTCTGCATAACTATACATTATATTGCTTTACTAGAGGCCAGTACACCTGGTCTAAAGCACACATTTAGATATATTTGTATTATATCTCAATACAAAGCCTAATATTATTTTTGCTAAAATAAGTTTTCCTTTGGGTTTTTTCTCCTTTTATACCTCTTCCTGTGGATGTCAAACCACAAGTTAAAATAACTGTCTAAGTTAAGCATGGGCAAATTTAACATCCTAAGTTTTCATGAAAGCCTCTTGGTCCATTTTGGCAATATTACTTTTCTCTACATATAACTTTGTATTTGCATAATAGGCAGTGAAGTAGTTGGTGCATTAGCCAGTGTCTCTAAAAAAGTTGTTTATATCCCAAAAATGGTGTGGACGTCTTGCCTGAGTTAAGTAACTCCAGCATTAAGGAAATACTCCTTCAGTCCCTTGGAATTTCTTTTCCCTCATTCTGCCTTGCCTCTTCTGCTAATAGTCTTCAACCCCTAGCAACCTTCTCTTTCACCAGGAGATTTCAAACTGGTATGCTTCCTGAAGATACAGTTTATTCCCACTGCAAAGCTCTCCTCACAGAAATTTTCACTTAGAATATGTGAAATAAGATCATTGTATCTGCAAAAAATACCTTTGTATCTATATATAGCAAGACCACTATACCTGCCTAAAAATGCAAACTCTACATTCACATAAAATTAAATTGACTGCTCATGGTGACACAGATTTTATCAGCATTTTTTTATTTTTCTTTTTGATGCAATTTTGCCACTAGAAATTTAACGGGTGTGCTTTACTGAATGTAGAAATGAAACATATTTTGTAAAGCCATGATCATTTTCCACAGTAATTTTTCATTACTTTTTTTGTTATTATTATTATTTGGAAAATGAACACTACAGAAATTGTTCTGTACTTGGTATTGAAAAAAATCAGTTCTGGGCAATAATTCAGTAACACTGCTTCTGTTACTGAAGTTTATTCTTTTCTCTGAGCACCTTTGTACCTTCTGAGGACATCTGGAAGATATTTAAAGCCTAAAAGTCCAAAATAGCTGGCCATGAGATGACCCAAACCCGGGAATTGATACTGGTGGGCTGGCCAGGAAATGTGACATATAACAACTAATTTCTTGCTGGCTGTATCACAGGTATCTGTCTTTTAAAAAGAGGTTTTGGAAGAAGATTCTGCTATGTCCCAGCAGTGGAATTCAGGATAGAAAATAGATTCAAAGGTCTTAGAAAGGTATTTTTCTGTTACCTTTTTTCTTGAGATTTGCACCATTGTGCCCTGTCTAGGCTGTGTTAGAATATTGCTTTATCAGAGGGTCCATCATCCCATAAACAACGGAGTAATGCAGCCATGAAGAAAGACACCCAGAAAATCATGAAAAGCCATATAAAGGCCAGATTCTGTCTGCAAAAGCCAGAAAAAGTAGATGTTTTAGATGCTAAGATGTATTTCTAATCAAAACAAGGAAGCATTCTCACTATTGTTTAAGTAATTGTATCTCCTTATGTGGAATACTGTGCATGATTCTAATAACTCATGTTAAGAAAAGATTAATTTAAATTGCAACAGCTACACATAGCAGAAGTTGAACTGATCAGGAAAATAGGGTTCCTATTTTATAAGCTATGCTTACTTAGGGACACAAAGTTTTTCCCACAGTATTAACAGAAATATCTATACTAGCAAAATTTCTGCATAGCACATTGAGCTTTGAGAGTTAAGGTTATTAGAATGACTAGAATGAAACCCACTAGTGGAAGGGAGAAATAGGAAACAGCTACAAGGGACACGACAGAAGGGATGTGCATGTCTTCTGTAAACAGACCAAGAGGATAAATGTCAAGGAGTGAAATAAACTATTTAAGATAAAGGAAAATATTAGTATTAGGAGATACGCATATAAATTGTCTCCAAACAAAAGTAAACCATCAAAATGACTGGCAAAACAAAGCACTGGTCTCACTGATCAGTGGGAACCTTTGCAATCTTAAACCCTGCTTTTTATATCATACCAAAAAGTGTGGCAAGATTTCAAAATGCTCTCATTTTGGCTTTCAAATAATGCCTTATCCTAGTAGTTTGGTTTTTTTTTAAAAAAAGAAAGGCATAAACCAGACACGTGTTAGCACTTTTCCCAGCCAAGATGCCGTTCCTTTCCTTTGTCATTGTCTTATTTCTCCTTTTAATGATATCCAGTAAAAGTATGAACTGTGGTTATGAAGTTTGATTAGCCACTTAAAGCAGACAGAAAAACTTTACTGGCATAATATTTGCTTTTCCATGTGTTGAGTACTCTATAACACAGACATCCAGTTGTCACTCACCATAAATCTACAAAAGCACAACTACCATATTGCATGCATATACTTAAAGCTGCAGTTACATATTAATCTTTTATTGGTGCATCTATTATCCCACTGAACAAAACAACTACAAAGCAAATTGAGAACTGCCAGGATACCACTTGAGCATTGACTTGGTAGCTGCCTCCCCACTGTGCTGGCACAGTTTTAACTCTTCTTCCTGCTCGAGAGTCTTGCAGCAAGAAAGCCAGCAGCTGTGGCCCAAAGGCAGTTGAGTTTGGCAGCTACAGTACCCAGATGACAACCTCTGGTGTATCTCTTTCCAATAGCAGCAGGAGCAGCAGCAGCAGCAGCAGTGACATCTGGATCTATTGACAGCTTGAGGGTTTCTCTCTTGGCTGGGTTCCTCCCTAGCAGCTGTGGAACTGTCTCTGTTGCTGTCATGAGGTTGGGCTGCAGCAGGGCTAACAGTGTTCCCTCATCCTGATGTGATTATGAGATTCCTCACTGTGTACTTCTAATCAGTCTCACTCCTCAATCACATTACACTGAAAACAAAATAAAGGAAAAAAACCCAAACATTTCCATTTGATTGCCCATTTTTCTAGAATTGTCTATTCTCTGCCATTCAAATGCAATGCCCACTTATGCACCACATTGGTTCTGACAGCAAGAAGAATTTCAACTTCCAAACAGACTATTTCAGTGTGAGTTTGGTTTTGGTGTTGCTTTGGGGTGGGGTTTTTTTGCCAGTTTCTAGCTGTAAATGCAATTTCTCTTTAGAAACAGAAGGATAAACTACACCAAAATCAAGATCTGTGCTCTCTGACATAGATGGTCATTACAACTGAGTAGCCATGCAAGAGCTAGAAGCTGGGCAGAGTTAATTTTAAAGGTGATGCTTACTGGTCTCTGGGTTATTGGATACTGATGGCCTACAGGAGGGGAGGTGGAATGGGAGGGGATTGCAATTCATGTACTGCTAGACAGAGAACAGGGGACGGTATTCGGTGCAGCAGCAATCCAGACTGAAGGAAGGAGTCCTCGTTTGGGCTTGCTTATCACCCCTAGCCCAGTATCTCTGACAGACCTGCCTGAAATGAAGAGAGGTATTGAGGGGTGTGTGTAGGCTGGAAGTGGAAAGGAGACGTTGAAGGAAAAGCCAAAACCAAGGTTTTTTGTGAAGACCTCAGCAGAAACAGGGGGAGTGAAAGTGAAAAAGATCCATCTGGTCTTGCAACACAGGACATTTTCAGACTCTTTCTTCTTTTTTAAACAAAACAGTGACAAACAAACAATCAAAAAACAACCAAACAAAAAAAAAAAACCCAAACCACCATACCTCAGTCTCTATCTTTGCAAAATGTTGTGTGGGAATTTAGCTAAGAGTCTTATTATTCCAGCCACAATCTTGTGGCTGAAATCATGTTCAGAGCTTTAGAAATTTAAAGAGAAAATGCTTCAGAGTATGTAAGTGCTGAGAATGTACAGGGCTGTCCTATCCCTACAAATAACTACTCTGTAATAATTTGGTGAACTCAGCAATACAATTGTGACCTCAAATGCTGTGTTAAACAAGGAACTCTCCTGCCCATTTGCTATAATTCTCTCACACAGGGTTCATGCTTCTTTTAGGAATGTCTGATCACTACGTGAAACCTAGAGGCAGGAAAGCCAGACAAAACTCTGAGGCTTATTAGGGCTGGAAATCTAGACTTAAATTCTACACAAAATATAAATTATTAGCACTACAGTGAATCATATATCATAACATAAATTAATAATATATTACTCAGTGAAATGCTAAGTGTGATTTTTAATACTATATGACAGATTTTCTAATTTATGAACTGTCTATTAAGTTTAAAAGTCCTTCCATTTCTTTCTTCTCTATCATATATTAAAGTCTCCTTTTGTTTGAGTCTCCTAATCCTTCATTTATTAACAATACCACTCTTTCTCTTTTCTATTATTGCTTTTGGGTTCTTTCCTTTCATTATTTCCTTTACTTTCCTTTTACTTTTCAGGTCTCTTGATATTCAATTGTCATGACAAAATTATGTAAGAATTAGACCCAAATGTTTTCTGTCTTTCTTCTCATGTATATAATATCTTACAGGAATATATTAAACTGATACGTGTCATTCTTAGAGTGATCCATAAATAATATAAAATAATAATAGGACAAATAATATCTATCACCTGTAGTAGGTAAAATATGGTAGATTTTCTTTCTGGAGTCCTTTCTTTTCTACTGGCTTTACTACCTAGTAATTAGTATAATGTGGACTCCAGATCCAGATAATCCTCAGTAGAAGTGTTTTTGCATGCCAGATACTTACTATACAAACACTTATGTGTACATCTATGTTGATTAAAATTTTCTGGATCTCTGCTAAATTGAAACCCAGGTCAAAAAGTACAACTAACAAAAAACAACAAAAAAAAATAAAAAGAAAAAAAATTACTTCCCTTGCAATTATATTCCTTAGTTGCCTTAAGCAGAATGATTTGTGTTTTTTCTGTAAAAGTCCCAGTCCCTTTATAACATGGTTTCGCTTGGGAAGGTTCATAAATAACATGATTTTTCAGAACTCTAATTTTTCTAACCGGATCATATATAAAAATAGTTGTTTTCTAAATGTTTTCATGGCATTTTTTTCTGCTTAGACCATAGGATTTATCCATAGGATTTTGAATGAACGTTTAAATTGGAGAAGACCCAGGGCACACCTCCGCAACCCACATGTTATTTAGCAGCCCACTGCAGTAGCAGGAGTTGTAGGGGGGATTGAGGAGATTTTTTGGGATATCTCGCAGCAGCAAAGCCATCTAGCAGTCACCACTGAGCTGTTCTGCACATACTTTTTGATCTAACACACACAAATGGGAGGAGAGAGGAGAGGGCTTCATAATACAAGTGGCGTGAATGGTCATATCAAGGGGGTCATCTGAGCAGTACCCCAAGCTAGTAAAGATTTCTCCTAGTGCTCTCACAAGTAGAAGGGAGCAAATGGTATCCACAATGCTGTTACTATCAGTGATTTGTGAAACATGCCGTGTGGTATATGCATGTCTTCGAATTGTGTGTAGGAGAGATTTGCAAGCCATTAAAGGAATTATTCTATTGTGAAGCTCTTGAATGAACTTAAGCCCATGAGTCTCAGCAAGTGAATTGAAACTATTGTGGCTGTTCCTTTTATGTGTGTCTTCTTGTACTTTTAGGTGCTAATGTTTAATATAGATGTTGTGAGAGTGATTTCATCTTTATTAACTGAAAAAATTCTGAGATCTTAAGAGGATTCCTGGCCAAGTGCCTGAAGACTGAAATACTTTTAATCACTAAGTTCTAAAAACTCGTTGGCTTACACATTCTCTAGCTGAAATGTTTGAGTTTTGCCCTAACACCAAAGAATAGTTCAATTTGCAGTCTCAGCTTTGGTCCCTACATTGTGTCTGCCAACAGTGGTGTCAGCTGTGATCTAGACACCTGTCTGTTAGAAAATACACTGAGACCACAAACTCATTTCATACAGATCACTGAAAAGACATTAGATGGCAATAATTGCTGTTACTTCCAACTTGGATTAGATTTGAACCAACAACCTAGGATTCATATTCTATTACTGGTCCCCTGAGTTGTTCACTACTCTTGAATTCTTTCTCTGATGTTGCGTTATGTACTCTTGAAGTAATATATCAGATTCCTGATTCTGTGCACAAAGAAATGAGAATTCATATGAATAATTCTTCAGTGTATGTGGAATTGTATACAAAAATATATCACATAATCTCAATCCATTTTAGGAATATTAAAATCCTGATAACTTCCTAGAAAACAAAAATTAATTATGCCTTTTTCAGATTAGGATCATTTGGAAAGCTCCTGCCCCTACCAAGTTTAGGTTTGGATTGTTTGTGTCTGCAGCACACATAGTGTAGACCCAAGTATTTTTGAGGTTACTGAGTTTCATGACAGGATCTTGAGTGGGACTAAATACACTGTTGGAGTAAATTCTCTACATAAATAGATGGATCTCCATCAGTAAATAGCAGCAAGGCGTAAAGAACACAAATTCTTGAGATGTCTTAGTTGGAGGAGGTATATGTGTTAAAAATATACATATTGCCATCAGGAATACCAGAAAAAGATTTTGCATAGACTTGCATGGGGTCAAATAACCATCATAAATGACCATTTTATAACGCTGTTGTAAACTCTATTTTAAAGGTACATGTTTGACTTCACAGTAAATTAGACTGTGACAAACAGCATTTTTGCTCTTTTATATTTTTGGCCACACCACAGTGGGTTTAGCACTGTTCAAACCTGTATTGCATCTGCACACAAAAAAATCAGCAATAGGATACATTCATTTCAGAGGTGTGTACCATTAAAGACCTCTTTTTAGTTAAAAAAAAAGGAAAATCAAAACGCTGAGTCCTAGATAATCGTTTCTATGGAGTTCTGTGTATAACTGAGAGTTCATGTTTACAGCTCAGTTGTAAAAAGCTGAGAAAATAGAGCTTTGTTACCCAGACACTGATGAAACTAAATAGCATTGCAGGCAGAGCTGTATAATGAGTACATATTAAAATGTCTTTGGTGTCTTCTGAGAGTGCAGAACATTACTTGTTACTCTGACCATAAACGTATAACAATTGTGGTTTTCTAAAATAAGTTGAAACCTCCTGCAGTCTGAAATATAGAACAATGCAGATGACTAATTTGAATCAACGAGGTTCCACGTGGCATGTCACAGTGGGATTCCTAATGATCTTGTACAAGGATACTGTTTGTCTAAGGCTCTCATTTTCTGTCCTGTGATGTGTGGATGTGAACTATGTTGAAAATAATATGAGGCTAATTACCAACCTTGTCAATGACAATTCATATACAATGATAAACCATATTTTTTAAAAAAATTTGAAATTAAGCCATATATCCTTTCAGTAACAAGGACACTGAAACTAAGATGGTTTCAGCATCTGCTCATGGTTTCTTTGTTTCTAACAGGATTTCTCAGGCTGGATGTCAGAACAGGTGAGATTAAAATTTAGGAAAAACCCCAAACCAGACTATAACTTTAAAAAGGAACATGCACAACACCAAAACCTACAGTGTTTGTTCAGACTGAAAATATAAGAAAGGATATAACAAATTTTTATAGGAAGGATGTTTATCCTATTTGTCTTTTTTTATAAAGCTCATCCTTTTTTTCTTTCATGAATTTGCAATGTAAAACTGTTAGAGAATATTGTAAATGTCCTGTAGACACAGTTTCAGTTTTAGAAAAACTGTTTTCCATTGCATTTTCATTCAGTTAATCAACTTTTTTTTTCTTTTCATCCAAGATTGACCATGGTACAGCAATTTAAAGTGAAACTGCAACCTTTAAATCTGACATCCTTTCACAGGCACTGAATAGCAAAGATTACCCAATGGGACAAGAAAAAATATTTAGTAAACTGACAAAGGGTGATGTATGTTGCTTTAAGTTCCCATATAATGTTCTCTGTCCTTGTAAAACATTTTATCCTTCCAGTTTAAATATATACAAGATATCAAGTGCCATTTACTATGTAAATGCTAAAGCACACAGTTAGTAACAAGTCAGAGCTATTCTCACCTTATTGGCTTACTTTCTGTGTTATCTTCTTTTGTGATACATGACTTTGGGGATGGGGAAAATGTTATCTTTCTGGCACTTATATGTGTTTTTCCATCAGTGTCTCATACATCCAGTAGCAGATGCAGACAGGCAGATACACCTCCCTGTGTGTCATTCTTTCTACAGCTATACAAAAATACACATGCATATACACAAATGCAGCTTTTATAGTTAAAAACATTTTGGTAGGTCAGAGAACTAGGTATCCTATGAAGTATGACAGAATAGTGTGTCAAATGTTACACCACTTTTGATGCAATGGAAAGCATTAGACATAAATGGCTGTATTACAAACATTAGAGATTCTACCTTCATGATATGCTATTGAATTAAAGCAGCTTCTTTCATAGTCAGTGTATCTGTAGCATAAGTGAGTTTAGTGACAAAACAAAACAAGAGATAGAGCAATTGAAGCAGATGTTCCATGAAACTCTTACTATACAGAACACAAGGGTCTGGCATATAGCTCATCAGTAAAACATGAGAATGTACTTGAGTAGAAAAATCACAATCTGGTACCCACAGGCTATTGCCTGCATCTCATGTAAACTGATAAATTAAAGATGCTGCACCATTTTTCCTTGTCTTTCCTTTGTCAAATGCAATCATTTAAACATGCATTTTGGTACTGGAAAACTTAAAAAATAAGCAAACATACTAACATATACCTAGATTGCTGAAGCACAGCCTTCTACAGACATTAGATTTTTTCTCATCATCTCTGTGTGTATTATTTTTTTTTTAATCTCAAATCATATTGTTTATTTTGCCTGAGGATTTGGACTTGTAAAAGCAAATTTCAAAGTCTGCCCACTACACCCCCTCTATTGCTATTGGTGGTAGTGAGAGATGTTTTTATCAGAGATTCTGCAGAGCAAAACATCCATTTATGGTCACTTTGTAAGGAACAATTTTAAAATTATGCAGGTGTTAAATAAACCCACCTAGAATGACTAATAAAAAGATATTGTTATGCTATGTAAAATAAAAAGTGTTTTGAAAGTCAAAATCAAATATAAAAAGCAAACTGTCCCCAGACATTTTTATGGACTGGCAAACAATGTAGTGAAAGTATAAGAATGTTTAATAGTGATGCATAAACACAATTTATGGGTTTTGAGAATTTGATTATATTTACATCCACAGAATCTTACCAGATCTGGGACAGTTTTAGTGTTCTGTGTTGACAGAGGTCAGACTTAACAACCACAGATCAGAAGCACGTAGCCATAATTTGCTAAATGTTAATTTTTTTCAGTATAATACAAATAATAATAAATATAATAAACGAACAGGCTTTCATTTTTAAATTTTAATCTTGTTATTCTTGTCTGTTCCTTATTCCTTGGAATTCTAGCTTGTGTGAAAATGTTCCATGAATGCTTAATATTCTTTCCTTGCTTGTCTCTGGCAATCTGATGCTAAGTGGGACAAAATGCAAACAGAGCATTACCCTTTAAAATTTTAATGTCACGTCACAATTTTCTAATGGAGCAATCAGAATTGCAAAACAGTATAAGTCTACTGAAACTAATAATAAATCAGGCGCTAAGAGCAGCACCTCCTGCAAGCAGCGGACTACAGCCAAGCATTGCAAGATTTGGACAACTTGTTTCTTTCATTTAAAAACTTAGCACTGTCTTCTCAAAGTGCTCAAAAATTAACAGTTAACAACATCACTTTACAGTTTATTGCAGTATTTTAATTCGGACACCTTTGAAATAATAAATGTATTAAAAACCAGAAGAGAAATGTAATTTGAAATAAGCACTGTGGCTTTAGTATCAATGCAGGGCAGGATTGCAATGAAATGAAGTGCACACATTAGGAAAAGTGTCCTACCATTTACTTAGTCCTTCCACTCTCTTGTTCTTATTATTGACATTACTAAAGAGGACATTGAAGTGTCTTCCTGCAGATACTTAGCCTTGAGTAATGAAGACTAACATGTACCTTTATGCTTAACAGGCAGGTTTTCAGGGGTATTCCAGGCAGATTACTTTCTCTTTTGCCAATTTGGTGGATGCTGTAATTAACCTATGTGCTCACCACTGTGAAAAAAGTGATCATGTCCTAATGAATTCACAACTGCACAGAGAGCAGGGGGCAGAAGTTTCTCAACCTTCCAAAGATTACAAAAATACTATAAAGGCACCAGAATCCTTTTAAAGTGCAGTTATATCTGCATGAAGAGTGAAATATACTCTTCCTAAAATCTCATTCTCAATGTCATTCTCAACTCCATACCCTCGATGTCAAGATGGCTTTGAATGTTTATTTTTGATGGAGCTATAGCATTTAGATTTGCTGTAGCCTTCGGCTCTCACTGTAAAGGCAATGATATTTTCACTCCGTGTTTGCCTAAGTGGATTAGGCTCTGCATTGAAACACACAAAGTATGAGCCAGAGCCTCTGCGTTGCAGGGTCTTAGACCTTGCTCTTCCAGGGGGAAAGCAACAGCAACAGTCATCCCCCAGCTGTGATTCCTTCAGGGACAGTCTCGTGGCTGCTGCCTGCAATGCCACCCACACATCTGTTCAACACTGTCTCTCAAGAGACTGGGATTTGATGTTCGCTTGAAGAGAAGAGGTGATGCTGCTAATCCTTGATTAACTGCAGCCATTTTCCTCACAGTCACAGTGCAGATTGAACTCATAAAACTCAGACTTGCCAAGAGCACTTGCAACCATTTCCCAGGAGTATCTGTAGGGCCTGGAGCGTCCCATGCCTGCATTATACAGCCACTGACCCCTCTTGCTCCTCATTCCTCTTGAATAGCATTTGTTGACTTAGTAGGAGAAACTGAGTCTACTTGGATAATAAAGTGCTGTTAGAACTCATGTTTTGAATATGATGTTTTACAAAAAGATGTTTCCATAGCATGCAGGGACACAGCTTTCTGGACAGCTGTTTCAGGACACTTGTGCAAATTAATAAACCTCCAAAATACCAATTCACAGAAGTAACCTCTTACCAGAATGGGAGTTATCAATTTCTGTAAGTAAAGCACCTTCAACACACAATTGAACAATTTTTATTTTAACTGACGAGGGGATATAGTATGATATATGTTTAATTTATGACTGCCCATCATCTTTGAGGGTCTGAGCTTAAGTCATGGTTGAGTTACAAATAAGTATATGTTCAATGGCCTCATCTAAGTCTTCAGCTATCTATTTCACAAACCTACCACAATCTGACATGGTGAGCAATCTCTGCTCAAGGCCCATAACTAGAATAGCAAGGGTGCTGCAGGTCAGAACTGAGATTTATTGAAATGGATGTGCAGAGAAGCTTAGTCCCTCACTTTCATGAGCACTAAATTCACTCTAGATTTTAATAATAAAAAATGCAGGGTTGTCTGACAACATTCATTTTTTTTTCATGAGCCTGTCTTCTCAAATTCCCAGGTTAATGCTGCACATAGTGACACAGGCAGTGTCACTCATGACAGCGTTTACCTGCATTGCAACAACATGACTTGCCTGTCAACCTTAAATGTTTGACAAACTGCTCTTTTTTTCCCAAAATAAATACATAAATAACATGAAGATATGTGAAACTCGTGGGGTTTTTTTGTTGGGTTTTTTTTAAGGGCATGCATCAGATTTATCTGCTTTGCAGTTCTGTCTGCATTACAGATGACCAGGTTGTGGACCAAAACATGCAAAAGTTCAGAAGTTAGTTTTGCTATTGACTCCTTCATTCCATTTCCTTCCAGCATCTACTTCTCCTGCATCCAAAATGTCTGCAGGTACTTATCCTACAAAATCTAGACACATGTGCTATATATATTATATATACAATGAAAATGAGGAAAAAAGATGAAATGTTACACATTGAATAAATAAAATAATTCTGTGAATAACAAAATGAATGCATCTTCAATAGAGATCTGACAGAACTGTAAAAAGTTGGTGTTTCCCCTTAAGAACTATATGTCATCAAAACCAAGAAAACTTTCATTAACAATGAAGTTATTGCACTAAAAAAATGAAGTTGGTTCCTCATTCAGCCACATTTTTAATAAAAGCCCACAAAGTGGTAGCCATCGGGTGAAATAGGCTGCTTTTAACAATATCAAATATGATGATTGAAATCACAATACATTTTCTGAATACCTTTCTTTATTAATTGGAATGGTGAGAGCTCTCCCCCTGTTTTAGTCTCCTATAACTACCAAGAAGATATGTATTGGTCACAAAAGAATTTGTGATGATCTCATTTCTTCCTTTGCAGATGATGCTGGGCTCTTCAGGTAGCTTGCTGTTGAACAAGATTTCACATCTTTACTCTAGGAGACCGACATTCTCACTTTCATGTTATCTCCTGCATCCTACAGCTTTCATGTGCTTTCTTAAACACAACCACCTACAGAAACTGTTATGTTTATTTAATCAGCCTGTGTGTAAAACTGGCTTGCTAGAGAACATAAATAGGCACTGCCTTGTCTCAAAGAAAGGTTGGACAAGCTGAGGATATGCTGGACTAGGGAGGACTGTTCAGTTTGAGTTTGGAATGGAAGGAGCAGGACTGCCATTAACATTAACCTAATTTGCCTGCAGCAAAACTACTCTGTAGCATTTCAGACCTATGACTCAATATAGGGAAAAGTGATCCAATAACATTGACATGTTAATCACGAGTAGCTTCAGCTTCCACTGAATAATACTATGTGACCCTTTTGCTTTAGGTAGCAGGGGAGCAGAATCACTGGCTGAACAGTTTCTTTCAGCCCTATAAATATCCTGCTTCTTTTATGTCACTCAATGATCAAATTTCTTTGATCAAATAAAGAAAAAGTGGATTTGATATCAGTTCTCAAACTCCACATTTATCTGCAAAGAATGCTTTAGCCAGCTTTACAGCCATATGCATTTTTATCATAAAACATCATAGCACAAATGTACACATAAGTCTGGAAAACACAAGGCCAGTGATGTATGTTTCTTTCACTTGGTCCTACTTAACATGTAATCTGTGTTATCTATTCCTTCCTCTGTAAGCAGGCTTGTGTGAATACAGTTTTAGGTGAAAGTCTAGGATTATTTCATGAGCTTTTCTATAGATTTTGCACTGGGAATGCATACACCTGAGGTGTTTTTTTATAATAAAAATTCTTTAAAAATTCTGATTATCCACACTGCTGAGCTGGCAGAGAACAAAGTATAGGTGTGACATGTAAAACCAGAAACTGCAGCAGAATTCTGTTTTTCCCCAAATTCAGCTGTGCTGCAGAAGATCTGTACTCTGTGCCTTCTACCAGGCCAAGAACATATTCATAATTTAAGAAGCAACACCACAACAGCAGACATTGGATGAGACATGAGACTATCAAATCAGTGGCCTTGGATGTGGCTTTGAACTTTGCCAAATTCCTAGTGATTATATGTGCTTCCTCACAAAGAGTTTAGCTTTCTTTCACTGGAACATCGGAGCTCATTTCAGACTGCATAACAGGGTGTCATAAATGGTGTTATACTGGAGAAAAATTCCTCCTGTTTTCAGTTGTCAGTGCTGGGATCACTCAGAAGCAAGCTGGAATGCTTGATTAATCCCATCGTGTAGTCTCACATGTGGTTCCTTAGGAGGACACTCTAATAATAGCTCTATATTATAAATAAAAGAGTGCACCTTTGCCTATTGTCTTAATGACATGGACTATGGATAGTGACCACGAATTGCAGATCATGGCATCTGGAGTATCCACAGTTGGAACCACTCTAAGTACCTGATGACACACACCTTGAGAGGCTGACTACAAAGTGTGATCTTCCATTTTAGTTGCTCATTCTGGTCAAGTCAGCCTGAATAGGATCTGCCTAGATATGCAGCTGAAAGTCTTCAGAAGCAGTTATTCAGTGCAGTGAGGAAGGGAGGGGATGCTTAGTAATTTAAAGCTTGATCTAATTTAAATTCAATGAGTTCTTGGACCTGTTAGCTACATGTCTAAGGGGTGAATAATTTCACCTTGAATATTTATACCTTGCTTTTACTCAGAACTAATAGAGTTCTTGCTTTTCCTTTTCCTTTCAAAACTAACGCCACATCAGCATATTTCTGCTTCTCCACTATATGCTTATTTTTTTCTTAGCTTTCAAAAAGCTATGTTTGCTGAGCAAAATAAGGGGAAAGTAAAAGTGGCTAAAGTTGTGGTAAGTTTCAGTAGTGCCTTTGTGAGCTAGTCAGCACATGTTTCTTCAGAAAAGACTTCAAAGAATGGCACAAAATGCAAGTAATGGAAGCAGACAGCTTTGCTAATGACAGACATTCATCCAGGATTCCTGCTGTTTTAAACTTCTGTTCTCAGACTTGAAGAGCAGAAGAACCCTGGCAAAGTCACACTCTAGCTTCTAAATCTGCTTATGGAGTCTTCCTGTGTCAAGCAGTCTAGAAGTATCAATAAAGGTCCAAGATGTCTGTTCTGCAAATGAAAATTAAAAAGCAAGAGCTCACTAAAAAAAATTGGAGAAACAGTACATTACAGCTGTAACCTGAAAGCTCAGCCAATCTGAATATGCCACTGACGGTGCTACTATGTCCTCTTTTGATTCAGAATATACAGGCTGTATCTAAAGTTATCTGGCAGATACCGTACAACATCAGGTACTGTCATGTTCAGTGTCAGCGAAATTATTGTCATTAAAAAAAAAGAAAAAGGTTTAAAAAATGTTTTTGTGCAGAGTCTCTGCCTCTGCTGGCAGTCTCTCCTGTTTTCTGTCTCTGTAGAGCAACACAGCACATTCTCCCTGCAGATACAGTCCTGCTAGAAATCACAGAAACATTGGTTGTTAGACCATTGTTATCCCCAGGACAGCCCTCCAGGAGCCCCACAAAGTTGATCTGACAATCCAAAAAATACCACCTTTGGTAGGAGTCGCAGAGGTTTGTTTCTGGTAAGCTGACTGAGCATGTTCACTTAGACATGTGGGTTCTGCTGGAAAGCAATTCTTTCACATGCTGTCAAGCTGACAGCATAAAAAACTCTAGACATGCTAAGGTACGTGCCACACTCTATCTTACAGACAGACACCTCCATCATTCAAGAAGCTTTCTGTTTCTTTAACTTATTACTTATCATTTGCAGTGATCAAAATCTTTTCAATATTTCCTTTTTTAACCAAGACATGTTCAGACCACAGCAGAATAGAGAGTTCAACATCCTTTCACTGACAAGCCTGCCCAATGCTAATAAACTCCAGTGCAAGCAATACCAAATCTCCAAAAAGGAGAAATCTTTCTAAAGCCCTGGAGGTGAACCAGGAAGGCACTGTCCCTCCTGGAGTCACATACATTTACACCTACAAAGTTTGGAATCCTGATCATCTTTACACTGGATGGTGGGGTGGTCTCATGTACATCATTACTTACTACTCATGCGATACACCTGAGCATTCTCTGTATCACACAATACCCTGTATAATAACCTCTGCATATTAGTCCATGTTCTACTGAGAGGTAATAAATTCAACACTGATTGAAGTAAATACTTTAACTGACCAAGATTTTTTGTTTTGTTTATTTTTTTTGTTGGGTGGTGGTGGTGGTGTTTTGTTTTGGGGTTTTTTTTTTGTTTGTTTTGGTTTTATTTCTTGGTCCTTTCATTGAAAAACTAATTCTGAAGGCCTGATCTTCTTACTGTGTGCAGTCCATTATTTGATATATAACAATCATTTTTCCTCACATTTTTTTTCTCTCCCCAAATGTAACCACACACATCATTTTACTCTTGGACATTCAGATCTTTCCAGGACTCTGATCATTCTTGCCACTTGTTTTTGGACTGCTATAATTTCTCTGTTTTTTCAAATAGGATAGCCAGAAATGAACAAGGGACTCAAGGGGGAACAGCCCATCACTGCACATAAACACACATTGTTCTGTGTGCAGCTGTACATAAAGAAAAATTCTTATCTTTTTAATTAATTAAAATGAGCTGAAACAAGGCAACTTTAAAGGGTCACTTGTGGACTAAGCAAATAAAATGAAGCAGTGAAAGCTAGAAACATCTAAAAGAAATCCAAGGTCATCTGACCAAGCTAATCAGGAAAAATATGATGAAAACCAACTGGTTTGTGAATCAGTTTCCTGTGAAAGACAAAATAGGGATATCAAGCCCAAAAGTAGGAAAAGAGTTTTCAAGAGATAATTGCCACCAACATGAAAAGGACTAGAAGCATTTCATCCATACTGAAAGTTTCTGAACTTTATATTTTCATATTTCATAGCTGTACTTTCAGCCAAGGATCAGTCTTGTACCTTGGTATAAACAGAGGAATTCTAAGTGGAGGAGGAAACACATGATTTCATGATTGCTGTTTTCTCTGGGTACTTGTGAACAAATATCATATGATATTTATTTATGAAAAAGATTTCTGAGGAGGACCAGAGAGGAAGAAATGGTATTTCAGTACACTGGCAAAGGGAGACAAGGCACACAGTTAAACTCATGTAGCCATAGTACAATAAAATTGTCAAATAGTTGGATATTCGCTGCAGAGGTAATTTTTTCTGAGTAAAGCATCCACAAGAAGCTCAGAAAAAGTCAAAGATCCACTTATTGGTCTGAAACAAAAGTGATCATGGATCTGAATTCCACCAAAATATAAGGGTTTTCTCAAAAACAAGTGCAGGCCAGGTGCCAAAATCCCTCATGTTATGGTAAGAATACAGGTTGTCCCTTTTTTCTTCCTGGAAGTCTCCCTAAGTTAGGACATATCTCCTATTTTTGCCAACACATTTTCTGGCATAGCCAAGAAGTGATGCCTAATCATCACAGCTTTGCCAGCAGAAACTCCTAGGATGTCTGCATTTACACTAACAAATGGTGTTATTACCATCAGTGTTCACTTTACTTAAAAAAAACCCCAGGTTTAAAACAAATTGAAGCACTTTTTATATAATACATAATTAAATTGTGAAAACTACTACCTACAGAAACCAGCAGAGGACAAATCTTTATCTGTTTTTTTTAAAAAAACAACATTAGAGAAATTCATAGAAGAGATGTACATCATTGGATATTAAACATGAAAGCCCAGATGCAACCTCTGGCTCAGAAGAGAAAATCACTAAAATGCTGATTGCTGGGAGCTGAGAAATTATACCATGGGAAGGATCATTCTATAACTGCCTTATTTTTTCTGTTCTTTCCCTAAGGGTCAATGTTAGAGCTAGGAGACTTTGGTCCTTTGATCTAAGCTCCCAAGCAAGTCACAGAAGGAATAATTCCTATAAACCCTCAGTGAAAATAAACATGAACAGTCCAAGTTAAAAAGGAGTCTTACCTTATTCAAATATTAGTTGGTCCTTGTGACCTTTCAAATATTGCAGCCTACTAATAGTCATGAAAATTTCCATGTACTTAACATGACATAAACTTTGGAGAGATATTTAGTTTCCAGATACCCAAGTTCTAGCCCAGAAAACAAAGGCAAGAGGGATTTAACCAAATGCATACATTTTTAGCAGGTCTTCCTCTCTCTGTCACTGTCTTGGTTATTTTCTCAAGATAAGGTCCCTCCCTTTATATAAGAAATGTTAAGAAATGCTTTACTGGGTCAGGCCAAAGCCTGGGTTCATCTATCCTAGCTATCTGTCTTCCACAGCTCAGCCTTTAACCAGATGGTGGTCATTTGCCTATATTGTCCCCTTGACAAATCCATAACAAGTATTGCCTCAGGGGGAAACCTGGCTGGTTTTTTGTTGCCAGATCCTAGAAAAAAAATTGTGTATAGCAAAGTACTCTACTCTTGCCACTCTCTCTCCTACCCATCTTCTCATCATTACATAAAACTATCTCAACTGGTTCCCATAACGACAGCATTAGAAACAATACATAAAAGTGAAATAATAAACAAAGAAGCAGCACTCAATTCATACTCCTGCCCTTTCCAAACTCTGGCATTACCATGCTGAGACATATACCTCCCAGAGAAATGCAAACATCTCAGCCTTCCCTGCAACTGTGTGTTTATAGCAATGAACAAAAAGATGACACCTAAATCTCTCACATCGCACTGTCCCCAAGGTTGAATGACATGTCAGCATAGCCTGATAACCCAAAGAGTTTTGGTCATGATACTATTACTTGATTGCTGAATCCATATTAATTCTTATTAATGTTTACAAGGCTCTGTAGTACAATGTTTTCCTATAAACCAAGAACAAGTAGTAAATACAATGGACAAATGACAGGAGTTGCTCCAATGAAGCAGTTTATGAAATATTTATGTAAAATTTCATAGCCCTCACCAGAGACCATGTTTGTTGTCAGAACTAACAGGATATTTTCAGGCAAATAATCCTTTTCATCAGTTTTCTATAGAAATAGAAAGGAAACTTTGAGAAGGAGACTTTGAAAAAGTAGTCATTTTTCAAAAAGAGACCAGTCAATGTACTATAAAAGTCTTCCCATTGCATCTCTGCGTCATTTCTTTGCAAGGAAAAGACAGACACTGATAACATACCTTGCCTCTCTCAAAAATGATTTTTACTAGAATTTCTGCTAAAACACGGTGTCAGTCCTGGTGCTTTGGATAACAATATAAGTTATTTCTATCTAATTACCTGATAAAAAAATCATTCTCTTGCTCTTCTAATGTACTTTGAAAATTTTCTCACTGCCTTTGTTTCTGCATTGCCATATTCCTCCTACATTGCTTTATCTAAAAAATTGCTAATTAAATACATATAATACAGTGAAACACATGCAGATATAGAGATCACACCTGTGTATGCAGTGATACACACGCTTTTTCTCTCCTTTCTCCAATTAGACTCTGATAATGTGAGCAGGCTAACATGATTACATGTAATGAACCAATTACCATTTCTACAGTCATGCTGAACTGTTTTTCCCTTGACTGAAGTATGTTTAAAAATAACAAGCTTTCATTATGCTTTTTATTGATGGTCACTTTTACACTCCGAGTCAGCTAATCAGCCACGAGCACATAACAATATGATTTGAATGCTTATTACTCATATGACTACAATTTTAAACTTAGCAAACCAACATGCAGAAATATATGTAGTTAAAATTTATATAGAGAATCCAACCCTGGAAAGGCATGAATCCTCTAGTACTCCTCACAGTGCACATGGATATGTGCTGCTTATGCCTTGGGTGTCACTAAACCTTTGTATCAAAAGAGGCAGCACAAGAAAGGGAGGAATGAGGAAGAAGCCAAAGAGTCAAGGGCAAGACTGAGTTTGCTTGCTAGTACTGTTGCTCTGTTTTAATCTCCAGGAACTTATTCCACCTGACAGTGAGGGGTTGGCTGGGCTTTTCTGCCCTGTGAGCTCTCTTGGAAAGGATTCTGAAGCAATTATTAATATATATGTGTATATTTATATTGCACCCTGTCCTGGGGTAAGAAGGTAATGCAAATCCTCCTGAGCAAATCTGAGGCCAATACAGCATCAACAACACTTGAAGTCACCTGGGCAGGGATGGTTCCAGACAGCTAAAATAGCTCCACATGGACACATTTCTTTCCAAGACTCTCAAGAAGCTATATCACTGCACATCTTCAAGCAACAGCAAGTCACTACTTTGCTTGGAAATCACGGCTCCTGTTCACATGTCTCTCCTCGCTTTGCAAGAACAGCAAAACTTCTCAGGGTCTCTTCTATTGCTGGAGCCATGGAGTGAAAGAAGAACAGTTCAGAGGGCATTTTGGACCCTAGTTTTAATTAAATGCAACAAATAGGGTTTGGGTGAAGAATAAGAATTCAGGCCCAAAGCAAATTAGGGAATTTAGATAGTCAGCTACAGCTTTTGTAACAAAAAGTTTCACTTTCCTAGCCCAAACAGACAAGGTAAGTTCAGATCAAACTGCAGAACTCATAGTCTTTTTTTAATACACTAATAGGCCAGGTCCTGCCCATTTTCTATGGAAGCCAAAATAGCTAAGCCACTTCTCAGGGTATTAAAACATGTTTCTGACTTATCTTCCAGGCAACTGGCCCGACTTCCCACAAGCAATGTGGTTTCATAGACAGGTAGAAGAGCTTAGACTCCTAGCAGACATGCAGAAAGCTCACGATATGTCAGCACACCATCCTAATTTTCAGCCGTTATTCCAAAGACAGTTTCTAATGGGGTTTTTGGATTGTCTGTTTTTTGGGTTTTTTTCCTCCCTTCATTTATCCTTTTAAAGATGAAGGAGTAACACTGAATTATTTTAAAGAAATTGAACTATCTTCAGGAAATATTTAAAAACTCATTTAAGGTACTTCCCTTTGGCTGAAGAACTGCTGGTAGGAGGTTTTAAAAGTTTACTTGAAGATGCTCTTACGCCTTGTTGGCAGTTTTGAATCTTTTTGTAAGATGCTTAAATCTTCCCTTAAGCACGGACCCTTGCTTGGTAATTTCAGATTTCGGACTTCGTTTGAGAAGCCAGATGCCTCAGAGTTAGGTACTGAAGCACTTTACTTTTAGGCACTTATATTCTTAATTAGATCCAGCCTTTTAAGCTATGAACATTGCAGATAAGTCTCTCTGCATTAAGAAGAATTTATATTCAGCCATAGAAAAATGTTAAATTTTAATGCTGTAGAGCACTCAAACTTGGTTCTTACTAGTGAGCATCTCATTTACAAAATGACTGCTAATGAAATCTCTGAGAAAATATGTTGGCTTCAAAGCAAAATTAAAATAAAGACAAATGACTGAGGAATTATTGTTTTCAATAAGTTCCTTTTTCATGTGTTAATTACAGAGTAAGAAAGTGATTTGAGTATCTTATTATCTATCTCTCCTTTTTCTGCCAGGAGTTTACATAGAGTGTGAAAATGGAGTGGATGGAGTGGGATAGTAATAATTTCATTTATATTTTAAAGAATATAATCAGGTTAGCCTGTATTTAATACTGAGACCCTGAAGATTCTATTTGCATGACTTTGAAGGACAAATACAATATTATCAGTTCTGTCATTGAAAGGGAAGATGGGGCCTTGAGCAGATATATTTATTTATATATAGAAAAAAAAGTCATCTCAGCTGGGAATGAACTGACACAGCAGAGAAACACATTGGGATACAGTCAAGATGTTAATTTTGTTATGGTAGTGAAGTGACTCAAATGGCACAAAAAAAGGTTTTACTGCTATGAGCTTCAACAGTTTTTAGCATAAAATCTTGAAGTGGGGGAACCCCATGAAAACTAGATCAGCAGGGACTAAAAATATTTCAATATCCCAGGTAAAAGCTCCTGAAATATTTTAATTATTACCATGGTTTGAATATTTGCAAGTTGCAAACATTCAGCATACTTTAAGGAAACATAAACACTTCTTCTGTGATCAGGGATTAAAATGAGAGAGAACAGAGACACCCATTGTAAAATGCTACTAAAAAGAATTAAGTGTTCAGTACACTATAAAGCAGGAGATAAATTCCTCTTGTTTTAAATGTCAGCAGACACTGAGAGCTGGTGCCATATGATGTTTCTGCATTCAGCTGAAGCCCACACACCCACAGGACTGCAGTTTTGTTGAGACCCCTCTGGAATTGATTCTATGATTCCATGATTCTTTGACAGTCTCAGCTGCTCCCAGAGGGTGCTGCATCCTGAGTGTCAGCACTGAGTCTTCCCAGCACATCACTCTTGCATTTTAGGTTCTGCCATGGATACACATTAAATCCTAGTATTTCCTACAAAACTTCATTGCTGACATTCAAAGCACTGCACCAACTTAGTCCTGCTTACCTCCCAGACCTCCTATATAAGTATTTGCTTGGTCATTCCCTGAGGTCCTACCCTGCTGGTCTCCTGTCAAGTCCTACGTTTAAAGAGAGAGCCTTTGGCTCTTGCCTTTCCAGCTCCTCTGCTCCTCCAGCATGGAAGTTGTTGCTGGTGAAGGTTCACAGATCAGAAGGGGTTTTCCTGCCTGTTTTAAAAACAGCCATTAACTTTTCAGTTCTCTTCAGTTTCTGCCCAGCATTCTTTAACAAAAATACTGCAGGCTGTCAGTCCTTACTTTGAAGAATGATTGTTAGGATTTATTCTTAAACATAAGCAGCCAGGGGGAGTCTGGAGGTGCTGAGCAGTCAGAGAGGGTGATAAATAATGCGTATCATTCCCAGCTAAACCCAAAAGCATCCACTTCTGGGCTACTTCTCAGAGCCATGGGAAAGGACAAGCCATCAAGCACATGCCAAGGCTCCCCAAGAGCCAGCAGCATGCCCAGTCTCCCAGACAGCTGTCCCACGTCAGCCAGCAGCCTCTGCCACCTCTCGTCAGACTTGAGATGGGTCTGAGCCCTCACTGGGTGCTGAACGGGACTCTGGCAGGCATCCTGCCATGGCTCTCCTCTCAAGGACCAAATTAGGCCATCTGGAGAGCATTGTTATCAGGAAGGCATGTGATGTATGAGTCAAAAGGGAGACACATTTACAAAGCTGCTATTTCTCAGTCCCAAACAGTTGGTGAAATAATTTTAAAATAACAGGTAGAGCTTATAACCAAAGGGGTTTAAGCACTCTCATTTTCTTTTGCACCAAAACCAAATATCAGCCTGCTGAGAAGAAAAAAAAAACAAAACAAAACAAAACAAAACAAAACAAAAAAAAAAAAAAAAAAAAAAAAAAAAAAAAAAAAAAAAAAAAAAAAAAAAAAAAAAAAAAAAAAAAAAAAAAAAAAAAAAAAAAAAAAAAAAAAAAAAAAAAAAAAAAAAAAAAAAAAAAAAAAAAAAAAAAAAAAAAAAAAAAAAAAAAAAAAAAAAAAAAAAAAAAAAAAAAAAAAAAAAAAAAAAAAAAAAAAAAAAAAAAAAAAAAAAAAAAAAAAAAAAAAAAAAAAAAAAAAAAAAAAAAAAAAAAAAAAAAAAAAAAAAAAAAAAAAAAAAAAAAAAAAAAAAAAAAAAAAAAAAAAAAAAAAAAAAAAAAAAAAAAAAAAAAAAAAAAAAAAAAAAAAAAAAAAAAAAAAAAAAAAAAAAAAAAAAAAAAAAAAAAAAAAAAAAAAAAAAAAAAAAAAAAAAAAAAAAAAAAAAAAAAAAAAAAAAAAAAAAAAAAAAAAAAAAAAAAAAAAAAAAAAAAAAAAAAAAAAAAAAAAAAAAAAAAAAAAAAAAAAAAAAAAAAAAAAAAAAAAAAAAAAAAAAAAAAAAAAAAAAAAAAAAAAAAAAAAAAAAAAAACACCTGTGAGGTAGTAACTCCTTAATCTCTTATGAAAGACCAGCTTTTAAGTACTTGAGAAATTCCCTTCAAACTGCTTCCATCCCTCACTAAGTCTTCCCTCACTCTGCATAGGAGTATTTTGCATCTCTCCCAAGGATCCTCCCTATTCCCAGTGTTTCCTACCAGACCCCGATTGAAAGAACTGACTTCAAAGAACTCACATATTCACCCTGAATATGGTAAGTGGGTTTATCTGAGATCCCTGTCTGCAACTCTTGCCTATGGGCGAGCTGCAGCTCGGATTTAACACTTGGAGTGCAGAAGGGTAGCACACAGGTTAAAAGTGGCACCTGGTGTTCGTGGCCATAGAAATAATGCCAAGCCTTGCCACATTCATCCTGGATAGCTCCACCAGAGGCTGGTCACTCACTGGAAGTTCAGACAAAGCTAATGGGAGAATGTCAGGACATATATCATCATGCAGAATGTATCATGCCCTCTAAGAAATTTAGCACAAAGTGATTTCTGCATGAAAATTAAGATGCTAACAACACGGGGACTTTGGGCATCACTTGTCCTAGAAGTTAAAAGGAGAGGGATAACATTCATTATCCACGTACATGGATTTGAGCTGTAATTCAGCACCATAAGGGACTTGACCTCAGTGCTGGTAGGCAGTCTGTTCTTACACGATTTTTTTATCACGTACACCAGCCTTACCTGTGCCAACCTACAGATATTCAGGTGTTTTTGTCGTTTTTTTGTTTGTTTGTTTGTTTGTTTTACTTCTTCATTTTATTTTTATTTGTCAATGAGCTTGTTATTTAGCAAGGAGCCCCAAACTTCTGTGTCAGAAGAAAGGAGAGATGTCATACGGCACAGCGGTGCTTGGGAAGGCCAGGCGAGACAGAAAAGACAGGGGCTGCTTAAGTCACCCTGGCTAGGACAGACCCCATGTTCTGAAGCCCTGGGTTCAGATTGGCTCTCCTGGACTGGAGATCATAGTCTGGAGGATGGTTTGGGACCTGTCCAACAGATGATCCATCCCAAAACCCCTAAAGGGTTGTTACAGCAAGGAAAATGTCAGAGGTTTCTTCCTCCTATGACTTTCAAGTCTCTCTCTCCACAGACTTTCAAACAGAAGAGAACAGGAGTTCTCCAGTCTTTTAATTTGACTAAATTGGATTTCAAATTTGGTGCTTTCATTTTTTTTAAGATGTCTACTACATTTTGGGTGCTATGCTTATTGCATATTTTAACACCACTACAATAATAAAACCTAAGCAAATAATTTGCAGTGAATAACTTGAAGAATTTTATTCTTTCTCTCATTCACAATTTGGCTGGCAGCAGCTAACAATGTTCTTGAATCTCTTGATCATTCAGAATTATACCACTTGTTATTTTAGAGATATAATTTCAAGTCTACAGATTGTTTATTATCCTTTTATTGCGAGTATAGGGAAAATGTTAATTTTGAGTTGTCATAGATATTTTAGATTGAATGCAGAGATCTCATTATCTACACAAATATTTAATATTGGAAGGCATTAATTTCTGTCAACATGGAAAGGTGATATAATATGACATTTTTATTTGGCTTTGTCTGCCTCCAGTTCAGACTCAAAAAAGAGTAGGTAAAACACCACCTAAGTTAAAAACAGCTCCTCCAGAACAACATTTGCATAGTGATGAACAAACCAGTATATTTTCTTGCTTCTGACTTAAATTAAAATTAATAGAATATACATACTGCAGTTTTCCAGTAATGAAGAGGCAGTAGCAACTGCCTAAGTACTGGTGTTTCCCTTTTTTTTTAAATGCAAATACCAGATCCTGCAGAATCCCTGAATTTTCATGTTCATTGGATTAAGATCCACCTTCAAGTACACCTTATGATATTCTGCCATGCTGACATTACCTGAGGAGAGCAGCACAGTGGATAGGGCAGAAACTCTGTTCAGATCATTCACATGTAATAGGTTTCCACTAGCATTTCATCTTAGTATATCATTAATAAATAAATGTTTATGAATAAACAAGTACTAAAGTAGATGTATATTATTTACTAAATTTGTGATTAAAGATGGAAAATATCCCTGATTTATGTTGACATATAGTGGGAAGGGTTTTATAAAACCCATCTCTTTATGTGGAGATTAAATATAGACACTGGGAAAACCCCCTTTGTATATACAAGGCTTGGTCTCATGATAAACATCTGGAATGTATTAATTTCTTCTATAAACTACATATGACTCCCTTTCTACTACATTCCTCGAGCAGCAAGCAACATGGATGTACTAATATTAACATGCCTTTGATTCACTTCTCCCCATTTTACAGTGTACTGCCATATGCCAACAGCATGTCAGTGGGCATGATGTAACCAAGTCTGCCCCAGGAAATTCAGAGAGACTATTTTACTAGAAATTGCATCTAAAAAGACCACAATTTAATTTTATACCATTAGTTAAGCTGAAAAATATGAAAAGGACTTTGGCTCTGCGCTACCTTTCTACTTCTACAGTGATAGAAAAGGCAAAAAAGCTCATTCAACTCTACAGCTGAGATTTCCCAAGAGGAAAAGAAAAATCAAGGTGGACTATACTGTATGCAGACAGTCTTCTGCCTGCCAATTTGTGTCCCGGGACAGGAGTAGAAAGAAGGATAGCATGTAGATGGAAGAAGCACTGCTCAGGATGCCTTGAGCTGTCTACCCCTACCAGAATGGCAATATTATTTTACAACCATCCCTGTTGCTTAGGCATTGGCAACACCCCTGGCATGCTGTAGGACTCTGCTGACCAGTACTTTCCTAGAAAAAGCTATTTTGGGCAAAAAAGCATGGGATGATCATCCTGTTTTTTCAGAGGGGTGGAAGACAGCCATGGGTCTTGACAATAAGGACAGAGGGGCTCGAGTGTCCTGTGCTGGTGTAGCTATAACCTCTGATATCTGTAGCACTTTATACTGGGGATATTTTAGCTTGTGTTTGCTCCAGAAAAGGGAAACACAGCTCACCCTCTGCCAAGAGTGATCTCATCATAGCTGTAGTTTTGGCCTTTGTTTTCAGGTTGGTCCTCTCCACCATGACATGTTATCTAATGCTTAATAACTGTAGTATATCTTTATTTATAACCCGCTAGATGGACTCAGAGTTTGAAATTTTGTGCCCATTATGGCCGTGTGTGCTGAATACAGAGAACGCCATGAATGCCCCATTACTATTCGTTAAGGAAACTAAAAATTTCCAAGATTTTAATGGTGTTAAATACTGTAGAATCATACAAGCTTTGCAAACTCTGTAGGAGACTGGGTATGTTGAGGTTTCAGTAATAGGGTCAACAGATCTTTTCAACTGTTGAGAGTAAGCAAAAGCAGATATTGCATGATTGCTCTTAATGTTTAATGAAGAAAAAATGTGTTGCTTTCCCTGGTAATGTGTTTGTTCCTGAGACACACCATCAAGATGCACAGCATGGATTGAAACTGATTTTATGTAGCTTCAACAAGAAGTCAGTTTTTACAGGACATTGAATATCACTTGTTTTCCTCTTCTAGAATGGAGTCATCTGGAATACTATGCCAGTTCTGGGGCACTGCATTGCTAAAAAGATTAGAATAAATCTGAAATAAAGGTCAGAAGTCTATGAAATATGCTGGAAAATGAAAGAATACATAAGTTGGAGTTATTTTGCTCAGAAAAGAAGGCAGAATGTGACGTCTTCATCATTAAAGGCTTTTAAGAGTAGACTGGAAAAAAAAAAAACATCTGTCAGAAGTGACATGGTGGTAGATAATGCTGTCATGTGTAGGAGAATAGATTGGATGACTTCCCAAGAGCTTTTTCAGCTGTTAGGTTTTATTATAGACCAGATCCACTGTCTGTTGTCAAGTGATACGTTGGGTTTGGGGAGAACCTGACAATATGGAGAAGCTTGCTGAGCCCTGAGCATTTTTATGTTGCATAACGGGCTCTGAAACTGTCCTACTCTACATGACTGCCCCTGCTGAGGGAGAAAGGACAGTACAGCTGGGAGGAGGCTTTTCATACAGAGTAATTTATATCAAAGTACAAAGAAACATAGGAATGTAAAAATAACGTTAAGAGACATCTTGATTTCTGGGAAGCCAGCAAAATACTTGAGGCATTCTCACTTTATGAGATAGTGGAGAACATTCAGAAGCTTTTTCTTACCTCTCATCTTTAAAAATGTTCCTCTGATTAGACAGCAGGGCTTTGACCTGACACCAGTGATCTGAATTACAATGGAGCATATAATTATGTGAACACTTAATATATCTCATTGAAGGACATTATACCTTTTTTTAATCATTTTATAACAAATATGTAGCAACAGCTAGTACATTAAAAAAAATTTAGAAGACTTTTGCATCATTTTCATTTCCATAATGGTATAACACAGCTTTACTGACTGGTAATATGTTGTATGACAAGCTTCACCTTTTTTAATAACTGTGTATTTTAACCAACTAAGAATTTTAGATATTTTCTTTTCAAACAGCAGCACTGTTTATTCCGTGTACTTTCAGTGATTACACAGAGAAACAAAATAAATCCCTAACTTGGCTGTTAATTTTTAACACTACATTATTGCAAACAGCAACCCTGGTTCAGTTTGAATTACTGAATGTTTTTCATTTAGGACATAGCTATGGATACTGTTATTTTCTCTGTCTCTCACAAGAACACATACTGCCATATGGAGCACATTGACATGTGTGTATTCCAGGCTCTCAGCCTCCATTACAGGTCCATGTGCAGAATTGCGTGAGCTCTAACCAAGCCAGAACAACAGCAGTGCCTGGTGCAGGCATCCCAGAGTTAAAACTCTGCTGGATGGAGGTAGTGCTATACAAAGTCAGCATGGGCTTCAAAAATGGTATGTTTGTGTCAGCTGCACTTCACATTCATTTTTAGCCTGTCATTATGTCACAGTTTTCTGCCTCCATGCAACACTTTGTCTGCTACTCCATTTATTGCTCTTTTGATTTTTTGGAAGTGAAAAAAGAAAACAAACAAAAATGTGAGAAGATCAGATTCTTTCTTAATCTTCACATCTGACTGAGAAGCAGAGAACAAAGAAGATTTTTAGCCAACTTGTCACCTTCCTACCATTGTGCCAACTTAACCCCAGGCAGAGTTCCAAAAATGATGAATAAGTGTAAGAGATTTTTCTGGTAAATGTAAATCTTCTGAACACAGTCACATTCTGGTTGCACTCCCAGTTCCCATGCACTGGAAGGAGATGGCATACAAGCCAGAACATCTGCCCTTAGTCACTGGAGATTTATCAGATAATCTTCAGGGATCAGACATGTTTGTTGCTCAGCTGCTTTTTGCCACCAGAGCTCCTGGAATTGACCCCTGGTCTAATAAAAGCAGGGGGAGGGGATTACTTTAAATTTGAAGTAAACCAAAAACAGGCTTCCTGTGACATGTAATTTGTAAGAATGCAGCAAAGACTCCAACAAGCACAAGCTGCATCACCACCCCCACCACAAAATTAAAGCATTGTTGTTAACTATGCACAGAACCCACTGAACTCAAAGCAGCTTTCCAAAGCCAAACCATTCCTTTCTTAAGCAATCACTGCAAATTGCAAAAGCAACAAATGTTTTAGCCACAAATGAAGGAGCCACTGCCTGTCCACAAAGCTTCTTATGAAATCTCCCACTTACTAAGGAAACATATGAAGACATTTGCTAGTGTTAAATTGGTGAAAGATCTGTGCTTTCTAGGAGGTACTGAAATTCTCTTTTTCTGGACACAGATGTAGTTTTAAGATAATGAAGGAAAACCACACATTCCAGCTGTCAGAAAGTTTGGAGATTTTCCTCCATGATTAAATTGGTGAGTAGTATTACCCTTGGAGAAGTAGAACTAAAAAGAAAATATTTTAAAAAGAAAAAAAAAAAGGGCAAAAAAGCAGCATTCATTTTGGTTATCGATTAGGGAATAGACACAGAGGATACTATATTGAAAAGTAGCACTACAGAAAGGTGCCTGAAAGAAAACACACAAAATGCAGAGAGATTATGATGAAAAATCCTTACTAAAACATAGGATTTATTTTCTGAAACAAGAGATTGCCAGGGACAGACCTCATTAGTATGATGAGAGCCTTTCTAAGATAGATTGTGAAAAGGGATTTGTCCTCTCACTAAGTCAGAAAGCTCCCATTCTGACTTTTCTGGATTATTCGTCTTCTGGTGTCAGGTTAAAGGAGCAAACACACTGCAAACTCCCTGTTCTGTAAATTGACTCTTTATGATCAGCTGCATTCTGGTAAAAACCCATCACAGGTGAGCAGGGTTCCTGGGGACTGACAGCAGCTCACAGGAGCTCTACAAGGCTTGAGGGTGCGATGTGTAATCGTGCAGGAGTGCCTTCTCCATTTCCATGCTGGCTTAGTATTCAATGTAAGGTAGAAAACTCTCCAAACAACAGGGCCCTGACTGCTGTAGCACAGGCAAAAGAGCTCTATCTGCCTCTCTTTTCCAAAAGGAAGTTCATTACCAGTGACTTTCTCCTCTATGACAAGTTTGCAGGTTTGAGTACAGGAGAACATTTGGTCATTTCTTGTACCTAACTCAAGAATGAAGTTCAAGCCATTAAAGCTCAGGCATAAATGCTAAGAAGCTGAATGTGCATTTAGGGATCTGAGCACACACCCTGTATATAAATCTTTGCAAGGGTGCTGGGGAGCAGCATCTCATGGCTATAAAACACTTTCAAAGATAAAAGTCCCCACAAAGACATTTATTTGCAGAGGGTTTTACTGTAATTCTGGAGAATAGAAAAGAAATTCAGAAATGGGAAAGGAGCGAGAAAATTGAGAGAAATGGAAGTAAAAGCAAAGACAGTGTGAGAAAAATACATTAGAAGTAGATACAGAAGCAAAAAGGTGATAAGATGAAGTGCAAAAATTAACTTGAAAAGCCTTTCCAAAACAAGAGAGAAGTAAAAATATAATCTAATGTGGAACAGATGAAGAGCAAAAACAGAAAAAAGGCTGGAAAAGGCAAAGGAAAAACAAACAAACAAACAGCGGAATAAAAATAGAGTTACAATATGGAGACAGAAAGTAAATTAACATGCAAGGGAAGTAAGGAAAATGTTAGTGTGGTATTTTTTCATAGTCTATTCACCACAAAAAGGGTAAAGCTGAGTGAATTCAAAAATGTATGAATTATATACTCTGTATTTAGAGCAACAGTGGCCAAGATTCTGATGCAATACATAGAAGAGCTGTTAAATCATTTGGGTTTAGGGCATTAAATCTAGGAAAAACATTTTCTTCAGCATACTTGGTGACAGCAGCAGCATTGCTTCTCTTTCCAAAACACAGAAGCTGAGTCCAGAGGCTCTCCAGCCTGGATCTGGGAGGGCTGGGTGTCTGTAAAGTGCCTCACTAAAAGTGTGCTCTGGTCCCTCTGAAGTTCAGGTATGAGTGAACAGGATATTTATACTTTTTTACCTAAGCTGCCACATCCTCGTTGCATCCATCTTTCTACATAATATTGTGCTCCCCTCTCCTACTAGAAAGAGGCAGCCCATTGAAAAAGTTCTAAGTAGCACCCACCATCTGGGTTATGGCTCTGCAAGGCCCTGTGAAAGCAAAAGTTCTGCTCAAGAAGTATTAGACCCTTCCTGCCTCATGGGATTTTAAATCTGCTCCAGAATATTCTGGAGGGAATACATCTTAGAGACTGATTTTGGGACTCTGCTTTGGGCCTTCAGCAAACACTTCTGACTGCCTTGAAGAAGCTCTAATGGATTTTTAATCTTTACCTCTGTCAGCACTAAAATCACACCCACAGATTAAAAATAAAAGTCTCAACTAGCTAAATTATATAGGTCTTTTTCTGAAACATACTTTTAAGATTTGCATAATTTAGTGCTGTGGTTACGAATAAACATGAAGAAATAGGACTCGTTTTCAGGAACACCAAATCTTAACAAGGTGGTTATTCAAATGACTGCTTTTGTTTATGGAAATATAGCATTTTAAAAATAGAAAGTGGTTTCAGTTTTTGATCTTCTGTTTAAAAGGAAAAAAAGTGATTCAATAGAATTAGTAACACTTGCAGCCTATCAACCCACTCTCTCATAGAAAAGCAATTTAGCAAAATGAATGTGGTTGGAAAGTCAGGCCAGAATAACAACAGCTAACTTCAGATCCACCCAAGGATTGTTTGGGAGCCACACCAATTAGCATAATAGTTGTGTTTGTTGGGAAGTGAAGCCTTTGTGCTTGGGATGCTTCCCAATTAAAGAGTTTTGTTTGAAGTGGGATTTAATTTTAATGTTTCAATACTAAACATTTCCTTGCTGTGTCTGCTTTCATTTAAAATTATGCCGATGCTATGTTTTCTACTTGGTACTGCTGTCACCAAGCCTCTCCACTGTTTTTATTTACTGCAAAGGAGTGGCAGTGAAAGAGGAGTATGCCAAAAAGCATGGTTTACAAATGTTTGATTCAAAGGCAATGACGTAAATTGTTCAAGGCCAAAGTAATTAAGAATTTAGCAGGTAAAAAAGCCATTAATGGGAGAACTGAGAAGACTGAAGAAGAGAGTTCTTTCTCAAAAAACTTTACATTTGAGCTATGACATTAAAATCTTTCAAAAAAATACACATCAGATAAAGACCAGTCTCTACTAGATCTGAATGGAAAAAACCCCATTAATAAAATGGCCGCTAAATTTAATCTTCTTTTGTGTTTGGAGACTGTCAGTGCGGCAAGCATCATTCCCTTGCACTTAAGGATTTATCAAATGTACTGGACAAATATCTTTCTTAAGAATCTGTGGTATTTAAATTTGGCTGTTTTGCTTAGGTGTGACTGATTAGCTAATTCCTAAGGTGTTTTATATTATTCTTCCAGAAGCATGGTAGCCTGAAACCCTGTGTGAACTTAAAATGTTATTTCCATGGAAACATTCTTTTGACATGAAAGCATTTTTTCACTAACATGTCAGTAAAACACAACTGCTTGAATTATCAGAAAAATAAAACAAGCTCCAGAAGTAAATTCATTAAAATCCAGACCCACTGAGATTTAAAATTAATCTAAATAGTGTTGAAAAAATTATTTCTACTGATATGTAAACAAGTGAAGCAGAACAAAAGCTAACAGTACTTCCCAAAGCCACTTGAGATCAGGCTGTGGACAGCATGAAGTTTGCAAGTGGTACTTAAAAATCAATATGGTATTTTATGGATAGATAATATGAGTTCAGGGAAATTAACAGATCGAGTTTTGCTGTGTTGAGAAGATGCGTGAAACAACTCAGTGCATTCTGAAGCTGCTAAAAAATTCATCTCATAGAAGACAATTATGAGTTGTCCAGGAATATGTTAACACACATATGTCCAAACATCCTCTCTTGAACTCTTCATATCTGTTTTAATATTTGACTACCCTCAAAAACTATTACTGATTTCAGATTTGGTATGTCTCTGAGTTAAACATGACAGTTTAATATTTATATTTACATAGTCCAGAAGAGACAGAATCAAGACATACACAAACCAAAGGTTTCCACCCCTGGGACTAATGCTATCTGTGAACTGCCAACTTTAAAAGTGATAGAAGAGTGTTGATGGACTGGGGATAAGGTCCAATCAAAGGAATTTTGTCTTATATGGATTCAGTTTTAGAAATTCCCTGGCTTTCCAATACTGTAAATCAGCCAAACAGACACACTGGAAAGATATCATAAAACAGTTTTTTTTTAGAGTGCAGAAAAAGGTCTGCATGTTTTCTAAGTATACATAGTTCAACAGATCATGGGCTTGATTCTCCCCTCATTTACATGAATGTAACTGCTAATCTCATCAGAGTTACTCCAAATACCCATTTGTAATGGAGAATGGAATCCAGCTCTAAATCTATGTGTGATATAAGCTCAGCAAAATATATAAATCTAAACAGTTATTGGGCCTAGCCCCTGAGGTCCCCAGTTACACAGGAAGACATAATTGATTTATGAATGCTGAAATTAAACATGGAATGAAACCAGTCTGAAGTAATATCAGAAAGACCTTTACTGGAGTATATTTTCATCAGAAGAATTTGGAGAAAGGAAGGACCTGCAACAACTGATTAGTTCACAAACAACATTTAAAAAAAAATCCCTGTATCATTAAACACACTCTAATAAATTTCTAAGTTTCTGAAGAGCCATTCAGGCATAATATTTACTCACTACTTATTTCCCAAAGTGGCCACAATACAATAAACACTGTCTGAATATGGGGGGCACCAATCCATTCGCTTGTGACCTGAAAATCAAAAATTTTTTTCTGAAATACATTCTTAATCCAATACAACAAAAATACTCATTAAACTGACTAACATTTGCCTAAAAAAATAAACTGGTATAAATCAATGGCATTGTCTCTTCATTGTGAAAGCAGCTGCAATTTTTAATTATGGCAATCTACCACAAATCAAAAGAACTTAACTACAAAGGGCTAAACTGAATTAGAAAATAGAGCATAGTCTCTCTCAATTTAATTCTCAACAGAAAGCAAATAAAAATTATAATACTATTGGCAATCAGATATACAATTATATATACAAACATGTACGTAAATTCATATTCATGCAGATATATGCACACATGTAAATATACATGCATGTATATATATGTGTATCTGGACTGAGGGGTACATGAATAAATTCAAAACTATGAAAAACCTCAACCTGAGAAAATATAAAATGTCAAAGCAAACAGTGAAATCTCTCAAAATGAACAATTTTCTAGAACTTTAGAGTGGCAGGTCAAAAACTAATTGAAGACATTGCATAAACAAGCTCCTGGAAAACTGAGGTATAAAAATGGGCAAACTTGCAAAAGCATTAAAGCTGTATATTTTCCACTGCTCATATCCAATTCTTCTACCACAATGAATAAAATGTATTTCAAGCAATCTTTTCTTATTTAAGATTACTTTTTTCTCCTCTTCTTGCTAAAGAATATGTACAATGTGTCAGCTTTGGTTCCTATTTCCACTGAACATTAACTTCTGTCTTCTGAGTGCACATAAAAGAGAGGGAAAGGAATCCCTTGTTTTAGAATCTTCCCACCTGCTGCAGAATGCCAAATGTACAGAGCCAGAAATCCACCAAAGTTTTTTGGATGCATGCTTGGAGTTTTGTTGAATGGTTGATCTTGTTTTCTTTCAAATGTTCCATACAATCAGCTGTATTTCTGGACAAAACTGAACATTGTCTTTTTCATGGAGCCTCCTGTAAGTGCAGAACCTACTCTAAAAGAAATGTTCTAAGGTCAGTGACTTTCTGACAAAACCCTGCTAGGGTTAAGCTAAGCCTAAATTCAAAAGGAAAATAAACAGTGTCCATAGATAGCTGTGAGCTTTCAATTGCTCACTTGGGAACCCTGTTGTTACAAATTCTTGAAGAGTGGAGCCAAAAAAGTAGGGTTTACCAAAATATTAATTTTCAGTTCTGTTCATTTTCCACACAATGTTTTTGTCATGTTATCATTATTTATGGTGTAACAGTCAAGGAATTGTGCTGGTTTGTGATAGGTACAACACAGACAAGTAGAAAAATCTCCCAGTCCCTGAGGATTCACAGCCGAGCTGTCAGATAGGATGCTGCAGGTGAACAAAGCAGACCATGAAGCTCATGTTGGCTGGAAAAAGGAGAGAAATAAAAATAAAATGGGCTGAGCAGAAAAGCTGACTGTTTTCTAAGCATACCATTGCCAAGCATTTGTGACTTCTAGGCACAGCAGCTAAAAGAAGAGTTTTAAGAGAGGATTAAACAATACAGCAGATATTCCCATCAAACCATATGATCTTTTTACTTTAGTTTATGTTTGGGAGTAAATATTTTGGCAGATTTTCATGAGTGAAAAAGGGGTAAATTCCTCAGAAAAGGGCAAAAAGTCATTTATAGAAATTACCAACTTCGAACAGAGGGGAACTGTCATCACCTTTCCCAGGACTTCAAGGGGCAATGAAAAAAATTGTGCCTTCTTATGACAAGCTTCAGCTAAGGTAAACATATTACCTATCTGACCCTTGAGTGTTCCTGTAAATAAGGAATGTCTGTGCACTAACAGAGCAATGTTAGAAACCTGGCACTAACACAACATAGAAATTCTACCACCAGTGTTTCTAGATGGTAATTAACAGCACAAACCACTTGGATATCTGAGCAGGAATAGGAAAATTAGGGGAGAAAGCACATTGTGTATCTCTTAGAAGGCTCACATTAGCAATATTTCAGATAAAGACTCAGGGAAGAATAGTCTTCATCAGAGAGAGACAAAAATTATTCAGGTTAGAGACTATGCATCAGAAACACTTTTTCTTATTATTCAAAAGGAGCAATAAGTCTATTAAAAGTTAATGCAATGGGAAATTGGAAATTGTGCAGCAACTTCTCTGTAGTGAAACTCATCTTTTTAAAGTTCTGAAGGCAAAGAGGAATAAATCTTTATCAGATTGTGATGCCAGAAAACCAAGATCTGTGGCTTGCACAGTAGTCTGCAGTTGTTGCACAGATGGACATTTGTTTGCAGAGGTGACACGAATGTTGGAAACAAGTGATTGTCAGTGGTCGCATTCACTTTGTTTACAGGAATGTAGCCTGGGAACTCTCCATTTTCCTACAGAGTCTATCACTTTATAATTTCTTGCATGAATTGATGCAGCACTATCTCAAAACCCATGAAGGTTTCATTCCCCTGCTATTCTCATAGCTCTGTGAGAGCAGAAGAGAATGTAAACACAGAGCTTTCCTTTCCCTAAATTCTACTACAGAGCTGCAGATTCCCTTTTGAATTCCAAAAAAAATGGCACTCTGGGGCCCTGAGACCGGAGGTGGGCGTACAGTTACACCAGTAAACCTGCTTGAGGTTGTCAGACTACTAAAGCCTTGCATTTTTGTGGTGAAGCATTTTCAGATACAGCCAGGATGAAAAAGTCTCATGAGACAAGATTTAATATCGATGGTTCACAAAAAAATACCTAAATGAAGCCAAACTCCTGTAGAGAAAAGGCCCCAACTGATGTTTCGCCAAACCAGGAAATGCCTGTAAAGAAACACACATGCACTAAAAACAGCATCCCCAGGGCCCTCAGTAAGAGCCGTGGTGGGGGCAGGAGAGCACAGCCAGCTGCAAGAACACCCTGGGGCTGACCCACAGCCTACAATGCCACTTCAGAGGAAGCTGGCAAGGCAAGGGTTACACACATTCCCAACAGCTAAAATGCAACCAAGCCAAGAGAGAAGAAGTATTCATTTCGTGACCCTGTTACTCTCTGGGCAAGTATACAGAATGGGCTGTATTTTAAAAGAAGCCCCACCACTGGTACCTGGGGTACCACTGTCGTGACTTAATTAGATGAAGGTCGGAACTTAACATGGGTTGAACATGTAAGTTTGTACTGAATAAATTACAAAACTCACGGGATTATCTTGGGGAGGATCTTATCACCCATGAGAGCCACTGAACACATGCTGACGTCCCTCAAACATCAGCCTTGTGCTGCCACCCACACCCTGTATATGGGACATGAGGCACAGGGGTCTGAGGTGACCTCCCCATGGCTGCTCAGAAGGCCATGGGGCTCCAGCTACTGTTCCCTTCGGCTGGCTGAGCTTTCTTATTTTTTAGCCCCAGAAACATCTAATTCTTCCAAAATCTTCAGCATACTTTCCTATTTGTTACAGTGTCACCTGCCAGCAATGGCACTGGCAAAAGCTGATTTCTTACTGTTGGGCTAAGCAGATAAGTTTAATTATGACTCAAGGTGTGCAGTATTTCATTTTTCTCTCTCTCACCCTCTCACCCTCTCTTTGGGTCTAATATAACACATTCTACAGAACACAAGGAGGCTTGTTAAATTACTGTTGGAAGATGCAAGAATTGGTTAATTTTGCACCGTTTCTCCCTGTCATTATAATCTTTGCCACAAGAATGGCTACATTCTGTGAAATGTTCTGTTCTCAGTGCAATCATTGTCATGTGAATGAGCTATCACAGAATCCTAATGCCTGAGATGTTTTATTCTTACATTCATGACATTTGTATTTCAGTGACAAAGGCTTCAGCAAGAAAAGGGAATAGAAGAAATTTAATCCAGTCTCTTGATCATTTTTAAATTCTAATTTTATGGTCTTTTCTTTTCTAGATGCTGCAGCACAGTTTCCTTCATATGTAAGAAGTCTGTATTTAGAGTAAGAATGAACTGATGAAATCAAACCTCTGGGATGTTTGTATTTTAATGGTTTCTGCATTAAAGACACTGTATCAGTGCAAATTGCTGAAAGTTAGAAAAGGTGAAAACCAAGGAATACTTGCTAGTCATTTTTTGCCACTTAAGAGTGTATGGGTTCTGTGAAAACTCTGATGAGCTGGAGCTTCTATTACACCAGCATGTAATAAAAGATCAATTATTTTCAGACATTGATATCAGCCAATGGGATAGTTGAAAATAATATCAGGGGTAATCAGGCCAGGAAGAACATCATGAATCATTCTAAATGTGCACCAATGAAACATTTAGGATGCTCTTCTCCTTTGCCTATTTCAGGGGCAAAAATTACCATTGATTTTAATGGGACCAGGTTCAGGACCTCAGTCCAAAATCTCCGACCCAGTTTAACGTTCTTTGTCAAGCCACTCTGAAATGGCTTCCATGAGTTACCGTTTAGACAATACAGCTCTATTTTAGTTCTCCATCTCAGATATTTTTAAGCTCATCTTGCCAATTCTGTTGTTCCTGTAAAATATAACATTTAGCAGGCAATTACATAGGGCTTCCCTAACACACATATCAAGGGGTAAATTATTATGACAGAGCAAACAAAACATTGAGATGAGCAGGAGGAGGAACGGATTCTGGTGAGGTTTTTTTTTCCAGCCATGAGTACAAAATAATTGTTCTTCCTACAGTGTGACCATAAAAAGGTGTCTGAGCTGTCAAAATGGTATTCGGATGGCTGACTGTCAAAGACCTGCTACAGCATCACAACTGGAGATTTTAATTGCATTCAGACATCACACTGGAAAGCCATGAGTGCATTTTCTCCCTTCCTCTCTCTCTTATACACACATTCTCTTTTAAAGTGTAAGCTTATATATTTATACATATTTTCACTGCTTCGAAACTATATTATATTTTAATCTGTCTGCATGTCATGTAATAATATCCCTCTCACTCTCTCTCTTTTTAAATAAATGTTTGCAGATTCCCCTTTTGATACCAGAACTGCAAGGCCTCATTATTTCTTATTTCCAGAGGTTACAGGGTTTTAATGTTAAAACATAATCTTTTAGATAGTTTCATTTGCCTAGCCTAACCTCTATGATCAAATAAGTACCTTTTCTACTTTTCTAAATACTAGGATCTCAGGACTCATGCATTCTCTTAATCATTGCTCAATTTCTTTTATCCATGTTCCTTTTTTCCCTTCACTCATAACAAGACTGCAGCTCAGACCTGCAAGCTCTGAACTCTAGTCCGTATTTTTTAAGTCATGGTTCTATAGATAATGTATTTTTTTGATTTTAGTTCACAGGTAACCTACTTAAAGATATCTAGATATGTATTTTAAATTCTTAGATAAAATGTTCAAGTAGTTGATTTTAACTTGCAGTAACAAAGAATTCAGAAAAGAAAATCCATAGGGAACAACCTAACAAGTACATGGTTATGCTTTTCTACCTATTTTAGAGGGATTCATTTTCCTGGGAATCTTCCTGTTTTCATGCACTGCCTTTTTGCTTTCAGTTTTCCTTTGATACTTTCCTTTGTAGTGAAAAAAATAAAACAGGGACTTATGTTAACTGGAGAAAAGCCACTTGTTTTTTTTTACTCTGAATATTAAATTTTTCAGTCAAAAATGTATGTTGGGAAGAATAGCTGAGTATTCCCACTGTGAATGCAGACAGTCTGTACTGGCAAACTTCATATTCCTCATTACTAAAATTAAGTTTTCAAAGGGAAAAATATGAAGAAGATCTGGTGTTTCCTTCATGGCCTTATGTTACACAGGGACAACTTTCAAATCAAGAATAAGATTTGATCATACGGATTTTCTGTATTTAGAGGCTTAGCTACAGCATTGCCATCTCCAGCATCTGTGATGGTGTAGCGTGCTGTGGAGTCCTCAGATCCCAAATCTACCTCTATATGATACAGCAATAAGACATAACAGAGGAAACAAGTTTTGTCTTCTTTATATGGCACCTTGTAAAGCAACAAAAAATAAGCTTTCACTTGAATGGAACACTTTCTGTATGAGGTTTGGGAAAAACGCATGAAAAGGTTCCCCCTTCCTCTCTCTTGCCCTGTTCAGCAAGTAAGAAACATATTCCAAAACCTGAACACCATGCAAATTTTCTTCCAGTTATGGGCTATTCTGAGGTCCACCAGAGAAATGAGGTGGTAAAGTTGCTGCTCAAAAAGAAAATTGAAATTGTGTGCCCGTCTCTGGTTTTTGTTCTCTTTCAGCTTGGCAGTAATCACTGAATGTTACTCCAGACAGCCTAAACAGACAATATGGGAGTACAGGGCAGATCATGGACTTGGAATGGTGCAATATTTGCTGAAAATTAATCCAATACTAACACTGCATTTTTTTCAGGGGCAATTTGGGAGAGCGACTAGTGCAGGGAACATATTGTAGGACAACCTATAAACTCCTTAGTCCTTTTCTAGGGGCTCAGTCAATAATTTTTTCATTCCATCTTGCTATTAACTTATTTAACTTGGGAAAGACCTTTAAAATTGCATGGTATCTACCATTAAAGTATATGATATATTTTTTCCTAAACAAACTAAAAAACCTAAGCATAATATGACTATTCCACATAACCTACCTGAGATAAGAAAATATCCTGCTAAAAATCAATGTACAAGAAAGAGAAATCTGAACATCTTTTCCATTACAGGATTGTCCATCTTGATTCTTTTCACAGCTATCTTTTTTTTCTCTGTATTGTCACATAATGTTATTCTTTTCCTACATGGTTGCCTACCTTTTCTAAATTTAAGAGTCACTACATACTATAAGGTAAATAAAATTGCAAGTCAGTCTCCTTCAGATGATACAGCTTTTTTAAAACATAATTTTTTTAAATGCTTGGATTATTTTACTTACTGTCTCTGAGCCTTTCATGTGCATTCAATCCATGTTTTCAAGTTTTCTTCTATATTCATGAAGACCAGAAACTCAATTTTATTTTTAAATGAAAGCTAAGATTATCAGATGATAATTGATTCCAAGGACTAGACTTCAAGTACAATACCAGTATCATGAGACTTCTGATAAAATCACTGAAGTTGGCAACAACTGAAGAGTCAGGCAGAGAATATCACTTTTTTAATCTCCTTATTATATTTTTTTTTTAAATCAGCACCACAAGGAATAACAAATATTTCTCCATGATCATTCTATGTATTCAGTTAAACTAACAATACTTCCATCTGGTGACTACCTCCATCTGTGCCTCCCAACCTATTAACACCTCAACAATATGCAAGAAGGCAGATGTCCTTGATTTATAGGCTTAGTACACAGAACACAGGCTCCAGCTATGTACACATCAGTGAAGTACAGATGATAATAATACCCCTACCAAAAGACTGGGGGACTAAATTTTTTTTTTTTTCAACACACATGGAGATCTTTGCATAAAAGACAGTAAAAATAGAATTTAATGTACTATTCACATATATTAATATGAAAAAAAAAACCCTCTCTTTGCATTCTTTTAGGTTAAATGCCAGTACAAAGATGATGTGGTATGGTTCCAATTTTTGGTCCAACTTCTCCCAAATGTTCATTTCTCTGTTGACTTCAGAGGAACTTGCAAACATCCAAAAAGATAATTTAATACATCAAGTTAGTAAGATTTAGAAAGTAAATTTTCTGCAAGGATAAAAGCAACCTGGAACAATGCTTTGCTTCCTCAACTTGTATTGATCTTCATTGGGAACTGAGAGAATTTCTCACTTTACTATAACTGAAGCAAAGAGGCCAAAGGAAGGGGAAAAGGAAGGCAACCAAAGAGCAATTAGAGAGGTGATATTAAAAATGAAATAATTAAAAAAAAAAAAAAAAAACAAACAAACACAAATCAAGGTCAAAACCAAGCAAAGAAGACAGAAAATCTGAAGTAAATTAATCAGAAAATGGAAAAAAGGATAGAAACTAACAGGATAGCTTAGGATGATGCAAAAGACACAATCAAAAAGCAAAAGTACTGTAGATACCTGGGGATTGTCTGTAAAAAATAGTGTAACAAAAAAGAAAGCAGAGAGGGTGACAGAGGACAGTTAGGACAAAATTATGAAGACTAGAATAATAATGGTGATAAATAATAATTTTTTCTGCTTTTAATTTCTGTCAGAGAAGTTACTACAAACAGCATATTGCACAATGATGTAGTGATAATTATTGAAGGTTAATCCTCTTTTCAAGAAAAGTAAAATGTGAATAAATTCCTTTGTTCAGGACCAGATGGTAAGACTAAGTATATATTATGTTGTCATCATAAGAACTGCATAAATTCTATAATTTAGCTCTGTCTACAACTTTAATTCAAAGTAGTACATAACATCCATAGTAGTATATGTGTTTAGGTGGAGAAAGGCTTAACCCATGATAGCAATTTTTTGGGGTCCTGGTGGGACATGTACTATTCTTATTTTCATTTACTTGTTTTTCTTTCACACCACCAAAAGACAGGCCTCCCTGAATGATTTGGAAAGCTTTTACATTTACAATCTTCTCAGGAGTGCTTGCACAGCACCATCCCAGAAAAGCAGGTAACAAGACACAAACCAGGTCAGTAGTAGTAGGACACTAAGGGATGAAATCTTGCTAAAGCAAAGGCCCAGATGGAAAGGACATGGGTTTTCTCACAGGGCTCTGAGAGAGCTGTACCTTCATTTTATCAGAGAATAAGCACGTGCTTCTCTTCCTTCCTTTTGCTTTAGTGTTGTGCACACTGCCTGCTTCACTCTCCGGAGCCATTGCTTTGTCAGTAAAGCCAGACTCTGAGAAGAACACATATAACTTAGATCATGCTTGAGCAACTTGATTAACTTCTAGATTATGGGAAAGTAGTAGATATTGTCTGCCTGGACCTCAGTAAGGCTTTTGATCCTGTCTGCCAAAGATCCTCTGAGACAGATGATGAAGTATGGGCTGGTTGAGCAGACAGTGAGGCGGATTGAAAACTGGCTGAATGTCCAGGCCCTGCGACCAGCGGCACAAGGTTTGGTTGGAAGCGAGTAAATAATGGTGTAACCTAGGTTCAACACTGTGTCCAGTCCTGTTCAACATCTTCATTAATGATATGGATGATGGGGCAGTGTACCCTCAGCAAGTTCAATGATGACACAAACTTGTGAGAAGTGCCTGATGTGCCAGAGGATCCTGTTGCCATCCAGAAAGACTTAAAAATGCTGGAGAGACAGGCTGACAGAAATCTCGTGGAGTTCATGTAAGGAAAGTGCAAAGTCCTGCACCTATGGAGGAATAAACCCAGGCACCAGCACATTCTGGGGGCCACACAACTAGAACGCAGTTTGCAAAAAGCCCCTGGGAATCCTGGTGGACACCAAGTTGTACTCTTGTGGCAAAGAAGATGAGTGCTACTGTGGAGCGCATTAGACAAAGTATTGCCAGAAGGTCAAGGCAAATGAACCTTCGCCCTCTCTAGTCCCCTATCCAGACCTGATGAGTCCATGCCTGGAGTGCCAGGTCCCATTCTGGGCTCCCTAGCCCAAGAGACACATGGACATACCGGACATGCTGGCCCTACCAGCTAAGGGCCATGGAGATGTTTATGTGACTGAAGCATCTCTCCATTAAGGAAAGGTTAAGATGCAACGTCCACCTGGAGAAGAGAAGGCTCATGGACAATCTTATCAAAGTATATAAATACCTGAAGGGAGGGTACAGAGAGGACAGAGCCAGGCCCTTCTCAGTGGTGTCCAGTGACAGGACCAGAGGCATACATTGAAACACAGAAGGTTCCCTCTGAACATCATGAAAGGGTTTTCAACTGGGAGGGTAACTGAGCACTTGCACAAGTTGCCCAGGCAGGTGGTGTAGTCCCCCTCCTTGGAGACACTGAAAAGCTCTCTGGACATGGTCCTGGACAATGAGCTGTAGGAGACCCTGTTTGAGCAGGGCAGTTGGACCAGATGATCTCCAGAATTCCCTTCTTACTTTGACCGTTTTGTGATTGTGTGATTCCGTGAAAATTGTTTTTTCCATTTTTCCCTTTTCCCCCTAACCTTCTTCCTCAATAGTGAGAAATGTCTTCTTTACCTTACCTATCCTGACCTTAGCTACAGCCTCCAAATTACTGTGCAAGTTTACTCTTATGCGTAAAAAAACACTCCAAAGAAAACAATTGTTTACAAAATTTAGCTCTCAGAGACAAGTGTTTTAATTCTGAACATGACTTCTTCTTTTACCCTAAATCCAAAATATTTGGGACATCCCAAATGAAATCTACTTCAGAAGCCAACCAGCTTTCACATCTTCCTTCTTTTTACCTATCTTCCGCCTCAGGTTATGTCTCCATTTAGGCTGTTGGAGTCGCAAATATCTTTAGTGATGCTCTGCACTATGAATCAGATTGCAGGACAGTAAACACTCCAGGTGTGGGCCCTGTGGTTTACACTACATAGGAAAACGGGTCTTCAAATTAAAGTAATATGTAACATCATAAACAGTTGTATTGGTGTGTGTTTCTCTAAATTAATGATGTCTAAACGGCAAAATACTGTAAAATTACAATTTTCTGAAGAAGGCATAAAGCTAGTGATCTTGTATGCTAACAGCTTATAGATTTTATAGGACCCTTGGGCCCTCTGTTTCATGATGCTAAAACTATATTTTAAACACCAGTTCTCTTTCTTACATATGTTTCAATTTAAACATGGAAGGCATGGGCTATGACCTTGTGTTCCTTCCAACAGTTGGATGTTCCTAAACCAAAAGGCCAGCCTACTAACAAATTGCCTAATAAAAATATTTTTTGGGTAACTAAATTAACCATGAAGACAGGATGTGAAAAAAAATGCCTATTAGACTACAAAGGCTAAAAGTAATACTTGAAAAACCATAATAACATTTTTTAAGAAAAAATTATTACAGCAGTAAATTGTGAAGCTTCAGCTCCCTTTTTCACGAAACACAGAATGTACTTTATACCAATTTCTGATAGCTTCTGCCTTAATTGGACAATTGCCATTGTCCTCATACTCTAAATTCAGTATTTCAATGTTTCAAAGATTGACTGCTGCTGGTTTGCACCCTCCCCCATTCTTTCATAGGGAGCTTTGAATGGTGGTCTGCTTTGACATGTACATCATTAGACAGAAGAGGGGAAGTAAGGTATCAATATCAGAAATGAGCAATAGCAGGAAAAGAGGGTGGCAGGAAAAGAAAACATTAGAAACACTTTGGTGTCCTGAAGTGGAAAAAAAAAAAAAAAACAAAAAAAACTGCCAAATTGGACTGACACAATCCTCTCTAGATAAACAAAGAGGAAAACTATGATACATTCACTCACTGGCCAGTTTTATCAAAGACATAACATGAGAAAGACTGCTTATACAGACTTTGATGAGGGTACCTAATGTAAGAATTCTGGGTCTGAGATTTAATGATTTGCCTACCTTTTAACTAATACTGTAGAAATAAAGTACAGTTCAGGGACAGGTAACTACAGTAAAAAGAGCACGTATCCAGTCTTATCCAGTTTGTCATAAAAATCTTCCTCGGAACACAATGTTGCATTTTCATTTTTAAGAGAAACGGCGATTTTTGGGAGGTAAATAAAAAATTAACATCAGACTCATATTTAGGGTAAAAGCATAGGGTCCATCCTCAGCTACAAAGAAACCAGAGAATATCAGGCAAACATTCTCTACAGACTGCTTAATTGAGGGCCCCACTGTCTTTATATACTAAGTCACAGGATTTCCATAAATGTCCAGGATTTGGCTCATACTGCTTCTAGAGACAATAATACAATTCCCATTAATTTTAAAGCAGACAAGCTAAATCAATGTTAAGAGCTTTTGAAAATCTTCTCCTAAAGGTTTTATACAACATTCTCCTGCCACTTAAATTATACCAGGCATCACAAGAATCTCAGGTTGCATTCAATAATTTGTTTGATGTAGTGGTTGCTCTGTTTATTTAAAAATAACAGCTAAATTCCCAAATGAAATAAAAAGTTTAACTGGTTCTTTAGCTTTTATTGAATTCTTCTTAGGATGTCAGATCCTGTTGTTTGAAGTTCCGCAGGATCAATGCACAGTATTTTGCTAACTTTTTTTTTGGTTCCAGTCTGCTTGGGTTCTCACTCACAAAATTTCACTTCCAGGTTCAACCTCACTTAAACATTCAGGGTGAATTTCAGCCAAGTCCACTAACTGTGATCTGGTTTATGTTAAAGTCAGCCCATAAACTGCTCAAAACTGGTCTGGGATTCTTTTGAAACTGGGCCTAAGGCCTGCATAAAAGCAAACTCAAGAAAATATTTTGATGAGCCTAGGTTCAATATTCCAAAGTCTATAATGAAACCTGAAACAAACCAAATTCCAATTTGTTTGGAGCTTCATACTAAGAGCGTTGTATTGCCCTGTCAAACTGATGACATTTTACCACAATTTTAACAGTGAAAAATTTTTCTTTATATAATTTCCCCCAAACCCCTTGGCTGCTGGAAACAGTAATATATTACCATGGATACAAATTACAGTGTGGGGTATGAGGAAAAGAGTGGAGGCTACAGTGTATAAAGAGATTTCTTTGGAGTTGGCATTTGAAGCAGGGAATCAGAACAAGATTGTTTTTAATTCAAATACATCTAAATGATAGAAATATTAATTTCAAGAAGATGAGCTAAAACAAATTACATTTGAATTTGTGTATCTTTGGTAGTGTCATTTCTTTTCTGGAAAGCAAAGTGAAAACCTTAATATATTTACATGATTTAGTTTGTAGGAAGAGCAATTTTAAAATTAGTCATTTGATTGTCAATATTTTTTCCTTTCAGCTGGAAAGAGACAAAATTGGTGATTTGTCCCCTACTGAAATTGTCAGGCTTGCTTACCTCTCTGCTTTGTCCATGGCTGTGTGCAAACATGCTCAGGTGCTTCACTGTTGCGAAAACAGAGACAGCTCTCAATTTACCACCATAAGCAATAGTGAAAAAGAAGTCAAAAAGGACAATCTAAAAAGTATGAAGACAAGCAGTGGCAGACTTTCCAGAGAAGCAGCTTGGCCCTCTTCTAAAGCACCTGGCCCTTCTAAAGATGTGGACAACAAGAGAGCCAGAAGTGTTTTTCCTGGACTAATGGTTTCCACTAAGATTTCTCAAACCATTTTATTGAAATAGCATCATGGAATAATCCTGAATAAAATCTGCAGGGATGAAAATGGTAAAATTCAATAAATATTTTCCAGAAAGCTTTTGCTACTTGGAAAGGGAAAATTTAAAAATTATATTAGTTTGATACACTTGAATCCTTTGCATTTATTTGTATAGGAGTCACAAAGATATTTTTCTGCTATACCTTCTAAGCTAGTTCAACACTATTAAAATATTAGTTTCTGCTCCTTCTATAGGAGTGTATTTAAAGTGATCACTTTAAAGTGTGGTGTGGAGTCCAGACAAAAGGTAAGGATTATGTTACTCATTCCACCACAGAAAAATATTTGTATTAAAATATCTGCACACCATTAAAATATTTAATCTTTATACCTGTGGTACATCTTTTTTGTTAAGGATGTTAAAATATTCTTCCCAAAAAGAGAAGACAATTAATATCCAGAAAAGGCCCAATCATGCTCTCACTCCAGCTGGTGACAAGGCCTGCCCTCAGCTTCACAACAGAAGAATCTGTCCCAAAATAATTTGCAGCAGATTGAGTGATCGGAAATAGAAGGGTTAACAGGTTTATTTTAGAATTAACTTTCACTTCGGCAAAGATTAATATGTCAAGCTGAACGCAAAGTAGAGGTCAGTGCTAAAAGACCACCACACTAATCACGGGAATGTGTTGGAGCAGACATTGATGTGTTGCAGCAAATGTTTCTGGACGAAAGCAGAGTGTGGTTTCTCCCCAGCTGTTGGCCCAGGGCAGCTCCCAAGCCCTGCAGCTGCACCGCCAGCACTTTTCCTCCCAGGCTTTCCCTCCCAGTCACAGCCTCCCCACAGGCTGCCTTCCTCCCTGTAAAAGCAGACCGGATTTCACCAACACCAAAGTCTCGTCACTGTCCTCATGAGAGCCACGATCCCTGTTCTCCATTAAAGAAAAAGACTCAGCTTCCAAGTACCTTTAGGAAATAGTGAATAATAGTTTTTAGAAGATAGGAGACAGTGTCTTTTCTGCATTTTATTTTCTGCATCATATTTTATGTGATTTTCCATGCCAGTAAGTCCTCAGCATGATCATTTTTAAAGAATGAGGAACCCTTACTGAGTGCAGAATATGAGACAGCAGGGCCCAAATAAGTAACATCCTCAAAATAAGAAGAGGAGGTTTCCCTAACCCTGAAGACAGACAGCTCTGCTGCAAGGAAAAACACTCCTACTTTGCATTAAAGAGGCACAGCTCTGTCATAGACCTTAAAGCTGCATTTATAAGGGATAAAATACACTTTTGTGAAGGGAATTAATCTTCTGTTACTTACGCAACACAGCAGACCTGAATTTTTCTCAGCAGACCAGCTGCTTCCTCGTGATATAGCCAGCTGTGACACGCAGTCCAGGTACTGATCAGCAGCTCCCCAACCAAAGAGTGTGTGTTAAAGTTAAGAGCAAAGATGGGTGGTGCTCCTGAGTCCAAAGAGTTTGGAAGGCACAGCATCATTCACAGCCCAATCAGACTCCTGTGCCTCAGATCTGCTCAGATCAGAGGACATAGATTTATTCTACAGTTTTATAGAATGCTTTCCAAATTTAAGAATTCCTTATGTTTCACTGTATCTCCTGAACAGTCCCTTAGTCATCTCTTTGGCACTTGAAACTTCCACACAGGGAGAAGGACAGAGGCAAGGGGTGAAATATTTAAGCCAAGAGGCGTTGAGAGGATCCAAGGAACTACAGTCCTTTCAGCCTGGCCGCAGTGCTGGGGAAGGTCATGGAGCAGATAATCTTGAGTGCCGTCCCATGGCATGTGCAGGACAGCCACAAGATCAAACCCAGCCAGCCCAGGTTCGTGAAAGGCAGGTCATTCTTGAACAACCTGATCTCCTTCTGTGACAAAGTGACCCAGTTAGTGGATGAGGGAAAGGCTGTGGATTTTGTCTACCTGGACTTTAGTAAAGCCTTTGATACCATTCCCTACAGCATTCTCCTGGAGAAACTGGCTGTTCAGGGCTTGGAAGAGCACACTGCTTGCTGTGTTAAAAAAAGGCTGGATGGCCAGTCCTCAACAGTTGTGGTGAAAGGAGTTACATCCAGCTGGCAACCAGTCACAAGTGGTGCTCCCATGGCTCAGTGTTGGGGCCAGTCCTGGTATGATCTTTGTCTGTGATCTGGGCAAGGGGATCAAGGGCACCCTCTGTCAGTTTGCAGATGATACCAAGTTGTGCAGGAGTGTTGATCTACTGGAGGGCAGGAAGGCTCTGCAGAGGGATCTGGATAGGCTAGATCGATGGGCTGACGCCAGTTGTGTGATGTTCAACAAGGCCAAGTGCTGGGTCCTGAACTTGGGTCACACCCCTCCCATGGAGAGCTACAGAATAGCTGGGAAGCTGCCCAACAATGCAGAACCTAGGGGCACTGATCAACAGCAGCTGAACATGACCCAGAGTGTGCCCAAGGTGGCCAAGAAGGCCAATGACATCCTCACCTGTATCAGCAACAGTGTGACCATGGCAGTGATTGTTCCCCTTTACTCGGCACTGGTGAGACTATACCTTGAATCCTGTGTTCAGTTTTGGGCCACTCACTACAAGAAAGATATTGAAGTGCTGGAGCATTTCCAGAGAAGGCCAATCGAGCTGGGGAAGGATTGGAGCATGAGTCATATGAGGAGCAGCTGAGGGAGCTGGGATTGTTTAACCTGAGGGAAAGGAGGCTCAGAGTGGACTTTATCACTCTCTACAACCACCTGAAAGGCAGTTGTAGACAGGTGGGGATCGGTCTCTTCTCCCAAGTAAAAATCAATAAGATAAGAGGAAATGGCCTCAGATTACACCAGGGGATGTTTATATTGGGTATTAGGAATAATGTCTTCACAAAAAGGGTTGTCAAGCATTGGGACAGGTTGCTCAGAGAAGTGGTAGAGACACCATCCCTGGAGAAATTTAAAACACATGTAGATGTGGCACTTAGGGACATGGTTTAGTGGTGGACTTGGTTTTAGGTTAAAGACTGGGGTCAATGATCTTAAAAATCCTTTTCAATGTATATTATGTTCCTGTTTCAATGTAAAAATGTTTCATGATTCTAAGTGGAACAATGAAACTTGAAATATATATAAATCTGCAAATTAGTCACACAGAGATGCGATATCAAAAATACCTAATGTTTTCTTTGACACTCAAACTGCCTGCTCTGAGTTGGCTGTGTTATAAGGTATTTATTGCTACAAAACAATATAACATATTTTCACTTTCATAAGTATATACACTGTTTCCGATGTGCCTTAAAATTGCAAAAGGGGGGAAAAAATAAATGCTTTTACTATCACACCTGTTCATCTCCATCTTAAAAATCAACAAGATTATAACTCATCCCTTTATCCGGGGGTCATTTATTGGTGTTATTTCCATCTCTGGGGAACAAAGGACTCCTAGTCTGTATTCTGCAAACAGAGGTGCATGATATGCACAAAAAAGACGGGCCACTATAGCATAGTCACTAGAATTGAGAACAGCAGCATATTCATTTAAAGAAATCTTTCATCCACAATTCCCTAATATACAGAGCAGAAGTTTGGAGTTTCTTTTATAAGACTCTTAGCTTTAAATAGATTTACAGAGTTTACACAGCTCACTAAGACTTGGGGATCCTCCAAAGCTGCAGGTTTCTTCTGACTGCTATAGACAGGTTTTAATGAAACCTGCTGAAAGACACAGATATGGAGGCTGACAACCACCAAGAGGCAAAAGGATAGAAAGCAGACCCTGCATCTGCAGTCACGCCTCCAGAAACACGGACACATAGCACAAGAGCAGCTATATTGATTATCAGATAGCATTTGACACCGTAAACAGATAAGCTCTTAGGCCAAAGTTGTTGGTTATCACATATGTATCACTACACACTACTTTAGCTTTAATAGTCACTCTGACAGAGAGATGGAGTGAGGCAGACAATCAGGTGATTTTCAAAGACAGAGAGAAAGGTTCTAACCTCTAACATGGTTGGCAACTTTGTTCAAATCTTTCTTGACCAAAAAAAACCCAAACAAACAAAAAACAAAACCAAAGCAACAAGTATTAAACCTTACAAAACATCCCTCTCAGAAAATTACTGAGTCCAAATATAAAATCCTTTTGAATGAGAAGTGGAGGTTACCACAGCATATACTAAGGGAAATAAGAAAGCAATTAAGACACCTTTGTTAAAGAATTTTTAACCTGTCAGCAATACAAGCCTTTTGTTCTTCAATCTTTTAGGTTAATAAAATCAAGGCCAGTTTCCTTAGAGATGCTGAAGCTATCAGGTATCAGTAAAACTTAATGTACCACAGGGACCCTGTAGGAAAAAAAATGCATTTAATTGAGTGTTCAGAGCCAGAGCCACCCACTGTAAGTATATTTTGGCAACTGAGATGCTATTATTGCCCAGGCTCTACTATATGATGATATAAATGCATCTTTTCTGAATGAGAACACTGAATACATGAGTGAAAAGATGGCTGCATTCCTTAAAAAGAGGGTCTGAAGGTCTTCTTTTGCATTTTGTCATTGCCATCCACAAGAACCAGTAGTGTCATTAATGGGATTACATTTCTAATGAATTTGTAATTAAATCTAGTAAAAAATACTTTTCAGAATGAGAGATATTCAGCATTTCCTTGTCAAAATTTGCATTTCTAATAATGTGTCTGTCTAAATGGTAACCTTATTATCAGTCTCTCAGCACTGTGTACAGTCCTTGTGTAGGAACAAAGACACTCCACTCCTTTCCTTCTTACTTCGTTTCTGCTCTCTAGATGAATGATGTATGAGCTTTTCCAAATGCTTTCAGCATATGAGGGCTCTATTTAGCTGCGCACTGGAAGTGTTAGGAGCGAATGAAGACAAAGAAACCCAAACAGCAGCACTAACAGTAATTCAGACTCTGATTGCTGATCCAAATTAGACTGAGCAAACTGAGAAAGGCAAGATTTTGATATGGGTTCTTTCTAATAATAGTGACCTAAAATAAAATCCATATTTATCTGATTTGTTCCGTGCTCTACAGTCAGATTCTTGATTTTCAGTATAGAAAACAAAACCTAACACAAAGCTAAATTCCTCAGGTTTACTTCCAAGTTATTGATCTTGACTCAAAAACTTCTAACCCTAAGTAGGGGGACATGAACTGAAGGAAACATTTCCCTCAGGGGACTGTTGTCCAAGGCTGCAATTCTCACACAGGAGTTTTTATCAAGCTTATACACCTATTCCCTTAGGGACTGAAAGTGCAGTCTCAAATCTCTTCAGGCTGAAAGTCACACCTTGCTAAAGAAAAGGTTTTGGATAACTAACAGGGCACTGGAAGACTGCCCCCACAAGCTGAATATAGACACAAAAAATTCCCAAGCTTCCCTATATTTTTTTCTTTAGGAAAAAAAAGAACATTTTTAGAGCTTAGAGTAATTTTAAAATAAAATAAAAAGAAAGTTTTTTAGGGAGCAGACATGACTGTGCTAGACAGGTTACTGTACTATTAGCACTTTTCAAAGTCATGGAAATACTAATAGAAAATGAAGCCGTTAAAGAATTAAGGGATGGTAGCACAATCAAAGTCACAGTTCCATGAAAAACAGGTCTTGTCAAAGAAATATTAATTTATTTAACATAATTTCTAGTGTGATTCCCTTTTTTAAGGAAAAAAATCCCTTTTACACCCCCCTCACTAATTTAGTATTGATCACAATGTCTCCTTCCACGCTACACAATCTGACAACAGTATTTATAAGACTCCACAGGGTATTTCCACCCTTTCCAGTCATCCTATACCTTGCAGTCGTATTTACATTCGTACAAAGTCCTTTCATCCTGACTCCTCATCTGTTCTTCCCTACACTGCTCTGTCTGGAAAGGTGTCTGTTTTTCAGCCTGAATACTTTATTATGCCTAACTAATAACTTCCCCCCCATTCCCTGGGGACAGACACACATACACATACACTATAGCCCAACATTGTACATATGAGCATAGGCTTCAGGGGCTTTTGAGCTTCCCTCTGAACAGCAAGGATTATAACTCTTTACATTAAATGTTACACTAGGCCAGCTTCCAAACAGAATTATGCCAGGGACTAGTTTTGGCTGTCTAAAAGCTCAATTTTTTTTTTCCCTAATATCTTGTGGAATCTTGTTCAAATCCTGTACCTTCTGTGTGCATCAAGATGCACCTATGAAGTGAGGAGAATTGGAGATGCAAAAGGGCGTCTAGTATTTTTTTGAAAGCATATGATAGAAAATAAAGCCTATAAATAAAAGCTATGAGAAAAGGTATATTAGGCTTCAAAATAAGGTATGTTGGAAAGGGTAGGGGTCAGCATTGAAATAAATTTGTCTGTAGGCATTTCAATTTCAAGATAAGGGATGTTGAGGTGGTTAAGGAAAACTGATTAGTCATTTATATTCATTGGTACAGAATGTTAGCATGAAGAAGGGACATCTAGAAAAGGAGATACAGTTAGCTCACAGTAGTTATTAATGAAAAAGGTATCTTACACTGGGAAGTCAAATTGGCATCTGTATCAAGCATCTTGTCTCTGTCCTACCTGCTGCTTAACAAGAAATCCCACTTTTTTTCATCTATAGCTTCCCAACCTGATTCTCACTAGCCATGCATCTTAATCCCCACAAGACAGAAAACATCTTCAGATGAGCTATCAATAAAAATAGGAGGGGATTAAAAAAAACCCTTATTCTCTGGCCCGGCAAGATTCTGCTAATTGAGATTGGGTGCATTCCAAAAGAGAGCTGGATTCCTGCTTGTGCAAGGTTTTTCTCAAAATGCCAAAATGCCCTGAGAAATCCCTGTTTCCAGACATAACCAGTTGCTTCACCTGGACACCTGATACATTTTTGTAAGACACTGCAGAGACAACCTGCCATTTCAGACACAGCAAAGAGACCCTGCCTCAGCTCTGAGTGGGACATGGTTCAGAGAGACCAATGACCTTAAGTACAGGAACACTATGGTTCTTCAGGTACTTGGAAGTATCTATAGTTTGTTGCAGTAATCCTTGGTTTTTGCTTGCATGTGCCCAGAGGCCAATGAGCAAGCTGCAGACTGGCACCAGCACCTGCTCACAGGGCTTCCCCTTCCCAGCCTAGTGGCAGCAGCAAAAGGGTTTCAGCAGCTGCTTGCCTGGCAGGCCCCAGAGGGTGAAATTAAAGACACCCTTTAAAGTTTCACTTTTCTTAAATGCAGGACTTAAAAGTCGTGCATTTTTACAGAACATCTGCCATCTGGGCTGTGATGCAGAGTGTGTTGAAGTCACGCATCCTTACAACTTGAGCCAGGCCTTTCAGATCAGAAGAGACTCTGACTCCTATTTCTTCTATGGGTCAAGCATGGATAATGACACACAAACTAAAAGAATTTGTAGACAGTAGCAAAACTGAGAATTCGCACCATAGCAGTTTGCTTCTGCTTGGTAAATTATATACATGAACTCAGATTGTTCACAGAAGGTACAAAAGCAGAGTTTAGGGGAAAGGAAGGAATATGTATGGCTTTCCCCTCTTTGGCCAAATGCAAGGAACTGAGGTATTGGTTTTGCTTAATTAGCAAAGTCTAAAGAGTCCAGTACCTAAAGGGATTTTCTACCCTCTGTTTTAACAGCTAGCTCCCTTATTTTGCCATGAATGTGGCACAGTGTGCTGAAACAGCTTTACAGTCAGAAGAAGAATACAACAGAAGGATCCTTCTGTTCTCTACCAATGAATTACTGAAACATAAAGATCTTCATTATTAAATATTCACAGAATGAGCCTGTGGGTAATACAAAACTAAAGAAAGCTTAGCAAGACCCAAGGACAGAATCCAAAGTTCCCTCCTGTCAGACAGGCACATTTTTCAATAATTTTCCCTCAGATTTCATCAAATGTACTTCTTGTTAAAAACAATTACCTGGTGTCTAGATATATTTTTAAGACCAGCATCTAGATATCTTTTTTGTTCTGCTGATGGTCACAAGCCACACAAGCTAGAGACATGTGAGATCAGTAGAAAAAAAAAGGCTGAGAGTCATCTGTATTCCTACTTACATCTGAAGGCCTTGGTGTTTTTCTGTTTCATAACAAAGAAGGATTACTGGCCTTCGATATGCACCTTGCCTGAGAAGTGCCTTGATCAGGTCAAGTTGTGTGTCAAGTCTTTTTAGACCTGGAAATACAGTTCTGTTTTTGGGGGGAAAGCATGTTTTCCAATGATAATGTTTGCCTGCTCTTGTATTGGCACAATATTAAAGGAAAACTTATGTATAGAATTTCTGAGGCAGCAATGCTTTTCTAGGTTCTTTTCACATGGAGAGAGAATAAATAATTAAGTGAGTCAGACCGACCAGTTATTAATGAGAGAGCCAAAACACATTCATTTTGCTGGCCACCTTTGCAAGTGTTAATCACACATTTCCATAACCTGCTTACATAGCTTTCCCTATATACCATGGATGACTCTGGAAGGTCAGGTTTACAGAATCCTGTATGCTCAGACTCTAAAGCCCTGCAAAACACACATGACTCACATCTAATTGTTAGCATTTATCATTTTTATATTGCAAGTATACTCAATAAAATGGGATTTACTCTGTTGATGCGACAGTTGAAATATCTTTTGCTTAGATGTAAGCAAGAGGTTATGATCGCTCAGTTTTCTGATTGGTACAGGCACATTACAGCACCATGTTTCAAGTATAGAGGTGTTACAAGGGAATAGATGATAGAAGTCTTTTGAACAATAACTTTGAATGCATAATATATACAGTACTGTATACACACACATGTGCCCTCTTGCATTCTAATATGAAAATGCAGTCATATCCTACACAAACTTGGTCTACAAAAATGAGGTGGAAACACGTTTATCTAATGATGACTGTGTGAGAGAGTCACAGGTTAAATTTTCTCACTAGGTTAGTAAGAGAAAAGAGCGCAAACTAAGGAGGGTTCCCTGGGCTAATTCTCTAACAGTCAATCAGTTATTTCTATTAAAAGAAAATAAAGCAAAAGAGATAAAGGATTATTGTAATAAATATAAACTACCTTCACACAGAAGAAACGGTATCAAAATGGCTGGGAAATAGGAGAGAATGGATATGATCTACTCCATTCATTTACATTTAATTAGTTATATACATCCTGCATCCACATGTATATAAATGAATTCCAACTTTTATTATTAAAAATGCTCACCAGTAACTACTAGAGCTGTTGTCAAAACTCATAACTGTTATATTCTAGGATGTGTTTTCCATACATTGCTAGTATCCATTAGTTTTTAAAGACTAATTAGCACAAATTCTAGATTAGATCATTGTGGGCTAAACTAGCTCCCTTCACATTTATTTAAAAGATTGAGAATGAGCAGTGTTTGTGTGTGTGTTTACCCTGTCTTCTGTGTTTTGTTTACACAGAGAATCACTGTAAAAGTTTACACTCATTTGAAAGGTGTATGTCTGAGCTCTCAGACCCCAGGGCCTTGAACTAGTTGCATCCACATTGCTTTTTGGCCAGAGCTCAAAACTCAGTCATTCCCACAAGGTGAACGCAGTTTTGAACTCTCGACAGTTGAACAGGTTCCAAACAGCACGAGAGCTCATGTGCAGAGCCTGCAGCCTGTGCAGTGTTTGCAGTCAGGATCCCAGCTGGCAGCACAGCACAGACATGCACGCTGCAAGCACAGCCTTTCTTTATATGCATATATGTGTGCATTACCTATGCAAACAAACTTATTTACAGAAGTTTCATTTGAGTAAGGCAAGGAGTATTCATCACCTCAAATTTGTCTTTCACAGCTGGCTCCTGTGGTACAGTATATACAGACAAAGACTTTGCCATGACATCTGCCTGATCCCTGGATAAACATGGCTGTGAACACATGTCCTCTTTCTGCTTCTCATTTGTATTAGGGCAGTGTATTCACCTACAAAACTTGTGTGACCATTAAGACACAGCGTGCTTTAAGATGTCTCTTTGCGTTTAAGGAATAAATTTAGTAGGAAGAAGAAAAAAAATTATTTATTGTACATTCAGGAAACAGAAACAGTGAGCAGTGTTTTCCCAGGAAAAGAAAATGCTACTGTTTATTTTATGGGCAATGGTTTCTCAAAGTGAGTATAAAAAACCTGGCTCTACAAAGACCAGTGTCGGCAATGCGGCAGCAGAAATGGTGTATTCTTTTTAGCTATTTCTAACTAAGGTCTTATTCCTGTGAAGAAAACTGTAAAAACGGATAGTTACATTCATGTGCAGCTCCTAGTGAAATAAACACAACTTGAAGAAGATTCCTTTTATCCTAAGGCCTAAACTCTCCCTCCCTCCGGAAACTGCACAGACAATTCTGCTATGTTCTCTTATTTTACTCATACCATGCTAATAGAGAAAACGTTCTGAGCAAGCAGATACCCTGCCTTATAAGTAGTTTTATTACAATACATCCCATGATTCAAACTGGACATATTAGACTACGTGCTGTGCCAAATCAAGCACTTTTTTTTTTTTTATTCCAAGGACAAATGGGCAAGTTCCAGGGTTGAGCACAAATCACTTTCTGCAAGTATGCATCAGTCTGTCCCCAGTGCTCGGTTACATTTGGCCAGAAAGATTATACAAGTCTTTTGTTTGCCTGGATGGATGAGCATCCAGTTTAAGATAAACACTTGCATATTTGAATTTTCATGCAAGAATACTTGCCAATATAACTGCAGATTCACTTCCTGCAAATACCCAGGCAAGGCAGCCTGACTATAAAATACTCATGAAATTGTATGTGTGTATCTGAAAACAAGTGCAATTAAATATGAAGGCAAACCCACTGCAGAATATTCACTATGTCTATTCACCTCAATTATTTTCTGCAGTAAAGGACCATGTGGGCCTGTGATCCTATGGAAAAATATTAGTTTTATATTGATGTTAGGTGAAATGAAGTACAATCATCAGCTTCATTTGAGAAAAAGTGAAAGAGGCAACTATCACTCATCAGTAGCAAGGTCTCTTGGCCCCAAATTAAAAAGGCCAGTAGATAAAATTCTGTTTCAACCTATTAGGTTTCTCGACTTCTTTTTTGTCCTTTTTCCCCCTCAGATCAGCTTTTTCCTTTCCAGGGCCCTGTAATGGGTTAATTGCATGCAACACATGTTCTTGTTATCAGTGAAGTTTGTTTTCATCTATGTGCCCCTTTAAGGGGAACTCTCTTGTCTTCTCTGGTGTTGGAGAAGTAAGAATTTAATTAACAGCCAGAAACATCGTTACTGAAAGATTCAAAACCTGAAGCAGATAGTTCCCAAATGTGTGACTTGTATTAAACTGAACTAACTCAGCACAGACTCAGGTCCTTCGGGATGACCTATTCCCTCCCAAAGCTTCAGGATAGAGAGAGTCACCAGCTCTGCTCCTCATTATTGTTGTCTCAGCTTACTGCCCTAAAGTGAGGGGTAGTGGGACGATGAGAGAGGTGCTAATCCACAGAGCAAAATACAGAAAGATTTACACCAGAGCTGAATAAATATGGGTAAAGGAATGAACCCAATGTCTTTTTTAACCAAATCCTCTGCAAGTAATTTGCTTGATAAAACACAGCTCACATTTGGGCGGGGAGCTATGTTAGCAGACAGAGTGGAAATAGCATTAAACCTCCTTTAAGATGGTTTGCATAATGTCAAATAGGTTAAAGAAACCCTGCTTCCTAAATTAAAACCATATTACTCTTAAAGGAAAAATTTACTTTGGACAATAGTAGTGGAAAGAATGACTATATAATATAACTGTAATTAATTGTTCACACGTGAACAGCATATAATGTTTGTGATTGCCCACAGTGTGTAATGTACATAGGGAAGTAATTGATGTGTGCTTTTGCATCATCAGTGCCATCGAGCAGTGCCAAACCAGGGGAGGAAAGGGGAAGCATGTGTTTGGAGTTTATGCACATAGGAAGGCTCATTGCAGCTTTAGACAGATCTCCAGGAACATGTGCGTCAAGTCAAGAATTCTTCAAGAATAACTGCTTGGTTTGCCCTTCCAAACCTGTCCCCCAGCAGCTTCTCCTCCCTCCAGGGGGAAAAAAATCCAATTCCAAAGTGTGGTTATCTTCAGGGCACCTTACACAGAACAAAAGCACCTAACTGAAACCAGGACCTGGACCTGTCTTTGAGGAGAAAGCAAAGATTTCCGAGTGCCGGTCTTCCTCTCTTGATCTCATCTACTTCTGTTGTTAGTGAAAACTGTAAAACAGTATTTACAAGCTTCTGCACAGCATGAGGCTGCCCGTCTGCAGCACAGCGCGGCAGAGCTGGTTCTCTATACAACAGTGCAACCTAGTGGCTCTCAATTAAATCTCTGCCCTTCAGCCACAAAGCTGTTTGGCATCTCTTGCTGATATTTTAGTATTTGAAAAAACAGTACTTGCATCAAACAGTCTTGTTTTACACACTTGCCTACGTCGTTAGCACAGACACGGGACAGAGGTCTCTTCAACAGCATCACAGAATCTCAAAAATGTTGGCATAGCACAGTGAACCCTGGGAGTCTAAATGGTAGGTTGGCATCGGGTTGCGCCTTGCAGGCTGTTACTCGAGTTGCGTAATTTATGCAACTGGTTTTGATGAAACTAATGTGATTATTCACGCGTGTAAGGATTTCTCTCTTGCTTAAGGGTTACTGGACCAGTCCCCGAGTCAGAAATTCTTTGGCAAGCCGTCATCAGTACCAAAGCAGGGCTACTGACAGGCTTGAAGTCATCTGCTCTAAGCCGGACAGGTATTTATTGCAGGCTGGTGTTAAGTTTGCCCACATTGTTTGGAGGATTTCAAATTCGAAGGATACAGAATACTGCAAGGAGTGCAGTAATGGCAAATATCACAGTGTGGTAAATTACATTAAAAAGAAAACGTGATCTAAATAAAGGCTTGATCCAAAGCCCATTTAAAAGTCATTGCAGGAAGGGTGCTTTACACGTTCTGATCTGCCCATTAGAGAAAGGCAGGGGGGAAAAAAAGCATTTAGTGCTGACACAATGTTTTCAGCTCAGCCCATTTGTAATAAGATGCTCTTTAGCCAAATCATTTAAGTCATTTGGAAATCATTTAGAATTCTCTTTCAGAGCAATTAGTAAAAAGCTAAAAGCTTCAAATGGTTCTTTGTGGTGGTTTCATAATTATTATTTTAAACCAGAAAATATCACCTTAAAGCAGAAAAACAATACCATCCATTGCAACTGAAAGTATCTGTCTGTATTCTGGAGATCTGAGGGATAGAGAAAAGGTGACCTTTTCCAGATCTATGCATTCCATAAAACAGTCTTTTCCTGTCTCCCGAAAAACACACTGGGGAGGAAATCATTCACTATAGTTGTTTATATGAGATGTTATAGTAAGAATTAAATGTAATTTAGTAGGACAATAAAATCTTCTCAAGTACTGATATTCAACGCAGCATTGTTGTGTTTGGGGTGGATTTGGGGATGATTAAATGAGTAAATCACACAGATCTGAAACATTTTTTTTCACCTCCTCAGATGGCATCTTGATCATGCATACACTGTGAACACCAAAAGCCTATCGGTCAGACCTGAAATTATAGCTAAAACTCAGGTCCTGAGGTACATGGACTGTTTATATCGATGAAAATTTATGATGTCTATACCTTAAATCCCCGGCCTCTCTTTTACATTGACTTCTTTACTATTTGCTGCTTTATTTTATGGTGATCCCTTGCCCTCTATAAATATATCATGGTTATTTAACCCTAGATCCCAACCATAGTTTTCAGTATTTCAGGAGGGTTTTATTTGTTACATAGTCTGCTACTGGGGGTTCTATAATCCTATACATTAGTAGCCATTATTCCACTGAAATTAAAAATTTTCAATAATTTTCATCTTGTCATTTAACTTGATGCTATTTGGTATTACAGCCAAGAACAGAAAATTGTGTGCTGTTTTTCTAAGATTATATTGAGGTACAAATCTTTTTTAATCTCCTGCAGTGATTGAGTTATTTTCTATTAAATATTTATCAGTGGAAAAATGAATAAATTTAACTGTAATAAATTATAGTTTGGCAGACTTAATTGCCTATTGTTATTTTTTTAAAAACAGCCTTATAAAAATCTGACCTAATCCTAGAAACATGCCATGGAGTAATTAAAGTTTTCTGTGGGGATAGACTGCAATAATTATCTTGTTTTGACTGAGCTTCTTATTATTTTAGCCTGAAAAATAAAACTGAAAAACAGGAAAGGCATATAGATTTGCAAAACATATTGTCTGATGTTAAAATTGTTAAGAAAATATGAGTCAGTATTATGCAAATTCTGACCTAATCCCAGCAACATATTCGTAGGTAATTGTATTTTTCTTTAAAAGGGGACAGACCCTACAATAATTATGCCTTGTTAGTGTCCACATTGCTATATTTTTGATTTATGTATTTTTGTGGGAGCTGACAGATAAGCAAGAAAAATTGACATATTATAAACTAATAAAAATAAATAATATCTGAATCTGCCTAGCAGCAATGCACATTGGGAAGCTAAATCAATGCATTAATCACACAAATTTTGAGTAAAGTATAGTTTGTGCTAAACAAAAAAGTGACCTATACCAAACAGAGCTAAACATTGAAATCTTAGCACTACTTCTGTTTGGACCTGCCTTAATTCCTGAGGTCAAACAATGTAAGAATTTGACCTATACTGTTTTTCTGATTATCCTGTACAATATTGCAGGACAAATTTGTGCCCTGCTCATCTTTCTTATGATTTTAATAACCTTCCACCTGTTAGAGCTGTCTTGTTCCCCAAGGAAAGAAAGAATTGCCTTTAAAAGAAAAATTTGGTTAGCATGTCTCATTCTCTCTCTCTCCCTCCCTCTCTCTCTCTCTCTCTGTCTCTGTGTTTTAGCACAGCTTTATTTTAGGGCACATGTTTACTAAAATGGTCTCTCTTTTCTGTGGGAAAGCATTGCCTGCTAAGTGCCAGAATGAAAAAGAAATCACATAATTTTGATATTCAATAACCACTAAGTCTGGGAGTTCTGCTCTATTGCACCAACATTTTGGACAAATTGACAATGTAAATATTACAGAAATGAGCTTAGGGTTGGGCCGGATCTAACCACTGATATTGTCTAACACAACTAATGAACTGTTCACAATATTCTACCTTGCTTCAGATTTTTGCCCATATAATCTCATCACACTGACATGCCAGTGAACTGGCTGGGCAAAATCTGCATGTTAATAATATCACCAAAGTTAGCAGCCTGGGCCTGAATTTTTCTCAATGATTGCAATTTAAATATATCAAAAGAAAATAACAAACTATTGTGAGCAAATGATATACAGATTCCATTGTCTTCTCTTAACACTGTCTGTAAATGCCAATGCATGTCATCCTGTTTTGGCACTTCCAGAGTAATCCCTCGCTTTAAGGGCTTTAAAGCAAGGATTGCACAAGCTCGGTGAAGAAGGAAACAAGGTCTGAAAAACTATTCAGCTCTAAGGCAATTCCCTTGGCAGCTTCCCAGCCCCCAGGTAAAGCCCCATTCCTCGCACACTCCCAGGCTGCACATCTTCTCCAGATGCTGGGTCTGGGGGCACCGTAGAGCATAGGGTGCCCAGCAGTGTGTTCCCTGCCTGGTCCTTTGTAGCCAGCTGAGCTGAGCATCAGCTGAGGCCACCCACAACCTCAGTAGGTGACTCCTTCTGAGAACACCAACCTTAGATTCTATCAGCATGTAATGCATGTGGTCACAGCATATCACAGAATCACAGAACAGTTCAGGTTGGGAAAAACCCCCAAGATCATTGAGTACAACAATTAACGCTGCACCATTGCATTCACCACTAAACCATATCCCCAAGTGCCACATTCACATGTTTTTTGAACTTGTCTTGATAGCCCCTTGAGGGCTGCTTTGTGCCTGCTGCTGCCATGCAAATGTATTTTATTTAGTGTGTCATTTCAATGAAAGAACTGAGGGAGATCAGATGACAGTGCCAAGTGATGAGCTCAAAATAGAAGATAAAAAACCCACAAGATAAAAAAAAAATCTAAAAAAAAAAAAAAAGGATGCAATTTTTCACACAAAAACATTTGGTATCATTCATGAGTTACAGAGGCGAAAGCCATCCAGCTGGCCCTAGATAAGTTGGCAAGCAAAGAGCACTCAAAGTTTATATTAATTCAAAAGGTGACCAGAAAAATAGTCAGAGAAAATGTTATCAAAAGATGTTATCAAATGTTAGAAAAAAGAAAAATACTGTAAATGCAGATATAAGAACATAGAACCATTTGCACTCATATTATGTGTACTTAAATACACATTTGGCAAAACCATATCACCTCAAAGAGGTGTTTCAAATCCTTCCTTGACTTTACTGTTTCCCACTGGCTACCCTGCCTCATCAACATGTTCGGTTTGTGAATCCCAGAACTAAGCGTTTAGCTGTCACAGAAAAAAGTGCAGGCATGAAGCTCAGAATTAAGGATTTTATGTCTCCTTTGGTGATTTCCCTGAGATCATGGGATAATGATCATTTCCATCATGTTGCTGAAGGAATGTCCTGCTTCAGAGTCTTTCATGACTCACACTGCAGTGCAAATCAGGGGATGTTAGGTCATGTAAGACAAGAGCTGTTCTTAAAAAGTCCAATATGAAAGCAGTTTTTATCTGGATTTCTGCAAAGAAGAGCTAAAATAATATAATTGGTCTCATTAACTGAATCTACTCAGGAATCTCATAAAAATATACTAACAAAGGTCACCCAGTACCTCCATCCTAATAATACATTGTGTACTTATAGAATCACAATTATCTTGCATTTTTCTGTCATTTCAACACATGACACCACCAGTGCCAAGACTGATTTCTTCCAAGACAAAGGAGAAAAAGGAATCCATGTGTGCTAATCATGGGTCTCAGTGGGAAAGCCTGGAAGAGCCTATAGGCTTCCCCACTGTTGAAGTGCGAACTTGCTGGTCTGATGGAAAAGACAGAAGCAGAGTTTTATACCTTGAGTATTAGAACAGTAGGAGCTGTGCTCTCCCAAATGGACATGGGACTTGGAGCCTGAAGTCAGTAGGAAAGGGGAGGAAGAGCAAGAACTGCTGATGGGAAGAGTCTTGGCAAAGTCCTCAGCACCTGTGAGAAGAGGTGCTGAAGAAATAAATATCATCCTACTCTAAATTTTAACAGCTGGTTCTACCAAGTGGAGTGAAGCACATCCCACACAGCCCTCAGATTAATACAGGTTTGAACAATAAAATCTAACATAAAGTTTATACAATTTTAAGATTAGTAAACCAACACCAAATGAATTATGCAAATAAATGCAAATTATGCAAATAAATCAACTGCTAATTTATTAACTCTGACACTGCGCTCTGTTCTAAACACTTCCAAGGTAGCAGCCCATTCTGTCTGGGTGATGGGACTTCCATGCTGGCATTTGGAGCCTATGGTGAGCAAAAATGTGTACATTTTGGCAGAACAATGAGACCCACATTTCTGATTCTAGACCTGCAACATCCATGTTACTTATCTAAATGTGAAAATGTGCTTCCACCAAGCCATGGGCCGTTAGAACCCCATGCTTCTGGAAAGCAAAGCATTGTGAGAAAATGATAATAAATACCCATATTAACAAATAAAATTGAAGCATTTGGACACAATATCCTACATAATCTGAGACAATTTGGTCATGGAACTGTTTATAGTAAAGCATTAAGTTTAGCTATAACAGAAGCTGATTTGTTCTCTGGAAACTCTATTCCCTGAAAGGCGGCATTACAATTAAAGACTGAAGAGTATTTCAGCTGACATAGCATTCCTGCTATAGGCACAGTCAATCAAGGGAAAGGCCAAAGCAACAGTCAGATAAAAGACTAATAAAGCTACGAATGACAATAAAAGTCCACTGAAAGCTTTATTAGACTGGTGAAAACCTAGCTCAGAACATAAAACACCCCTTATGCAGAGTAACCCCCAAACCTTTTACCACAGTTTTCAATAGATGTCACACTGTGCCAGTGAGGCCCCTGAAAAGCATAACAGGCACCAAAAAATCAAGGCCCAAGCAGGACTGCAAATAGACTAGTATGCTGAGTAAGTTGCTTTATTGTAATATTCTGTGATAGAGGTTGGACTACCCCTGAGCTTCCTGGGAACAGCAATTCCTTAGCTACCTTTTCTAATCTGTAGATCTCAAATTACTTTGAAAGAAATGAAATGTCACATTTTTCATTTTCCAGGAAAGGAAGCTGAGGCATAGAGGGATGTTGTAACACTTCATTACAAATTTCTCTTATGTAACATAACCCTCAGATTATGGGAAGGTGTTATGTGGCCTAAGCAAATTCATGTACATACACTTTTTAATGTATTTCTGGATATTCTGCAAGTATAAGCTTCAAATTCTTATGGTCACGACATTCACGTCAGTAGCTTTGTGTCAGCAAAACAGACAGGCTGCTTTCTTGTTAATAATAGGTGCATATTTTGAAAGGAAAACATGATATGAAATACTAAATGTCATGTATTTCCTTATAGTTATAATGGTTCTGTGTCTCAAAAATGTCTTCTGAGAAACTGGCACACAGTAGTGTGTCATTCTATCACTTAGATAGGCATCTTCAGTAAATATTAAAAGTTTCTGCAAGATTAATACTGTAGCAGGTAGAATTTGTGTTGTGTTATTAGAAGCACTCCCAGTAGAATGAACATTGCCATGCTGAGCAGTATTTGGAGGCAAGAGAAAAAGTGCACATGTGAAAGCTAAACAACATCACAGCAAAGCATACAATCCTCCTGCACCAAAAAGGTGAATGGCACGATGGTGGTGTAACCAAATAATTCAGGGACTCTAGTAAAGGGGTAAAAGAGACTGGCATTCATGCTGATAGATCAAGGTAACTGGGATCCTGTGTTTTGCACTGTATATGTGTTTAATGGATATATGCTTAGTGCAATGAGGCATTTCAGCATTCTTTGAACACTTCTACCCAATCAGAGCTGGTGAAAGGTTGCCTACTTTGCAAGAATAATTCACACCAAAACCTGCTCTTAAAAGCCATCATGTGTGAGATTTCACCAGATTTCTTTCCCACCCCACAATAACTCCTCCAATAGTACCATAACAGGGCTTGTATCCTGACACAGCCCCACTGCGTACCCTTAGGTTCATCTGACCCTGCTCTTGGCTGCCAATACCACCTCACATTACTGCAGATATTTTGAATTAAAATCATATTTTTTTCTCTAACTGAGAAAAATTTCACAGTGGATCCAGGCAAACCATCAGCTGAAGTAGGTAGTACAAATATGGTCAATTTACTCTAGTGGGAGCTAATTCTGAGAAGTACAGCCACAACTGAGTCTACACCACCTGATTTTGGGGTTAGAGATTGCTCCTGGGTTCAATACTTGGCCTTACTCACTTTGCAGTTTGTAAGTACCCAGGGAACCCAGGAAATATAATGTATACCAGGCTGTCTTTGGATCTCTGCTCCACAAGGAAATTGGCAATAGGCAATGATCCTTGAATCACTTTGGTTTGGGGTTTTTTCAGACCTGTTATATTTCTGCAGCAGATTCAGTGGTTTCAAGGAAGCTCCTAAGAAGGAGTTTACCTGCTATTAGGCAAATTCCATATGTTAAGTTGTTAGCCCTTAGTCTTAATATTCCCATTAAGGTGCCAGTTAGAGGGGCAAATATGCAATTAGTATAACATAATTATGCTAAAGAGATCATAAGGCCCACTGTGCAAAAATGCTGGAGACAGCGCTCTTTCCCAAATAGTTTGCAATCTAAATATAGACAGTCCTCAAAAAGTAACAGAAGAAGCATGGAAAAATAAATAAACTTGCAGAGGGTATGCAGCAAAGAGGCTGAGCTAAGATTAACACCCAAGGCTCTTGACACTTATTTTTTTCTTCATTTCAATTAGTTATATATTACTAATTCTGAAAAAAAAATAGCAGACATTGTTTGAAGTGATGGAGTTACAGTCCTCGGAGATATTCAAAACAGGTCTAGACATAGTTCTGTGCAACCAGCTAAAGAAGGCCCTGCCATGAGCCTGGGGATTGTACCCCATGGCCTTCAGAGACCTCATCCAACCTCAGCCATGGTGTGCCTCTGTGAACATTAATAACCCATTTTATCTTTGAAAATTAGTACTTTTGCCTAAAGTTAAACCAGTAAACTAGGGTAAAAATCTCCATATTTCTACTATCTTAAGTTACATATGTATATGCAGATATAGATATTGCATTTTTTATATATTTAGCAATTGCAGTAAAAAACTTTCAGCAATACTCTTAGCATGTTCCCCTTTTTTAGATTTAATAATGTTGCAAGGAAAGGAAACATCTGACTTTGGAATTATAGCAACACAAAGCAGTTACTTTTGGCTTTCAAATATGTTAGGATCATATAAAACATCTGCAAGTCATTGGTTGGAGCAAAGATTAGAAGGAAAAAGTTCTAGGATATTATGCATATGTACAATTCATTTGGCCTTAAGTCCAATTTAAGCAGCATGCAGTCCATGTACCTTGGCTTATAACGAGTTACTTTAATGCACAAACAAGGTGAACACTGTTCAGACTAATACCTGTAGAACTTGCTTCAGCTGGCACCTGCTAAGCACTACACATTCTGAAAACATTCTGAAAACATTATTCCAAATGCTTCAAAAACTTCTGAACACCTTTTAAAGATGCAGGTGTTTTCAAATTATGTATAAATTCTTCAAAAGATCCATTAAATTCCCCAGGTTTTATGCAGGTTGTTAGATTTGAGGGCAGGGGTGCTGAAGGGGCATTAAATAGCAAGAGTCTGGAGATAGTCTGTTTATTAATGACACAATCAATTAGTGCTTATTCTCTTTGCAGAAGGAAACTGTTTCCAGTTAAAAAAAAATAATAATAGCTTAAAATATATCTTAACATATTAGAATATGAAACAGGGGCAGCTAAGGGAAGATTACGATTACCTCCTCTATTTTTTCCTTTTGATTGTCGCTGCTAAAGAAAACCTGAGTCATGAAATAAACCAACACAAATGCTGCCATGGGGAAGAGAAAGCATAAAGTCTTAAACGAAGAAAACGACAACCTATTATCTAAAAAAAAGAGAGAGAGAAAGAGAGAGAAAAAGAGCCAGAAGAGCCAGATATCAAACTTCTTTACACAATCAAACAGCATTTGCAGTCAGCTTTCATAAAGCTCAGATCAGTTATGAATAATCCCCACCCAGTATAGGGCACAGTGTATATCATGCAGTGCGCAGTCATCGCACACTGTGGAAGGACATGGCTAGGGCAAACACACTGTGTCACAGAGTTTTAAAAAAGATAACCAGATAAGAGATTTGCTTTCTTTTGTATGTTTTATCTCAAGTATTGGAAACAATACTTCTTCTTTATACAACATTAATGTGTTGTATAAAGATCAAAAAACTACTCTTCTTTATACAACACTAATGACAGTTGTTTTTCTGTTGTAACTTATCAGGCTAGATTTGTCAAACCAAAAGACAGAACTTATCTATGCATATGATTTTTAAGCAATCAGTTCATCTTCATGGCCTCCCCTCTACCAAAAACCAGGCCAAGCAAAACCAACACACTGAGTAACAGCAAAAAACTGAATTTTAATATAGTATTTATTTTTTCAAACATATAAAGGTATATAAAGATTAAAGAATGTTACAGCAATTCAAGCAGCTCAGAAGCTCCTGTCACCCCAAGTCTGCTACATGTAAGAAAAAAAACATTTCTGGTATAAAGAATTAAATTCAGAACCCTCTTGATTCACATAAGTCTCAACTACAACCTCCTCCTTCCTTTTCCCCCTCTGCCACCTCCACTCTGTATTTCCCCCTAATTTTCACTTTCTCTTTTTCCAGTCATGCATGCATTGAAGTAGCCCTACAGAGTGGGATGCTGGCCTTCCTCCTGATCAGGAGCTTCAGTTTTCTTTCTGTTGACTGCAAACAAGGATGAGCCAGTTCAGAAAAGACTAGTTTTTTTCTCATATTTTTTAACCCTTCCCACTCCCTCATAAGAAAAAGTTCTTGTCCTTTAAAGACTGTTGATAAATTCCTATCCATGAGATCCACAAGTGTATGTGTGTCTATACACATCTCCCACTCTGAGGAACACAAAGGTGTGACTTAATGTATAAGGCCATGAAATTAGCAGACCACCGGTGCACTAGCTGGTTTTTTTGAGGTTTTATTTTGGGGGGTTGGGGGGTGTTTGTTTGTTTGTTTCCTTTAGTATTAAAAATTGCTTCCCAGATGGATCAGCTTTTTTTGACACCAGATCATAAGTTCAGGCACAAGGTTATAGCAAGAACAAATGATTAGCAATTGGATCACTCTGTTTGGCACTGTCTTGGTTTAAGCTGGTGTAGAACTGTACCCCACATTCCCCCATCTCACACACAGAGTGAAAGTGAAGCTGTGCTGCAAGGTGAGTACAGAGAATCCACTTATATTCCCAGGACTCCAGAAATTCAGATGTTTGTCTGCCTGTCGATTTCCCAACTATTTTTTTTTTCAAATTGTTGGCTGGTTTCAATTGGCTAGACTGAACAAGGGTTTAGAAATTTTCCAGTTTGAATCTTATACAAGAATAGTGAAAAACAGTATCTGTGTTTGAGAAAATCATTTTTAAAAAGCAGTATGAACTCAAGGGTTATGTGTTGTCTCTGACCAAGAAGCTCAAGTGGGCTGTCAACACAAGATGTTGAAAATCAGCTTGGCACAGTTCTCTCTTGCTTAGGCAATAACATTCCAGGGAGATGAGGTTACTGGGATAGACTATTTGAGTCATGGAGGAAAACTGGAAGTTCACGTCAGAAAAGAGAACTGAGATCATACAGGACATGAGGAAAAACTGAGACAAGTATGGTCAAAATATGTGTGTTTAGAGCACAAATCCACTTAATTACATCTATCATTCATGGAAAATTTTGGAAAATTATACTCATTAGTTCTAGCTGCTGGAAATAAAAGTATTGTATCTATTATTTTTGTTTAGGGAAGTGAACTTTAAAACAGTCAAAAGAATTTTTATAGTTAGTTTTATCATGACATCTCTACTTACATCATTCTATATAAGAACAGACAATAAAAGTCTATAGGACGCAAAATGTGGAATTACAAATTTCTTGGCATAGTCAATGATGTCAAAACCAGATCCGCACCATAAAAAAGACAGCAATTAGGAAATCTCAACCAACTGGAAAACTTGGATAATCACTGCAAATGTCAGAATGAAAATTTTCCTGTGAGCCCTGCAAGCTCTGACATTCATCTAATAGCTATGAAACCTGTTTTCCTGTGCCACACCAACCCAGGGAGCTATGATACACAATAGCAAGTACAGAAAAGAAAAATAAGCAAGTGCATTTGTAATTGCATCCTAAAAAAGTCAACAAAGCTTCAGGTCATCTGTTTTCCATGTTTAAAGAATCGTTCGTAGCTCATTTTGGAAAGGATGACATATGGATGGCTCTTAAAAGCATGCTGTGCTTTCCATCTCATCTGTTTTGGGACAGAGCAAAGCGCAAGTAGATGTTAGGGGTTTTTGCAGGGTGACAAGAACTTCTGGAGGAACTTGAGTGGATGGAGGAATTAAGGAGAATAAAGAGTAAGGAGCCCACTGACAAACCAAGCTTAGGAGAGTTGAATTCTGGGCGATGAGCTGAGGAAATCCATGTGGATAGGAAACAAGTTATAATAGGAAGTTCAGAGAACAGTTTAGCTAAACTGCTTCCAGGAGATAGTGTAGTTATTTCTACGGTTATTACTACGAAATATCAAAATTACTTTGTACCCTGCCTGAATGTAAGCTTTGCATTCCTAGTGTACATAACAGTCTGAATGGGAAATATGCCATCACCTTTAACACAAAATCTTAATGGACTCCTTCAAAGGTTAATGCAATGTCAAGAAAAAAAAGGCAGGACTGAAAATTATCATGTTCCTTTTCAGAGTGTATACCTATCCCCAAGACTTTCAAAAACTCGGACAGGCTAAGGTTTTTCTTTCTTGTGTTGCCCAAACTATCCAAATTGTCTTGGACCCATCACCATCTATCACTGGTCTGGCAATAACTTTGAAGACACCTATCTAAATAGGACATCTTGCAGCAATTAAGTGTAGTAGAGTAGAAAGCTCTGATCTAGACAATAAACACCCTTTTCAACACGGTGCCAGGTCTCCCAGCTGGGAGCAAGCCTAGCTAAGGCAGGACTGAAAATGATGCTGGCAGTCAGTAAGCTGTATAAGACTTTTGTCAGTGTTGCCAGCATTTGTTCAGTTGAATTGGTGTCATCAATAGAGAGTTCTTTTTTTTCCAAAACTTTCCCATGTGTAAACAAGACTTAAGATGCAGAGTGATATGGGAAACATTAATTTCACACTGTAGTGACACTATAAGAGAAAATAAAAATGAAAACAATCTAACAGGAATGGTTTCATCTAATTGGACTGTGCAAAAACAATTACAGGAAAATAATTGCCTGATTGTTTAAAAGGATTGCTAATGGGCAGAGTTAAGGTTATCTGAGTGCATTAGCTGTGTCCTTCTGAGGCTTAGATTTCTATTAAGATTTGCCTTGAATCTAAATTTCCAGAATTTATTCTTTCTCTTTCTAGCGAAATTGTAGCATTGCTGTAATGCATTTCACTTTAGCTTACTGATACATCCTCTCAGCTCTGATTCCTTTGTATATAGATTTAATTTACGAATATACACAAGAGGTTTTTTTTCTTTGTATTTGAAAGATTTATATATGTGGGTTCCATTAAATACACGTTTTCGCATGTGTGTTTTTCACACGCATCTTGCTGTGGCTCAGTGGATGAATACAACTATATTTTACAGTTCAGAGATGCCTTAACACCTATTCATTTTAACAGTCTGAACTTCAAGCTGGAACTGATGTACAGTCCTGAAAATCTGGAATAATGATTTTTCAAGGTTTCTTACTGCAGGATCAGGCCATGAAAAAGATATTGTATTTTATATTACGTGTGTAACAGTATTTGCTTCAACTTTTTCTCTATTTTTGTTTTATTTTGTTTTGTTTTGTTGGGTTTTTTTGAGGTTTTGCTTTTTTTCTGTTTTTTTTTTAATTTACGAAGAGATAGAAAGGAAATCTCACTGCATATTTAAATCTCATTTTATTTCCACCTTTTGTATTACATACCTATTTCTCAGTTTACTCTGGAAAATTTTTATTGAGAACTGCATTAAATAAAAAACATTTATAACAATAAAGCTCATGCAGAGATTTTTAACCAAATGCTACTTTTTTTCTTATAAATATCTACTTCTCCAAAATGAAGACTTTGAGTTGTCATTGTCTTATAGAGCAGGCGATACCACAAAAAAACAACATTTCCCCTTACAATTTATGATTAGCTAGTTGTGTTAGGTTATATCACATGTAGAAACATCGAATTTTGAGAGCATGGCAAGAAAAGACTGCCCTCCTAAAGGAAAATGCATCTTTACACATCAGATGCCAGCATCGCTTTGGACAGTGTTTATGTTTCATCATCTAACTTTTCACAATAGATCTAAGAGGGGTCATGGAATAAATTAATACTATAAAATTATCCTCAATCAACTTTCTTTTTCTCTGTTTGTGTGACTAGCATTCTATTTCTAAGAAGAGAGTGTGGCTACAAAACATGATGCATTTCCATGGTTCCAGAACCTTATTTTCTAGACAGGAAAAAGGATAATTATTGTCTATTCAGCTAATTGATTTTAAATTACCCTTGACTATTTTTCAAAGATATCCAAGAGATGTTTCATGACAAGCTATAAAGTAACAACAATAAATTTATCAGTAAATAAATAAAAAACTCTGGTATTCTATTAACGTATAAAGACACTTAAGTGGCATAACAACGTAAAAACATCAAATCTGTTTGTCTCTTGTTAAATACTAATTTGCTTCCAATTTAATAATTATTTATTTAGCTCTGGAATTTCCAACTCAGATTTGTACTGATTAGATTGAATGCGACTATATACAGATTACATTTATACAACATATACACACTAAAGAGGCACTGTAACAAGTATTTATTAATAGTGCTTTATTTGAAAATAATATATGTATGAAGCACGTGATACCTATACTGCAACAGGCTTGGTCATTTGCTTGATAGTTAAATTGAGCATACGAAGCTGAAAAGAAAAGAAAAGAAAAGAAAAGAAAAGAAAAGAAAAGAAAAGAAAAGAAAAGAAAAGAAAAGAAAAGAAAAGAACCGGTTTAACTTGAATCTTTAGACCCAGAACATACCTGACAGATTTTTCTGAAACTGTAGTGGCATGTTTGGACTTTTTTTTAAAATTTATTTTACTAATTTAGATATACACAATTGGACAAGTGACCAGCCTGCACACTTACAGTTCTTTAAGTAAAAATCTCATGAACATAATAGCAATACATTTATCATCCTTTCGATGAAATTTCATTCCTCCAAAGTTCCAGGTATCAAAAAAAGTCCTAAAATATTCATCATGCACTAGCAGCACAGTTTCTCATGTATCTGGGGGAAGGGATGAAAGAGGCTTTGCAGTACATTGCAGAAAATCAGTACATTTGGTAGTGGTATATTGAGAAACAAGAGGTAAATTGAACAGGCAAAAAAAGTCTCTTTCAAAAGAAAAGGACCTCAATTCAATCATTACTGTTGGTTCAAAATACATTTATATATACAAACAAAGCCATGCTTTTTATCTTTTTAACTTTAAAAAAAAAAGTCACAAGTCTGAAAGACTGTTTATGTTCTGGCAATGCAAGGGATGGTGACAGACGTCTGGTATGGGATTGTACAGTCTGAGCGATTACTGTGGTTTCTGACTTTGTCAAAGAATTTAGAACAGATGGAAAGTTCTTTGAAGTCTTAGTATTTCCTCTTTTCACCTGCATCCTATACATTATATTAGGACGGGCTAAACATGGACAGGAACTGAGTAGGGGACTTGTTCTGAATGGACTTTCTTGAATAGAATTAGAGTTCCATTTCTCATGTACAATAAGACATCTTTGCAGCACACTGGCCATGCTATAAATGAAAGTCCCAGTCACAGAAACAGTCCAATACATCCAAAAATACACTACAAGAGGGTTTGCTTTGAACAATACGTACTAAAAGATTCTTGACAAAATGTCCAGTTTCTTCTGTTATGTGTTTGTACAAAATTAACCTTGTCTCCCTGGGTACAGCTACTGTTCATATAACAGCTTCACTGCAGTTTGACCATGGGCATGCATCCTGTTATTTATGCAGCCTAGAGGTTAGCAAGAAGAACAAGAAAAGCAAGAAAAGGTGGCTGTAATTTATTACTTCCAGATTCTGAATATTGATGTTGTAAGAATCACAAAAGACCTAAAGGTAATTAAATTACCATCCAAGTTAAATGAACTTGAATTCATGGAATTCAGACAACAGAAAGAAGAGACATAGTTAATGTGTTAGAGTTTCAGTTTAATTGTGTAGAGAATTTTAATAGAAATGTTAAATTAGTATGAACGAACCATGGCTGATAAAACACAGCTGTGGAAACACCAGGAAGATAAAGACAGGAAAAAGCTATATGATGAGCTGGCACAGATGCATGTGCATTAGCAGATCATTAAAACCCTCTCACACATTTAGGCTGGACTTCACAAGGCATTCAGGTGGGGACAGAAAAGACAGTGATTAAATCTTAATGCTCAAAGATTCGGGACAGGGTGAGAGAGTTATTGTGGTCGTTTTCTAAATGAACAAAAAACCCATCCAAGGAAAGTGTGGTTATTAACCTAAGAAGAATCCAAGAACATCAAGAGGAGAGCCCACAATCTGGTGTTTCATCTCCCATCTTATCTTAAGCAGATGACCCGGATACCAACACCTTATTGTTTGTGAAAGTGTGAGTGAGTGTGAGCTGGGAGGACTACAATGTTTTTTTAAATTTCATTTAATTTCATAAAGTCATCTGTCACTTCTACACAGTTTCTCATTGAGATTTCCTGCATTGTTATTGCAATGTTGCAGCATTGTCTCTTATTTTTCCTTGGGTTTATTGCAGTTTTTGTTTAGGTCTAACTCTGTCAATTTCATGCGTATACCAACAAACTACAGAATAAGACTTCCTGTGTAATAGATCACAACTTCTTCATAGCATATATAAAATAATTTAGTGCATTTTTTTAATGAGCCATTTAAATTGTGAATAGATCTGGAAATTAATTTTTTTTAATAAACATTTAGTTAATTATCCAGAATGAAATACTGTGTCTTTTGCTTTCTCTAATAGAAACATGTTTTCTTTGGTATAGAAAATATTTTCTCTGGTAAAAACAGGAAACTATTTTCAACAGCAGCAGAGCAACATGGATGTAAATTAGAGCTTGACTCAATGACATAAGTGTTTATTTTCAGAGTGCAGGTAATTTTAGTGTAAAATGTCTAAGTAAAATGAAAAACTACATTTTGGTTTGTTTGGTTGGGTTTTTTTAATATTTCTCACCTACCAGTATACTTACACACTGTACAGTGACAATCAGGAAGGCATACTTTTCACTCTTCCAGAGTATATCCTTGCCAGTAAATGTATTCACCAATGCACATATTGTTTATTATTCTTATCCTGACAATGATGTCTGGGAAGATTTTGAGAGATCATAAGAGAGACCTTGAGATTTGTCTCAAAATATTTGTAATCTAGATGAATTTTAATCTGACAAAACTGATACTCCATGCATAACTGAAGTCACTTAAAGGAAAGAGATTACAAGTTGGGCCTTATTTTTTTGGTTTCTCAACACCAACATCTCCAGCTGGATCTTTTCTACCAAACAATCTCTGATGGCTAACATTTATCAGTTGTCCCATCATACCTGTTGAAACATGCAAGTTTCATACAAAAATCCTGCACTTGTTACCTCTTTTTGTGTGAAATGTACTGAAACATGAAACCATACATATTGGTTTGGCCCTGCTATAATTAGTTTTCTTTCTAAGATGTATTCGTTTTGAAGAAAAACACCACTACAGTGTGATCTTAGTTCTCAACTTGTCCTGATGCTGCACAGTAATTCTGAAAATAAGAGGACATACATGCCATGAGTAGGATTGCATTGTTGAAAAGACTTAAACCTCTAAACAATTCTCTCTGTAATCTGTTTTTATGCCTCATGCCTACTTTAGCTGAAACTGAAGTATTTGTTTTCAAAGCAAAGGAAAAATACCTAGCTATGGTCAGCATTCATTCTCCCAGTAAACTACAAAAATAAGGAATAGTTTAATACTAATATCTAAGTATTCTTTTTTTATATTATTTTGAATAACCTTTGCTCAATATCCTTTCATAGACAAAGCTGAAACCAGAAAATAATCCTTACATGTAATATATGAAGAAAGAAGCATCATTCAAGAGATAGCAAGACAGTATTTTTTCCTTTTCTGTGATCAAAAGATGAAGCAAAAGAAAAATATGAAAAATTATCCTGGAATCATGGGCTGCCTTCCCTAATCAGATGATAAAATTTTCCATGCAAGACATTCTTTCTGAGTAAGTAAATAACAAACCAGAAATTCACCAACACACTATTAAAAGATTAGGAAGGAATTCTATAAAAAATCCATACATATTTACAAAAAAATATTAAGCAATTCCAGGCACGGCCATTAAAATTTTTCATAAGCTATTCATTGCTGAATAAAACTTCAACAGATCTGGATTTGTCCCTTTTATTTCACTTCCAAAGTCTTTTTCAAGCCTTTTTGTTCTCAAAATCATATTTGAATACCAAATGATAAGGCAGAAAGCTCACTACGTAAGTAACACAAAAATAAACCACATCAGCCTGTATTGGAGGGAGAGACTGAATTGTGGCACTGAGATATAATGCCTCTGTATATCAATTAAGGCCCTTCTGCAGAATGTACACTATTATTTCAATATTTCAACAAACAAAAAGCTAAATTGCCTCAGGAATAACTTGGCTTGATATTCTTTCTGCACTTACCTCTCCATGGGTAGTCAAAAGATTTTAGGATCTGAAGCTAGTGCTCCTTCCAGCACAGTCTATGGGACAAAATGAAAAACTGCATCCTCCCTGATGCCTCACTGATGCTTCAATGTCTAGGCAATTTATAATCTGGAAGCAGGAAAAGCTAGAGTTCTATTTGACTAAAACAGAAGTGAAAACAGAGGCTTTCTATATTATCAATTGGCTTCAATTAACAGTTTAATGAACTTTTAGAGAGCAACTAAAGTGTTTGCAAAAAGCCTTCCTCAGTGTCAGAGAGATGTCTCTCACCGATGTGTAAGCTTAAAGTTCTGCCCAGAGAAGACGATCATAAAATTGCAGTAAAGCTTTGTGTAAAAGCCTCCCTTGGTAAGTTCTGTATTTCTCATTCTACAGCTCCCTTTTTTAATCATCCCATCCACAATCCTGATTACTATTTAGGGCATTGCTATCTAAAAAGGCTAATTACAACTGAAAAAAGAACACTGAAAATGCATTGCAGTGGTCAGTATTATTCTTTCTTACAGTGGAAAAATTAAAGAAATTTGATCTGTTTGGCCCACCAGAATAAGGAATGAGGAAGTATGATTCCTATGAATATTCAATGGCAGTAAACATCAAATAAAGCTGAAGACTTTCATTTTCATAAACAAACAAACAAAAACAACAAAAAACAAACAAAACCAAACCAAACAAACAAAAAACAAACAACCACACCAAAAAACCCCACAAATTGACCATTAATAAATATAGGTTAGAAAGAAGTTTCCCAAACACTAGGGCAACCGGCCTCCTCGTTGGCATAGTGGTATCATATATGCCTTTAAAAATGGAATTTTGTGAATTTCTGAAGACCTCTAATAACAGGTGGCTGCTCTGAAGAGGCTTTCCTTGATTCATTGTCCCATGGAGTGAAATTAGCAGGAGCACATGCATTCAACAAAGATACAGTCTAGTCTTTCAGAAATGCTGAGGAATGATGGGCACTTCTCCCAGTGAGCACTGGAAGCCAGTGCTCAGGAAAAAAGGAAGACCTACAGAAAACAAAATCCTCAGTGTTTTCCTGCACACTAATTTTAGGTGGATTCTCCCTTTGGTTTGCTTGCATTTTGGTGCTTTTTTCCAACATAATTGCTTGCTGCATCACTTCATCTTTCACACACTTTGCAAAGGGTGAGGTGTAATAGAACAAGGCCAACACAGCGGTGCTGTGATTCTCTGTTCTGTAGCATCTACATCCTTTTGGATTCAAACCATTATTTTTACAATTCATGTCATACCAATGAACTCTTCTTATAGTGTGTGGTGGTCACAATAAGATATTGTCATCCTTGTTTCAGAAAATGGCTCACGTGTTTCAGTACAGAGTGGATCTAATATTTGTCTTCATAAAATAAAACCCCTGAAAACAGGAGGCTTATGTCATCTTATATAAAACTGCTTTCCTTGAGAAAGCAAGAGTTTCACCTCTTCCATCATTTGGCTCTTTAGTTTATCTTAACTCTTTGTCGATTCTTTATTGTATTCCAAGTGTTGTCTAAAGTGTCAGCATCCACCTAATACCTGAATTCATCTTCCTTTCTGGTACCTGCTGCTGAGGAGAGAGCTTACTAACATCATGTCTATTCTTCATGGCAGTGTAGGGCGAACATGGAAATACTGTGAACTTCTTTTCCCCACAGATCAGAGATCTGGTCTGAATTATATGTTCCATGGAATTCCTTTGTTCTAATAAGCAATACCATTCTGCGCTGGCTAACGATGTACACAGGATGGGAAAGGATGGCTTCTGCCATCACTGCTTCTTCACCCTTATGCTAACCAACATAATCTGTTTTGCTTTCCTATTAAAACAATGCAAAGAATTTAAATTTTGACTAAGAGAAAAGTAGAGTAACATATTTTTTCATATCAGTTAGTGCAAAAGGAAGAGTGGCCTCTCTTTAATTACAGGCAGATTTTAAAAAATTATATTAGCCATTATGAACAGATCAAGATGTATCAATGCCATAATAATGTGCTCTTTAAAACACCATTTAGAATATACTAGCTTTTTCTTCAATCAACTTTTTGAAACAGGATCTCATAATCACATTGACTGCAGCAGGATTTTTCTGTGCCTTGGAGTCCCCTAAAATAAGGCACATGATTTTTTATTTACTTTCAGTTCAAAGCTAAAGTCAAAGAAGTTCATTTTGATGAAGAAAGTAAATAGGTTTTGTTCTGATGTTTTAAAAATTAATTATTTAATTTTTGCTTGTTTGAAATTTTTATAATAATAGCTCTTATGTTTTTGGCATAAACTGTTCACTCATTTGAGTTCCTAAATACTTGCAGTCCTTATGAAATTAATTTAATATTCATGAAAAAATTCACTTAGCTCAAATTTTTACAAGTAAAAGATACCGTCAAGAGCAAACTCTCCATCAAACACATCATCTTTTCTTACTGCCCTAAAATGGGCTGTAATCTCCTTGAAAACAGTTGGTATTCAGATTTATTTGATGAATAGTTCTTCTCAGAAATTCAATTTGCTAACTTATAACCTTACTCTTGATGGGGACTGCATAATCAAAGTTGCTCATTTTGCAGCCACTACAGCATGAGCTTTTTCACAGCTTGGCTAGAGTAGAAAGCTTTTTATAATAAGGCTCTGGTAGACAGCAGTGTACCGGATATTAGACTTGTCCCAGAGGGTCCATTCTCCTATAGCTCTGCATGCATAATGGCGGAAGAAGGATATAGCCCCTTGATCTTTAGCACAGAAAAAATAAGAAATCAATTATGTCTGACTTTCTAGCAATGTTCTGCTATTAATTACATTTAATGGTTACAAAACTCACATGTAGGCATCCTTATGAAGAAATAAAGAAGCCAGGGGCCAAGGAGCCAACACATGACTAAACAGGGCACCAGCTTTCAAATTAATATGTGTGAAGCTGCCAGAGCTGTCTTGCATACACAAAATATTCAGCTTAACCCCACCCAATATCTGAGAAAACCTTCTCCTGTTCTAATTTTCTTTTCTTGTTAGGCTGTACACAACTAGTGAGCAATCTGAGAAGTGTCTTAGAAAGTAAATTTTATTAATCTACTTACTGCTTACCATTATCCACTCTTTAAAACTCTGAATATTGGCTCCAGCAAATAAAAGCTTAACATTATTTAATTTCTGGAAATTATACTTTTAAAGCTACACTTTAGTCTAGGTGCATAAGAAGTACATCTGTCTGTTTGTTTCATGTTCGTTTTCTGATGAATTGATAAATAAGGGTTAAAAAATGAAAATCCCAAAATGCCTTTTGTTTTCAGCACAAGGCACTAAACTACTTGAGCATTCAGATACCTGTGGTCTTCCTGAAAACCATTTATTTTAGTATTGATGGGAAATTATGCATACACATAATAGCATTCAAATTATTTATTCCAAATTTTTAATTGCTGTAATTGTTACTCTGTGTTGTGGTGGCCAGCAGTATCAGTGAGTAGGACTGAACCAGTAATTTTCAGGTAATAATTTATTTGCTGAATATGTGAGGTTAAGCACTCAGACACTAGCTGTGAAGTCAAACATGTTTGAATGGGGAGGTGGAATGGAAAACATCAACAATATATTTTGCCATTTCCTAACATTTTCATTTTTCAGGATAATTTCACAGGGGGACATAAACATCATTTCGAACAGAAGGAGGAGGCTGATTGTCAATTTAACTTCATTTCCTTTGCTTTGGATACAAATCTCATTAAACAAAATATTCCTTGTTAAGCTGCACTTTTTAATGGACAAAAATTTTAAATTATTTAGTATTTTTAAGAAGTCAGAAAAAAACAACCAATAGTAAATATATCGAGCACTTCTCCTTTTTTTTTATTATCTTTAAGTGAACAGGAACCAAACAGACACAACAGACCACTCTGTTCTTTGCTCACTTAATGACATTTGATTTTATCATTGAGGTTCTCGTGGATTGGATGAGGATATTGATACAGGAGTTCCTAGCTTTTAATCCAAAAACACTTCTGTTTCCAAAAGCTCTGTTTCCAACAGCACCTCTGAGTGAACTTGTGAAGGACGTTTCTACTGCAGGCATTGAGCAGTGCCTAATGAAGTACAGCACTGGTGCTAACCTTATCATCAAATTTCACTGATCTTAGAGCTGCTTTAATTACAGGGTCTGAGAACTGGGAGGAACCTCCTGGGTCACTTACAATAGTCCCCCAGCATCACAAACCCCCTCATATAATATCTTTGCAAAACTGATTGTACTCTTTATACTTCATATGTTTCACACACAATAGAACAGGATTCCAAAGAGACTTAAATGAGAAGTGTCTGATGGGCCAGGCTTATTTGTCTCTGAATAATGTCAGATGGATTTCAGTAATTTAAAGGACAGGATTTCCTTTAGTGAGCCCTTAGTGACGCTGATTCGCTAGAAACCAGTATATGTCTAACCAACATATAGCAAATAAACAACCTATTAAAAAAATAGAGACTGCGTAATTCTCATAAAACCATAGGAAAACAAAAATCATCACCATTTTGTGTTTCTCCTTCTAGGATTTTGGATTGTTGCCTCATACTGGCTGTAAGGTATCTTGCACTGGCTTTTCCCTTCCATGACCAGTGCCTCTTACATCATCTTCAGATGCTGATTGTGAGCCAGAAGAGCATGACTGAACACTGCACTCTGATGGGAAGTAATTACAGATTTTGTCTGCCACTACAGTGCTCTTAGCTAAATGGTGTGGTTCCTGCATTCCAGATCCATTTAACCTAGGCCATTCCTCATTTAAGCCTTGGGATACCACAGGCAGTCCAGTCTAACAATTACAGCTGCACTGTAAAATCCACTGTTGCATATGCAGACCTGGCAGACAAACATCCTTCGGCTTGCAGAGGTAGCCAGGGCACCCACAGCATTTCTGTCAGCTTGCATGGCCCATCTTGGAGACATTCCCTTCACGTCCAGAAAGTTAAAAAACTGCAAATTCAGCTGGGTATTTCTGCCTGGGCAAGTTATTAGGCACAGGCACAAAGCACAAGGACAAGACCTTCAATAGGAGAGGAAATCCAGAGACCCTCTTGGTGGCACATTTTAGTGCCATGCAAAATAAAAGCATTTGCTTGGCCCACATTTAGAATAAAATAAAATACTGCTGACAATAAAATGTGCACACTTTCATTCCGGAATAAAATAAGATGTTTGTTTATTTATTTATTTTTTTAATTATTGCAGATGCCCTGCTGAAATGTTCTATGTGCTTGAAAATAAAAAGGAGAAAGCACCTCATTTGGACCTCATCCCACAGCTTCTTAAGAGAGGACAGAATACCAGCTTTGCATTTTGACATTACTCTGTCACTCACTGCATGAAGGCAGTCTGTCAGGAATCTTCTTACTTTGGGTGGTACATATAAAAACTGCCTTTTTTTTTTTCTCACAACTGTGCAGTCTGCACTTTCAGTAAGTCCCTCCAAAAGCATTGTTTCTTTAAAATTCACAGGAAATTTATACCCTTTGAAAAACCACAAAAAATGCCATTACGGAAATAAGGATAGCATGATGTTGGGGTACATATTACAGGAAGAAGCGAATTCTGAAATGAAATGAGACTTAAGGGCAGTGCAGGGTGAGGAAAGAGAGAAGCTCTGGGTTAAAAGACCACTTATATTTACCCTTAGACAAATATAACTTCTCCTGATCCTGAATGACACTTTTTTATAACCAAGCTCTGATTACACACAGGAAAATATGGTAATATTTTTATTGTTGTTATTGTTATTGTTAATAATAATAATAATAATAATAATTTGGACACTCAGTCTGACAATTCCAAGAAACAGCTAAAATTCTCTGCATGTAAATTTCTACCCTCAGCAAAATACCTAGGGATGTTCAGGGAAGAATTAATTGGAAGCAATGAAAAAAAAAAGAAAGAAAAAAAGAAAAGAGTTACAGTGCCCCAGTGAATAATTTATAGCTGTTTCCTTTTCAACAAAGGGAATGTTGAATGTTTTTGACAATAGCAGGTACATAATTGTTTTATGCTGGGGGCATTTATTGTAACTCATTCATTATATCATCTTGCTAGTTTTTATGGCATACATTTATTTGTTCTCTTAGTGGAACAATTTGAATGACAACTAAGAGAAATAGTGGGGGACTGAGAGTGAGAAATAGCATGTTAAAAGATTTAAACCAGTTTGACAGACAGCTTGAAAACACCATCAACAACACCATTAGCACAGGGAGAGCGAAAGGTCTATATCCAGTGACCACCGTTTTTAATAAATGCCTCTTTTTTTTCCAGAACTGTCTTTGTTCATTCATTTCACTTGATTTGGGTCAAAAAGGAGACTATTATACAATGAAAAGCTTAAGACTGTGAAAGAGGAATAAAAGACAGCACAGAACCACATGTGAGAAAATCTTGAGGGAAAGTCAAATCCATGGGCTTCCTCCAAAGAAATAGCTAAACATAGAAGTTTGACACAGACAGTGAGACCATGTATCTGACAGAATTCTGAGGTTTTTGTGACCCTTGTCACTGGGAAAACATTTTAATCATATTGAGTCATTTCCCCTCTATTTCTTTAAGCTGTAAAGACTCAGAGTTCTCTGTGTTCTTTCTTCTCTGATCTTCCCATCAGAGGAAGTGCAATTGTAAGGGTTGGTGGAAAGACAGTGAATATGTATTAAAAATATCAGAGCCCTCTTCTAATGGTCAAGTTCTGCTAATAGGTCAATTTTTTGAGATTTTTAGGCAGTGTTGTTTCTGTCACCTTGATGATGCTACCATAACTTCCAGCATCTGATTGATAAAGTTTGCTAAAGCCTTTGTAGATTTTTTTAATATTAGTATTAATATTTCACAGTAAATTGTACATCTAGTTTTGCTCTCATTTGTGTGAACACAGGTGTAGATATAAGTATAAAAATATTTATGTGTTACTGACCTTACTATAGTCAAATATTCTTCCTGGTTTTTATTAATTTATAAATAGGCCTTTTAAAGATTTGACTATTGAAAAACTGTAGCAGGAGTTCCTAATAAATTGCTATGAACACAGGTAACTGTTCAACATGTCAGGTGTACTTCTTTTTTACCTGTGCTTCAGTAACCGTCTTCTCTTGCTTTTGCATCCTTCTCCAGTCCTACTTATAAGAAGGGACTTCATCTTATACAACTTCACTTATTAGTTCAGTAGGGTTTTTGAATTATTATATTTGACATCATACTCCCTATTTAGTTAACAGTCAGAATTATTCCCTAATTTGAATATACATTGTAGGAGAGTACCATAAGTTATATTCTCTTTCCCTTTTTACTTCTGAGCTATTTCTGCCAACAGCACCTCAAGTTGATATGAGTCTAATCCAAAACCCACTGAAATCACAGATACACCATTGACTTAAATCGGATTTGTACACTTGAGGCAAAATCATGGCAATTATCGTTGAATTAAAGGGCCTTTATTGACCCACACAAAACTCTCCCTGAATTAAAGAGGATAGTTATGTGAGTAACTGCAGAAAAAAAAGTAATACATAAAAAAATCACAGAATCACAGAATTGTTAGGGTTGGAGGGGACCTCTGGAGATCATCAAGTGCAACCCCCTTGCCAAGGCACGGTCACCTAGAGCAGGTTACAGAGGAACAAATACACTTGGGTTTTGAATGTCTTCAGAGAAGGATATTCCACACCCTCCCTGGACAGCCTGTTCCTGTGCTCTGCTACCCTCAATGTAAACAAGGTCTTCCTCGTGTTGAGGTGAAACTGCTTGTGGCCATTACTCCTTGTTCTGTATCTGGGTACCACTGAGAAGAGTGTGGGACCCTCCTCTTGACACCTGCCCTGGAGATATTTATTTGCAATTATGACATCCACTCTCAGTCTTCTGTACTCCAGACTAAATAGGCCCCTCCCGCAGTCTCTCCTCATAAGAGAGAAGCTTGAGACCTCTCATTACTCTTTCTTGTCCTGAGGAACCCAGAAGTGGCCACAGCACTCCAGATGTGGCCTCACTAGGGCTGAGCAGAGGGGGAGGATCATCTCCCTTGCCCTGCCGGCCACACTCTCCCTGAAGCACCCCAGGATACCATTGGCCCTCCTGGCCACAAGGACACACTGCCAGCTCATGGCCAACTTGTCATCCAAGGCTACCTGCCTGTGCTGGTACTTGGGGTTATTCCTCCTCAGGTGCAGGACCCTTCACTTGCCCTTGTTGAACCTCATTCATTTTCCCTCTGCCCAGTCCTCCTGCCTATCAAGGTCCTGCTGAATGGCAGCACAGCCTTCAGGTGTATCAGCCACTCCCTCAGTTTCACATCACCAAAAAACTTGTCAAGGTGGCATTCTATCCCTACATCCAGAAAGCTGATAAACAATTTGAATAAGACTGAAAAAAAAAGAAAAAAAATGAAAACGTTATGGTTTTAATCAAAGTGCTGAGCTCACTAAAGAGGTAAGAAACATTACTATAGAAGACCTAAAATCCAAACACTTGCTGTCTGTATAACAAAGTTTGCACCAGCCCTGCAGGTGCCTGAATCATCAAGACTAAATGAAGGAGAGCCTGGAACATGCCAAGATCCTAACAAGGGTCAGGCTCTTTCCCTTGAAATCTGCAGCCTGTGAGGAAATTGTCACCTTCCTTATGTCTGAATACTGGCAATGTGAATGATAAACTTCATCTTGAGAAGCAAGATGGAACTGTGTTTATGTGCTTATTCAGATATATCTGTAAATCATAGAATGGTTTGGGTTAGAAGGGAACCTAAAGATGATTTAGTTTAAACCCCCTCCCATGGGCAGGCACACTGCCCAAGATATAGCAGTCTAGAATCCTATCAGAAATTCCTCATTCCCTTCAAATTAATTGGAGCCTTGCCGCTGAGTTCAGTGTGGCCAGAATTTTATCAAGGGGTTTTAATAGGGCTGACTACGTAAATAAATAAAGCAAGGAGGATTTGGCTGTCAGTGACCTATGCAATATTTCAGAGTCAGCAATAAAATCCAAATCAGCTAACTCGGAGCACTATTATGAAACCACAAACTTCTTCCATCAAACCCAAAACTACAGGAAGTTTTGATAACAGAAGAGCAGTAAGTCGATGGACAACGAAGGAAATGGTAAGAAAAAATATATTTAGTTAGCTATTGTGAGAACTGCAAAATTTAGAATTTCAATATTTGTCATCTTTTAATCTCTCTCACATACTATTTTGATTATTTTTAATTGTCTTGGACTAGGGTTGTGCGGTTTGGGGTTTTTTGGGTTTGGGTGGGGTTTTTTCAGTTCATTTTTTTAAAAAAAAACAGTTAGAAAGTGATAAAATAGTTTTGAAGCTCAAATAAGTTTTAAAATGTCTGAAAGTCCTTAATATCGAAAACAATTTTGTCAAATCATTCAAAGATGTTTAATGCTTATTGTTTCAGATGTTTGGTTTTTGGGTTTTTTTCTAAAATTAAGTTGTCTGCCTTTACTGTGATTTTTTTCTAGCTTGTTGAATTGTAGGAAAGCTGAATGTTTAGTCTGAGTATGTGAAGGAAAAAAACTCAACTTGAGTTCAGTTTTTTTAGCTCAGGAAGGAATATAATAAATGAAGATAGAGGATAACAGTTGACATGTTTTTACAAACTAAATTATAGAGAGTGCTACCGTCTTCCTGCATTAAATGAATTACATATGCATACATGTGAACACATATACACTTGCATACATACATGTAGATTTTAAAAAAGTAAATGTATTTTTGGAAGAGTAAATCCAAGCACTCTTTTGTATAAAGACTATATGATTTTCTTACTCTATAGGCTACAGTTAGTACACTGAAATTTAGTTAGATGCTTAGCATTCCTGGTTATGGATCTAATGCAGTATTTTTTTTTATTCCCATTCTAACCATCTGTTTATTTTATTCTAATGTATCGTGCCATAATTCCATGTAATTATGGACATCCAGTCTTCCAAGACAAACAGCTGACACCTGGAGACATGTAAGGAATAACTCATAAGTCAGGGTTATCTGCCCAACTCTCATTACACTGACATTTGAAGTATATTCTATGAAGTTCAAGTTAAACCAAAAATGTTATTCAGTGGTTCTTGGATTTAGAAATAAACATACAATAGGCTAGACAGAGATTGTCAGCCTGTCATTATAATACTGGCTGTTAACAACCACAATTAAGGAAGACTACATATCAATTATTATTTGTCTGGAACATGAACTTCCCTAAGCATGAAAGGAAGTGATGCAGCCTGTATTACTGTCTCCACTCTTCAGCTAATTAGTACTGTTTTTAATGGCTTCATCTGCCCAGGATCAATTGTCTAATGGGGAACAGTTCTCTGTCAGTTAATAAGGTGAGGAACTGTGTAATATGATTATGTCTGGCTCCAAAATAGTGCTTCAAACAACACTAAAACAATCATGTGATGGAATAAATAGACTGAGGCAGGACGGCCAGATAATTCTGGAGCAAGCAGATTGTTCCAGTAAGGGTACAAATGGCTGATACAAGAATGTGTGGCACACAGTAAGGGAAGACTAGGACATTGTCTAGAAATGCTGGAAGTTTAACTAAGAGAAAGAGCCAGTGGCAATATGCATTTAAACTGGTGTTTAAAGAACATTAGCACAAGGAATGTGAAAGGGAAGGGCTCTATTTCCAAAAATACTTGCTGCAGAAATAAACTGCTTTGTGGTTGTCCTGCTTGGAAGAGCATGCATTTTAAACTTTCCATTCAGAAAACATCAGCCAGTACTAAAAAGGATAGAAAACAGCTTGCTTATATATATTGTATGACTCTAGGCTGCAAAATGTGAGCTATATATAAGCATGCTTCCATCATTCCTCCTATCCTACAAGATAATTGGATGTTCTCCTTTTGGTCAGTTACAGGGAGCTTGGGAGGTTATTGCTTATCAGGATGGCAGCATTGGACAACTCAGCACTGATCTGCACAAGGCAAAGCAGGAGATGCACAAACTGCTTACTGCTTTCTGCTACAATTGATCACCATTATCCACAGACTAATTGACATTGTTCTTGGCATTTACAAAAAAAGGATTATGCCAAGCCCTTATAAAAAAGCAGACTTTGTGGTATAGGAAATAATGAAGCTTTATAATTAAGCAAGTATTGACATCACTGGCTTGCCTGAGTTCAGGAGGGAGGAAACAGTAGTTGCTGAAAGCACTAGAGCAATATCCAATGCATCCATTTTTTTGGAATTTTTTTTATTCCAGACCAAATTACCTCATCTACCTCCTTTAGTGACATCCAGTTTTTCCTTTGCTGTCCTTTGCAGCACTGCTTTTTCATAAAAAATACAGACTATTCTCCTTGGGATAGAAAAGAGCCCTGAAAAGTAATGAAGGGGAAAAAAAAAGGGTATATTTAATAGGACTTCCTCTAATGAAAGAGCTTCTCTCAAACACCTGAGGTTTGCACATTTATAATTGCATTCAAATATATTGAATGAAAATAGCTGTACAGGTTCACCCCTTCTTCCACAGTTGGCTTAAGCCATTTGAAAATAAATCACATACCTCAACACACAGTCGCACAGTTCTTGAGCCCATCAGAGGAAGAAGCTAGAGCTTCAGACCTTTGGGTCTCAACAAGACCAAACTTTCCTAGGAAAATTGTACTGCAATCCTGTTTGAACTTCTTCTGCATGGTAAGATCAACAATGACACTGGATGTCTATACCTTGCTCCACTTCTGAATAAGCTGAAAGGCCTCTCTCTCACAGAAGACCATTTCAGTAATCTTGACAGTAGAAATTCTATCAGCATTTCAGGGCTCCTCAGCTAAAAAATCTTGCTTTTCATTGCACTGTGTAAACAAAACAAAGCCTTGGAGGAGCAGACTGTTCAAATACACATGGAGATGAAGAGTAGTTCATCATCACAACAAGAAGAGCATTTGTGTCACAGTATTGGGGGGAAAAATTCAGGAGTGGTATGTGTATTGTATATTTCTGCTGGAAAAAAGATAGCTCACACCATATTTTTTAATGCTTGGGTACAATACATCAACAAAAAATGTTCCTCTTACAGGTAGAGTATTGCAGGGATACAGATTAAGTTTTAACCTGTGCTAGTCAGAACACACCAAATATAAAAGTATTGCACAAAAGACTGCAATAACTTGAAAAAAGACACAATAATCATTACATGGGGCAATGCTGTGAAACCCATGTTTCCAGAAAGCAGATATTTGCATTCCTTGAACAAAATTGAATACAGAATGTAATGAAACAGAGCAGCATACTCAAAAGCTGAATGTGTGAAAGTAAGAAACAAAATCTTCCATCTGGGTTACATCACCTGAAAATGGATATAATTTTCAGCACAGGGACTGCCTCACTCTTATTTTTTTCTTTCTATTTGTGGTACAGTTCAATTCCAACCAGGACTTGAGATTATTGTGCACAAGTGGAATTTGCATCCAAGGAGAGATTTTAGCTACTTCGTGTGGAAGGAATGTCAGTGATCTGTGTACTTTTCTTTTGTTAAATATCACAGCTTAGAAAAGAGAAAGGTCTGGAGGGTACTGCCCTAGGTCTTTCTTTCAACTCACTACTAAAGATCGTTTTATGTAGTCCATTACTGCAAATAGCTGAAGCATAGTGTAGTGTGGACAGCCTAGGACTCAGCCAAGGCAGAATTGCAGTTACTGAGACCTTCATGATGTTATAAAATTCACTCATTCTCAGAAGGACTCTGGGATCCATTGCTTATGCATGAAATTGCAGAATATATTCAATGGAAAATGAGACAGATTTTTGAAAGAGATACTGTTTTGGAGTGGAAAACAAAGAAGCAGTTTTGAATGGGAAACAGCATGGGAACAAATGCAAAAGGAAAGAGGAGAATAAGTTCTAATTTTCTCTTCTCCAAATGTGTCTTTCAATCATCACTGAATAAATTTCCTTAAGTAAACTCAGAGGCATCAGCAATTGAAATAATTTATTAGTGACAGTTGGAAAATTTATCACCAAAACAATAGTGGGCTTTCTGGGAAAAATTATAGAAGTTTAGATATCTTGAGATTCCACATAATTTTAAAAGTACAATAACAGATATATCCAGAGGGATAAGGAAACCAGCTACTCTTTTAAGCAGGAAAAATTTTTCATCATGTAATGACTGTTTTTAACCTGATGCACTCTCTCACACACTCTCTTTCAATGTTTTAAAGGGTTGGTTAAAAAATCCCAATAAATTTGACACAACATATGGCACTATTAATTAACAATTATATTTTCTTTGCAGATTTGGTTTAGGTGCTTTTTACTTCAAATAGAACATGCAAAGATACTTTATCTACCAAAAAGAGTCATCAATTAAATGTGTCACAGAAGGACTTTTGTTTTTGTTATAGAATAAGGGAGAACGTGCTAAGTAATAGCACGAAGGTATGTGTTCTCTAGACATCTCTACTTCAGAAATAGATTTTATAATTACTGAGTGGCTGAACTCAAATTTTGCTTTTCAGTATCAGAGGACCTCACAAATGCTCAGGGTAAAACATTTCCAGTGGGTCAGAAAGTTACAGAAGGTATTAACACAGAAAAATGCTTAAGATAGTATTGTAGAGTGCATAAAAAACAGTGGTATATGTAGAGCCTTGAGAAATGTAAAGCAACAATCATTTTAGTCTAATGTTTTAGTGGCACTACTGTCCAGCATCTTTTTAAGTGAAAACAAAAGAAGTCAAAATACACACAGGCATTTCATCTAATAGTAAACACAAGACCTTTCTTACATAAGCCACTATTTTGAAGGAGAACATGAAGGATTCCCTCACCTGATGTGAATTCACACTCCTGAGACACAAAATGACACCAGACAAAAACCTAATGGTAACAGAGAGTCTCACAACATCTTTGCTAGCTTCTTTACGAAAAAGTATTGTCCTCTGTGTAACTGGAACCATAAGGAATTCAGCATGTGGCAAAGGTCCCACCTTTGAGACGAGAAACATGGGATTCGTCAGCAGTGAAGGAAGGCCTGGAAGCACAGCGGACAGTGACACAAACATATGCATCAAGGATTTCTTCTTCAAACTATATAATAGGTTAGAAACATGCAACATAAGCTCATGAGGTACTGCAGGAAACTCCTTCACTGACTGGAGACAGGAAACTAAAGAACAGGAAAACAAAATGGCAATAGCTAAGTTTGGAAGTGCTCACTTAGAAAGGTAGGGCAGCAGATTTCGCTCATGTCAGGTACTTCTAGTATCCCTAAAGCTCTCAGTAGAAGATTACAGACTCCAAAAGTGAAAAATATCAGAACAGACCAGCTATTCTCACAAAGACAAGTGGAGAATTCTGTCCAGGTGGTACCTTTAGGTCAGTGGAGCAGGAGGATGAAGGGATGAATTTATTGAATTAAGAGATGATCTGTGAAACATCTTGACACTAGGACAATGTACCTCATCCTTGTAAAACAAGGAAGAGGCATTCACATGGAAGAGTATTTTGCTTCTTTGTGATATTTGGGGCATTTTGTATCACTTCCCACTCTTCCTCCTCCATTTTTAAGGTACCTTCCTGCAGTGAGTTGGAATTCTACTGTACCATCCTCTGACCCTTCAGAAGTCACTTCATTTTTCACTTCAGAAAGGGGGGCCCTTATAGAAAGAATTGATACATTTATACTCATAAGATTAAGCAAAGGCCCTGAGGTTTTTTTTATCAATCTGCTCCAATAGAAAAAGTACTTGGGATGTCATCACTCTGACACCTTTCTTCTTTCAATAGCTCAGTGAAAAGCTCTCCATCAAGTACATTTCATAAGTTAGAACAATTTTCTGCAAACGTTTTAGACTAGCTAGTCAATGCAATTTTAAAATCACAGCTAGTGGTAATTCATTTGATTCATAATTATGGTCCAATTCAGAAAGGTGATTAGAAGCTGAAGCATTGAACTCCTGATGAAGTCAGTGGTGTGTAAATGCATACTTTCTAATCAGGTATTAGATGTATTTACCTTTCTCCAATTTTCTTTGATATGCTACCTGGCCAGAGCCCAGGCTTCCATTGAAGCATTCTTCTTTGCCACACAGGACTTAAATATGAGTGACATAACCAAAAATAAATAATCAGATATTCAATATTTAGACAATCTTTCTAAGGGCTGCATAGTGAATACCCAAGAACAAATTGCCCAAAGAAATTGAAGAGACTCCAGTACTGATTAGGAACATCTCTCAAGACTGGAACTATTGCTGCTGTTGTCCTGAATCTAGAGGACTGACATAATAATTTTCTCTTTCACACCTATCATCTTATTCCAGAACTGCCCACTAAAAATTGCCAGCAGTTTGCAGATAACTCACACAAAAACAAAATTGTACAAGCCAAGGTGCTAATTGCATATTGTTTACTTTCTTCCAATAGTCTCAGCTTGGTTATTATCTTGGTCAGTTAGCGAAAACAAGTTTCTCATGTAAAAGCAAAAGTGACGAACTGAGGTATAGGAAGGCTTCAAGATAATCTGGATAGTCATCATTTTACTAATATTAACCTTCTGTCTATATACTGTTGGTCGACTTGTTTTGGCAAAACAGGAAAATGGTAGCTGCCTAAGCAAAAAGTGAAAATATTGATTTTTGCTCTGGTAGGGGAAGGGAAGAAAGATGTCTCTCCATTGTCATAGTAGGACTGTAGGTTAGCAATACCTGAGCTCTAACCATTTTAATGATGGTTGCCTGCTGCCCCTTTCTCATCTCGAGTGGGTAAGTTGAGAGCCTGCCTCTCTCCCACCCCCTCTCCTCTGTCTGACTGCACGGGGATAAGGAGGAGGTGGGGAAGGCTTTCTGCAGGGCACTGTTTGCAGGAGGAACAGAACAGCCTCTTGCCAGGGGAAGGTCACCATGTCCTTCCCAGCCCCTCTGCAATGCCAAACACCCCTCAGGATGTTCACATGATCCTTCTTGCTGCTGTCTCCTCCTCAAATCACACTGACCCTTCCTTCTGGCCCTTTACCCCACCATGGGTTTCCTTACAAGCAGGATAAACTGAAAACTTTTTAATGCTGCTAGGAAAAATCAATGATGAGGAACAAAAGAAGCTTAGGTCTGATTTAGGCCCTATTAATATAAAACTGTTAGGTGGAACAGCCGGGCTCAGCAAGAACCAAGCTGTGAGGGAGCTACACACAGGAACAGCTTCACAAATCTCTTCATGGGCCACTAGCAGCTTAACAACTGCATGCAATTATTTAGATGTATAGTTTATTTCTGCATAATTTATGCAGATACATTTTCAGCTATTTTGCCCAAATACAAAATAATAGTTTCATGATTACAGCATCATCTGGGGACATCAAAGCACTCCACCATTATGATTCACATCCCCATTAATGATGATGCACAAGACAAATGTGAATCTTTATTAGGTTAATTCTATTTTGCCCATTTTGTAGATGAGTAAGTGGGAGCACAGAGAGGTTAAGTGATTTGCCCCAGGTTGAAGAGTGAAATCTGGAAACAAAAAAAGAATGTGTGAGTATGGCCTAAAAGCCATATACATTACAATTAAATAATGAGGTATTTAATAGCAAAAGAATTCTAAAAACTAGGGCTTCATACCCCACCTAGTTATGGGTTTAACAGGTAATCTTGTATTCCCTGTAAATCACTTCCTCTGATCACTAAATAACTCTATAGAATGGGGGAGGGGAAAAAAGGGGGGAAAAAAAAGGTGCTTTTATTTCCCTCCCTAAAAAGCAAATAAAACAGGGAAAAGCACCGCTAAAGTTGCAGCAATAAGAAATTATCTGTCCTAAAGTGACAGTGATTTTTTTTGCTGTACTATCCCTATCTCAAATGTCTTTGAGAAACTGAAAGCCACATGAAGCAAAGTCCTGTGGTCTACAGGATAGTAAAAGAAAAAGAAAGACTTATTCTTTAAATAACAAAGTTTTACCAAACTCTAGTTGACTTATTAATAAAGTGGATGGAATTAACTCCATCAGTTTTAACTTAAGGGTCAGTAACTTAAATTGTTAACTACTGCTTCTCCAATTGAGTTTCTAATAAACGCCTGCATAAGTAGAAATACAGTAAAAAGCATTTTTTCTCTGGTGTAAAGGTATTTTCAGCACAAGTTTTGTAACATATTGAAAAAAGTATAGTAAGCTAACAACAATACACAAAAATGCAGATAGCTCATAGTTTTGAAGCAATCATTATTTTCCATATTTTATTTGGTTTCCTTCAAGATAAAAAGCTAAGAAAAGTCACTATCTTCAGCCATTTAAATTAGCATGAAGTTTAAATAAGCCCACATGCTTCATATTATTTAAGATATTTAACTATGCTCAGTTGTTTAGATTGAGAAGAATTTGCAAAGTTTTAGTCACAAGAGACTTCACAGTGCAGAAACTTCCACTGCTGAGTGAAAGTTATTATTTATGATGCATTAGGAGCAGAAAAACATAGGGAAAAATAAGCATTGACTCCTGCTGTATCCAAACTATCTCATATTTCCCATTAGATCCATTAGACACTGTCATCACTTAAAGTAAATGTTTTGTCATTAAGTAGGAAAAAATCTGGAAAGTCCCTTCTTTTCCTCTCCCAGAACCCGATTCAGACTTTGTGGTGTTACCATGCTGAGAACTGACACATCCTTTTGCCAATTAAACAGCTGACAAAAAACTTAGCAGCACACCAGAAAAGTCAAATATATCCTTTTATATGGGAATGAAGGAACATGATTCACCCTTTTTTTAGTATTATCTCCACTTCAACTGTTGCAGTGTATACACAGTCAGATTCTGGAATTTCAGTGTTTCTGCAATATTTCTCTGTGTGTTTTAGGGCTTTTCTGTTTAAGTGTATTGAGAACTCCTGGTCCCGAGTGGCTGCGAAATTGCCCCTCTGACATGTCGTCAAAGCACTGCTGTGTTCAATGGTTCTCTGGAGCTCAGTGCAGACTGAGGGAGTAGAGAGCAGTGTCCCTTGGCGTGGCTTGTTTAGAAGGCTTTGTCTAAATGATTCTTCCAGAAAGCTCAGTGTTCTGTTTGAATAAATATATTCTTTCCCAGAGGGACTGGGTGTCAGCCAGATCTTATCCACACCATGATCAAAAGTTATTCCCTACTGACAGACCAAGCATCAGCTGGCCAACTTTTTTTTTCATCTGAATATGAACTTTCAACAAAAAGTCCCCTTGTCAACAAAGGAAGGACCTTTTGTCATGAACTCCCAGAATAATAGTCTCATTCATCAGAAAGTACTGAGCAGTTCAGTGATAAACTCCAGTATAGCTGTGTTGTTTTTCTTGTATCTCATTTTCATATCTCTGATTAGTTCAGTTTCCTCTGATTCACAAGGTAGGGAGATCTACAAGGAGTGAAGAGCTTTATGCATTACCAGTCTCCTTTTTGCCTTAGCTAATCTTCTCATTTCAAAACTGCTCTGTTGCAATCAGTCCAATATTTTTTGTTAGCTTTAGGTTTGCAGATGAATCACTAAAGGTTAATAATGTTTTCTAAATATCTGGGAAATCCATCCATGCAATATTTAAAAGACTGTGAACTTTCCCGTTCCAATATATGTTTATGAATCTGCTGTAAAATTGGTGACATTATTAAGTTAGCTGGCTCAAATTTAAGACTAAAGTAAATAATCAGGTTCATTACCTTTGGAATCAATAATAGCCCATTTCACCTCCGGTTTCCTTCACTAATAATTTCCTTGGAAAAAAGTTGCTAAGTGTAGTGTCAACATCAGTTCTAGATACACTTCTGTTTGAATTATAAAATTCTACTGAGTTAAAAGTAGGGAACTGATCAAAACTGAAATATGCATTGATTAAATTATATTAACATGGTATAGCCAATAAAATAATTTTATTTAAAGTTCAAAGATAATTTTTAAAAGCAGAAAGCAATTATTCATTCCACATGAAAAGTTAGAGGTTTACAGACTAATGTGTTTTCCTAGATTTTGAGTGATATATTCTCACTTCTCACAAAAGGGATTATATCAGTTATTTTCATAGCTGGTTCTCATGGATCTCTCTGATTGAAGAATTTTTATAAGTATATGACATCGACAGGATACCAAAGTAATGGGTGACGATTTTGCAGGGCATTTAACCAGAAGAAATAAGACATATTAATTTCCTTAATAAGTCAATCATTCCCTTATGCATTTTGGTATGAAGCTGCAATTGATAAAAAATACTGAGTCCACTAAGAAAAGCTACAAATAAATACAAATAACAAAACCAAAATTATGCATGCTGGTGTCAGCATAATCTGATAATTTGCAGCTAATTATTTCACTAATTTCATGATATAACTGAAATAGAAGAGAATTAGACAGCTAATATACATGAATTACTGCGCTTGGTTTTTTCAACTTAACATTACAAATAACTGGAATTATTTCTCATCATGGAAAGAAGTGTATTTTTGCAAATTTTTAACCATAAATTATTTCAAATTATGTTTTTTTTAAAGCTGAATAAGAATTTTTATTTTTTTAAAAGTAGATACATCAGCTCTCACAAAACATTGTTCATTCCAATCTGGATTTGCAGTAGTGTATGACTTGGCTCAAAATATTTCTTATCACAGTTCAGATGAAAACATGCATCTATAAATTATATAAAATGTTGTTTAAAATCACCTACCCTATTGCAAATCAAGTATATTTCCATACATTTCTGTCACACTATGCTGGGTTTTCACTCATATAGCAAACCATAAAGATTTTATCATCTGAATGTCAAAAAGCATGAATGAGACATTTCACAGAGAGAGATTAATGCAAAATTTCATTTCCTCACTGAAAGCCATGCAAGAACTTGTTACTATCAGAGGTGAAACCTGGAAATATCCACATTTGTTCTCTTGTCTTCTTTGCCTCTCAGGACTGACTGGACAGAGAATTTGGACTAGTTCTTACACTCTTCATATCCAGTTTTTTTCACTTTGATGCACATCAGAGTGCTAAGATACAACCAGAAGAACAATATGCTCACTTTCATTAGGCCTTTTAGGGTCAGATTTTATGGCAAATACAAAACAGCATTTGCCATAAACAAAAAAAAAGTTTACTGTAAAAAAAAGTACTAAAAAAATAGTTTACTGAAGTTGAAGACATTTTTGTCTACACCTGGGGAGAATTTGGAAATGGTTATCAAAAACACCAAGTACAACTTTGTCCAGAATTTAATGTGGTTTTGGCAAATCTTCATTTGAAACACCCTTGCTAGAGGGTTTAATGAGAAGTAAAAAGGCTGAATAGAGATTAAATAGGGAAAATGAGTTACAAATATAAAGAATGAAATACAAACCATTCTAAATTTTCTCCAACAGCATAAACAGATTTAACAGAGGTCATTAACAATTGATAGGAAATTTGATGGATATTTGTGAGATCTCTAACCCTGGAGCTATAAACATATACAAAAGAAAACATGAAATAGAACATGGCATTCTGAGTGAAAGACTTGCATCTGGGATTTTGCTAAACATATATTAGAAATATTTTTGTATTTTGACACATTAAAACCTCTTTAAAAGCCTTCTGTTTTTAAATGAAGACACACAGATATTCAAGGAAAAAAGTATTAGTTTTATAGATATCACTGAATCCTAATTCATGTAATGTCACATATATATCATGGAAGAAATTTTGAATTAAACATTAAAATGAACCTAGTTTATGCATCCCTCTTACACTTAAAAAGAATATTAAAAGTGTATTGTACTTTTCATTACAACATTGTATATATAATAACAATACAAGTAACATGCAAGTATCAAAGAACCTTTTGATAAGGTTTTCCTCACCACAGTTATTTATGCTTGCAACAAGTTAGGAGACCACATTGTTATGTGCTGGTAAAAGTATCCTATGGTCCCTGTTTAATTCCTAGAGAAGCCTGTCAGAGGTAAAAGATGTGCTACAAAAAGGGATAAAAAGTAAAGAACATGTCTATTATCAATTTAATGACAGGATAGTCGTTGCCTTCAAAGTTTTTCCTGTTACGAAGCCTCACCAGTGAATAAAAGTATCTAATGTATTATTCAGATAAAGGCCTCTGAACCTTAGACAGAAGGAAATCCATACCGCCTTACATTGCTTTATTAAGTCTATATTAAGGGCTCCATTACTTTAAAGAAACTGTTTAAGTAACATTAAGGCTATGACCCAAACTGACAAAAGTAGGGAAATACAGATAGCTGAATTTCCATCTTTAAAATATGCTGCTGTGGAGAAGAAAAAGGAACAATGGAATACAAGACTTTGCTTCTCATCTTGGGCTG
>VZTX01026370.1:592133-611863 GCA_013400915.1 Pardalotus punctatus | reverse complement strand
GGGGGACATGTGTTGGGGGGGGGGGGGGGGGTTAGTCTGAATCTTCACCTGGCATTCAACTGAACACAAATAAAAACTGTTTAAAGTTTGGCTCTCTTCCCATTACCTCACACCATGGGTCATTTGCAGATGGAGGAGCAAGTTTTCAAGCTGCTAGAGGAATGCAGACAATTCCTTCCTCCTTTGCAATGGCAACTGTTAGAATAAAAGACCCAATTATTGATTCCAAAGCAACATGTAAAACATTGGTGCTCGAGCATTTTCACGTGTTCTCTGCCCATGAGAAATACTCTCTCTAGAGAGTAAAAAAATATATATCTACCTTATTTTTTTCCTTTTATACAGGGAGAATACAGGAAAGAGGATATAAGGGGAGAATTAGATCACTAACAAGAAAGATGGGTTGAAAAGTGGCCATCACTGTATTGGGAAGGAAAACACCATTAGACAACTATTTCTTACCTGTAACTCTTAGTTAAAATTAAGATTTAAAATTAATTTGCCTTTATACCATGATATTATGATATCAGATGAACTCTAACACCAGTTCAGTGTTAATGCCAGTGAGGACAAATCCATAAATCCATAAAGACTGAAGAGAAAAGCTCCTTTTCATCAAATTCTTAGCTCTGCAAGTGGGTTTTAGAAAAGCTGAATCAAAAAATTAATATCATTAGGCACCACTGTTTAACTGTGGGAATTAGTAGCAGTAACACCAAACTTGGAAACAAGACACTGATAACTTCTTCAGTTCCTCAGATCAAGATTTAATGGTTTCTGAAACATAATTTTGGCCAAATCTATATTTAAAATGCAGACAGGGGTAAACAATGAAAGTGAGCAAGTTGCAGTGTTTATGTAAGATCAGATTCAGTTATCTAGGACCTCTTTTGACTTTACACACAATGACATTATAATAAAAGTATGATATCTAAACTAGAGAAGCACTGATTTGTGTAATTGCCATGGGAAAAATAATGAAAATACAAGAGATCCATTTTTACAAGATATTCACTCATAAGGACAAATGGTTAAATGGATAACAGGATATATTTAGAAGATTCAGAATGAACAAACAGGCTCAAACAAAATAAAAATTGTCCATGATGAGACAAGCAGCTATCTTGCAGTTCTCATAATTTCCATTGTAATGGAAATAATACACACTACATTATCTTTCCTAAGTTTGGTGCTTGTGTGCCTTGCACCAGAAAAGAAAATCCTAGATAGCTACCTTGCACAGATCCTGTCTCCATAGTTTGTAAAACTATGGAGAAAACAATGTTCATTGCTGAAACAATATTTATTACCTCGCCCTTGGGCCACTCTTCTTTCAGTTTCACATCTTCAAATCCCTGGGCAGAAAGCTGTGGTTCCTGCATGCCTCACCCCTCACCAGGGTTATGGAGACTGGTCCTGTCCCTTTTCTACTTCAAAGATACTGTTTTCTGGCAAGTATCTGCATCCATTACTGATATGATCTCGTCCTCCCTAGGGAACCTCTTAACCTCCTATTTCTTGAGAAAAACCATAGGCCCTAGTTTTGCTCAAATTCCTAAGGAATCTTATTTGGAGCCACACAGTCTCAGATATGTGTACTTTCCTGAAGTTGCTAATGGCAGTAATGAGTGATAAGGCTAATTCTTAAATTGTATTCTATTACTCTCTCACAAGATGGACTTCCCTTCTCTCTTGCCACACAAAGCCAAGGAAACAACAGGTACTGATAGGAAAGAAAATGGCATGGTGAAGTCCCAGTGGGTTCTGAATAGAATAACATTATTCCCTGACAATGACCAGCTACCCTGAACAAGCAGAAAATCATTATTTCTGTAAGAACTCTCATATACTTGTTTGCATCTTCTATAATTTTTCAAGAAATAGAAATTGTAGATGAAATGTGAGGCCTTTCATAAAGACTCTTGCTCCTGAAAAGTCAGTGACACATCTTCTGCATCCCCTTACACCTCTTAACAATTCAAGGTGTATCTTTCTCAAAATGCAGTTGGAACGCTTTCCAATATTTCACCAGTTTACATCATTAAAAAGAGTTTAATTTTTCAAGACCAGTAGAAATCACCCAATAAGTATGGAATAACGTAAGATGATGAATGGCAAAATATTAGCTCTCTCTTTGACATTGTTCTTTATCATGCCTCAGTATTTTCTTTTCTAAAATGGGAAAAAGAGCTTTCTACACATTTTAGTGTAATTTTTAGTAAATTAAAAGTTAATAAATTGTCCTGCAGAAAACTACAAACAACAGCAATTCTAAGAATTCTTCTCCCCTTTCATTGCTTGCACCTGAGAATATAGGGATTGATTGATTCCTTCCCTTCTTCTTGAAGGAATCTTGCTCCTTTATCATACCAATGTGGTTTTTTTACGAAAATATTCTTGCTCTCTCTACCTGCACAGTGTATTTTATACCACAAAAGGCAAAACAATGTTAAGACTGGGACTTCCGTGCAAAACATGGACTGCTTGCTAGAGCTGGCAAGAGAACAGCTGGATCTCCATCCTGTTGATTGAGCAGGTGTAAAGATTTCATCCGGGACGGTGCTGTTAACCTGTGGAAAGTTCAGGCCTGTATTAACATTTAAGCAGAAGGGTTGTCTTGCAGGTTGTAGGACAATAGATACTCACACATACACACACAAACACATTGTCATAGATCTCTACATATGAATGCATATACAAATAAATGGCTGACAGCTGGATACAAATGCAAAAATACATCTCAGGCTGGGACACTTTGAATTATTTCTAATATGTACAATGCAAACCAGCTGTTTGAAATGTCACAAAGAAAATTTTCTCCCAGGATGCATTCTTGTATGCTAAAATCCAACTAATACTGGACTCCTTTTTGGAAAAATAAACGTTAAAAAGACTGGGTTTCAAATGGAAGTGCTGACAGGCCTTTGACTATCGCAGCTTGAACAGTATCACCACTGTATATTAACAACTGTAGTCATAAGATCTCAACATTTTCCCCCTCCCCATCTTTCCCTGGAGCTGCTCAAAAAGCTAAGCCCCTTTTCACAATCTTAATGACCAAAGTTAAAAATAAAAAAAAATAAGAAAAAAGGAAAGAAAAAAGTTAAAAAATGACTTAAAAGTTCAGCTGGATTTTCTTCTGGTTTCCTAATGAGCTTAACATCTCATAAGACTCTTTGGTAAAGGAGAAAATCTTTTCAAAAAGACCCATTTTCCTGCTGACATTACAATCTTTCTGAAGTAACATCAGAAGACCATAAGGGTGACATCCAAGCCACCTGAGCTGGTGATACAAGATCTTTAACCAATAGATTTCTATTCCCTCTTTACTCCACATTTTCTAGCAACGTAGTTCTTTAGAATAATGTCAAAAGAAAAATTTCTGTTTAGTTGTTTAAAGGAAGCAAATAACTTTTTCATCAGATCTCTGCAAGAGTTTGTCCAAAGTCAATGTATACTGCAATTTAATTTGTCATAAAAGACCTGAAGTGGGGGGCTCTTAATAGAACAGGAGATCAGAAAGTTATGTGGTTTCATGTGACCTTGTGTATGCATGAACAATGGTACCTGACCTATTTCATTATTTTTTTTATTTTTTTTTTCTGTTAGACAGCAGAGACTAGTCTCACAATAAGCTTGAATCCTGCACTATGGGAAAAAAAAAGAAGTAAGAAGGAGCAACTGCTACATGTGTAACATCTGTAAAAAGGAATGCTGTCCTGAATGCAACAACATCTCTACATGGGATTTGAGCACACAAAAAAAGTTACTTACATAACTGTCATTCTTCATATTAGTGGTCTGATGGGAAAAGAGTGGGACTACATCAGTCTTTGGATTATTTATATATCAGAGCAGCTCCAAACTAGGCCTTTATAAATACTATATCAAGTAAAAATATATGGATTTGCCATTTGTGTTGTGATTTGGTGGCACTACAATACAGAAAGAGTTGGCACTCTTGAGGTACATAAGTGTAATGCCATGTTATTACATTAAGAAGCTGCATTATTGGGTCAGAAATCATCCAATTCTGCAATTTATTTTTGTTACAGAAATCTATAACTGGTGTGTAGACTTTAAGGGGTTTAATCATAAATTACACTTAAATGAGCAAAAGAACTCAACAATGCTTACTTTTGAAAGCTGATGAAAGAATACTTCTCATTCATCTTTTTACAAGTTCTATGGTGTTTTCTTTAGTTGCTCTAATTCTGTAATTTCAGAAATTATGGAGCTTCTATTGTGAAATAAGCCATTAACAATGATTTCAATGTATTTGAAAGTCTATTTAAGATTGGGTTTTTTTCAGAAACAGAACACCAGACCTATTAGCATGGAAAATGCAGTTTTCCTAACACCTTGAGTTCCTATGTGTACATTTCTCTTTCTATGCATGATTCAATACTGAGTAAAGTTGGGATGCCTGGCCGGAGTAGGGGAGAGTCCAGCAGAATGCACTTCCAGAACAGGGACTTTCCAAAGACCTTCAACTTTATCTGGCAGTTGATTCCAGAGGTGGGAATTAATTCTGCCCCCAGGTCAGTTTAATCCCTTTGTGGGAAGAACCCTTCAATTATGATAAACTCTGTTAAATTATTTATGATATCTCTGTGATCTAATGAAGCTTTATTCTGCAAGAACTTTGTCTCAGGCTCACACAGGGAAAGAAATGGGGTAACAAATCATGAAACTCAAGTAATTGTAGACTCCAGAGCAGAAGAACTAAAGAGGCTGGTTCAAATTTATTCTAAAAAAATTATGCTCACTTGTGAGGAGTAAACAAAAGAAGGAATCTAGCCTATAAAACCCAGTTCTGCCCTGGTTTACACTGAATTTGGTCACAGAGAGGCAATTGCATCTGCCAAGGCAACGTTTCAGTTCCCAAGGCAGACTACAGGAAGTCCTACAGTCCTGCAATTTTCACATAACCTTTATTGTCTTATTTTCAACTGGCTGCTGTAGGCTGTAAAAGTGAATTTGTAAAAAAACTCCTACCCAAATCCACAAGACTGGTGCTTTGGGATATCCAGTCTTAGTACCTGACCCAATAAAATACATATATATATATATACACATTCACCTTCCACACCATTAAAGCTAGACATTTTCTTTTAACAAAACCTGACCTCAGTTGTAGTCAATACCATACAGAGGCATTCAGAGAGTAACAGAGTAACAACATCTCACAGGAAATTCTTTATACAAAGAGATTCAGAAATGAAAATACCATGCAGGTCGCAGCCATTGGCACATAATGGTGCAGTTAAGCTGTTCATTTTTAATTGGGTCTATGATCAGAAAATAGCCGATTTTGCTTTCTGCTTCTTGGTGTGTTCAACAATTTTGTCAGCCAAAAACCGTTAGCTGCTGAATTTTTAACGATCCTTTATTGGATAATAAGGTTTTGTTTTCATTTCTCTCAAATGGCTGGAGCCTCTGCTAACAATTATATTGGGGAAAAGGTTTCCACAGTAGGTGGGCCCCACAGTCTGCCTAAACCTTGGATTAGCATTATAGAAAAAAAATAAAAACCAGAGGAAAAAACAAAGAACACTTAACAAGGGCAGGTTTGGTCTTGGGTGCATACAGGCTTGGGTTACTTCATTACATAAGTTAGGCAAAGGAAATTAATACGTTCAATGTAGTGAAACTTATAGGAATCTGCTAGTCTCCAGCTTGCCAAGATCCAGCCACCTAGTTGAAGCAGACGTTAATTAATGGTCAAATAAAACTATACTTGTTACTTCAGGAATAATATGAGGTTTTGACAGTAGAGCTGGGCAGGTGCCTGCCAGGCTCAAAAGCTCTCTGTGTCCTACCATGATGTTTCAAGGACCTGTTTCAAGGACAAAGTCCTTTTGGTTTACAGAGGCACTTGTTCACATTTAACTCAGAAAATCTGCTGCTCTTATCACCTCAGGAACATCTTCTCTTCACACCAAACCAAGTTCCTCCTCTTCCTTTTCATTTCCAAGGCAAAAGGGGGATTTCTGATTGGCTTATCAAGACACATTTTTTCATTTCTTATGCTCTTTATTTCAGAAGACAATTCTGAAGCTTGTGTGTGACTTCTGCTGTGCTCTCTGGTCTCACACACCAGCCAGCATCACTTCGGGATCTTTGAGATGGCACATCAAGAAAAAGTGTCTGTTTCGGACATGGGCCTGAGTCCTGAAATTTGAGTATAAATGAGTCCCTGAATGGTTCTCAAATTGGAGACATTAAATCAGTGACTGCAGAAGGAAAGAGGACAAAAAGAAGAGAATTTGAAGGAAAAATTTAAGGAAGTTCAAATGCACTGAAAATAGGGACAGTGCAAACCATACAACAAAGGAGGTGGGGGTTTTTTTCCCTTTTTGAGAGTATATCCAAGCTTTTAAAAATGGGTTTGCAGAAGAATTGTACTGCAAAGCCTCCAAGTCTGCACAGACAGGAATGTAGACATAATATATGTAGGATTCACTGCAATACCTTTCCTGATAAGACTGCCTGGAACTTTGTGTTAAAAACTCAGTATTGCTTTCAACTTTGTCAGGTTTTAACAATTTCCCATACTGGTATGAAAACCAATGATAAAGTGAAAAATATCCAGCCATACCAAAGCAAGTATTTTTATGCATAAGGTAAAAGAATTATTTGATTCATCAATGTAAAAAATAATCTAGTGACTTATTCTTTATTTCAAAGACTTTTCAAAGATGCAAAATTCAGCATTGTTCATCATACTGATTCTCATATTTGCATTGACTCAATATTATAGTCAGCAGAGTGTCCCCCTAAGGAATCAAATAATATAGAGCCCATCTGCTGAAGAGCTGTATTTAACTTCTAAGCAGTCAGGAAATTGAGATCACCCAGGATGTCCTGCCCAGTGGCCAAAGGTTTTTTTCACCTTTTGATTGTACCAGTCCAGATTCTTTCAAGTCTCAGAGTTGTTCAGTTTATGCTTCATCTGCTTTACCAGGGTAAACTTTTCTATCTGTGCTTTGCATTCTCCATGCTACTTTAACAGGCTCCTAAGCTTGAGATCCAGTTGCAGTGAGCTCAGTGAAATCAATGGGAAATATCTGTGCACACCAAAGGCCAGATTTTGATCCATTGTGTTCAAGCAGAATGATCCTCATTAACCTAACAGATAAAGGCAGCACTGAGCAACACTTCTGTAATATCCATGAAATCACTATTTCATGATACCAGTGAGAGCCCAGGGAGGAGGTTTCTTGGTTGCAATAATTAATAATTTACAAAAAGCTTTAACTAAGCAAGACATTGCCCACCTGGAAATTGGAATGAAAGGATATTAATGAAGCTGCAATGCAGATGGTCATGTTGAAGGTGATGAAGAATTTATTAGGGAGACAGCCATCAGAGGCTGTGTAGTATATGAAGCATAAAACTGCTATAACTAATGACAGCAAGTAGTTTAGGCGAGTAATGGACAGCACAGCTACAAAAGGAAACATGGAGATATATTATTTAGTAATAAAGTTCTCATAAAAATGTGAAATATGAAGTAGAAAGATTAATATGATTGCACAAGCCATCTTAAATATCTGTACTGAACTTCTGCCTTTAAAAAAAGTAGATTGAATTTATGCCCAAGTCGCAACATGTAAGTCATGGCACTTATTTACATAGTTTATGCAAACTATTACAGATCTGTGTGTTTAATTTATTGAAATAATGTTTGAAAGTGGTATAATTTATTGCATTAACAATACAGCAGATGCTGTATTTCTACCTGCCAAGTGATCCAAGAAGTGTAGGTCAGGTTATCAATCATCATATCATACTGCAGAAGATCCAAGGACCTGCAGGTTAGCAGCTGCTCTGCTTTAATAATTAGTCTTCCCTGAGACTGAGCAGTAATCCTTTCTTTACATCTCCACTGCTGGGTTTAATCTTTGCACTAAACCTGGGTGAAAGAGTTGGATGCAGAAGACAACATGAATAAAATCATTGCTTAAGACACCTTTTTTCCCAAGCAGTTTGCATGCAATTTGAGCTAGAAAATATTTTTTTCATTAGACTACCTCTTCTATGGTTTTCTTTTAGCAGTAGAAAGCTGAAGAATTTTAGATTATGCTAACACTGGCATGCAGAGGAGGTGAGTAGGGGGAAATTACAGAGGATTCTGGGCTATTTTTAAAAGCTGTTTAAGCCTGCTTTCCTCTCACCCATCTGAATTCATAATACATTAGGAAATGTGTCTTTAATGCATACATTGATCAAGCTGCCTAATTAGAGGAAGCAATTCTTTTTTCCAGTTCTTTTTAAAATGTATGAATGCTTATCCGAGACTGATTCTACTATACTTGAAGAATTTTCTGTCCAAAATAAAACATTTTTCTAGTGCAGATATCCTGTAATATAAAAAGCATTGAAAATTGCTGCATTTCAGTCCACAAGAAAGGTTTATCCTTCTTCCCGGATTAAAAAGAAAAAAATTGCCTAAAATATTTTTGATGCTATCAAAACAGGGGATTTTAATGCATTTGCCCAAATTTAGCCACAATGTTTGTCTTTAGTGGTATTACAGTAATGCAAGATTGGCACAAAGTAAAACACTAAAGGATTTTTTTGAGAACCTTGACCTTATTATTCATCTAGAATGACAGCTATTTTCTCCACCACTCTTTTTCTTATTAGATTTTTAATTATTTTTTGTGTCAATAATTTTTTTCTATCAAGCACTTCTTGCCATTTAAATGCCATCAGCACTGGGAAACACTACTTGCATGCCTGGTTTGCTGAGATGATTTTGGAAAGAGGCAGATGATGAAACTATACATATTTTCGACTAACACAGTAACTGGCAAAAAAGTGGGATGTGATAAGATGCTTTCTGTCAGTGTTTTCTCAGTTGTCCATTTCAATGCACGGAGTTAAAATGGACCTGCCTGCTAACACTGAGGTTAGACCCTGTCTCCAGAGCACTCACCCTCTGATACTAAACCAGCAAGCACTTAAGTAGTGAATAAAATATATATATATATATATATATATATACGCACACATATATATCTAGGTAAATAAAATCATCTTATATGACAATGTTCTTCTGAAGGCCCCAGCTCTGCAGGGTTGGGATAGGGAGTTAAGAATTGTAGCTTGTATTTGGAAATGCAAACTTTGTCTCCAAATGCCAGTGATAGACTTGCATAATGGTGGTTATGGAATTAATACATCCTCAATGACAGTGTAATGACTGTAAGTTTGGTTTTTTAAAGAAATGGAAAAATTACTTTGTCAGTCATTTGCATAATTCATAGACATACTGAATTAAATAAAATGTTTATTTTTATATGTCAGCAGTAATACTTTATTAGCAAATTCTGGGTCACTCACAACTGAGAGACCTATAAAATCTTCTAAAGGGTAGTAGAATGAACAAATCTATAGCTTTTGTTGCTTTGGGGCACTTGTTTACAAATCATATAATGTTTTTGATAAGGACTATTCAATTTTCCTTTAAATCCATTTCTATTCTTTCCTTCTCTCTCTTTTTTTTTTTCCTCTCTTTTGGAGAGAAAAAAAATCTTAGAAAAAATTAACCTACAGGGTGGATAATTTTCTTTTTCCATAGTACACTGAATTATTTTGCTACCACAATGTAGTTTGTTTTATTTAGTAGAGGGTTTTTTTGAATCATAAATGAATAAACTAGTTCATTTAATTGTTACTGGAATTTTGCACTTTCCCCTTGTGAGTGGTTTTGCTGGCCTTATAATACTATTTTGGCTAGTTGAAATCTCATGAGTTATGAGTGTTATTTCCTTACAATTGCACATATTTTCCATATTTCACACAAACCAATTATTTATCACACACATATACATGTGTTTCAAATTATTTTTAAATTAGTTCTTTCCTATTTTATACTGCTTTAAATTACTCTCAGTGTTTCAAATCTTAAAATAAATGATCTATTCAGCCCTTACTAATGTTTTTCAAGATTTCATGGAATAGCTGCTGGTTTGTTTATGAAGAACACACTTTCTCACCTATGCATCATATCCTCTTGCACCAAGGGGTTCTTGGCAGTTGGTTCTCCCTTTCTCTCCTAGGAACGGTGCAAAGCCTGACCAAAATGATCAGAACTGGGAATACCTGAAGTTCAAGACATTCCTTAAACCATCCTCATTTATTTCTGTTGTGCCAGATGTTAAAGGCTGAATAATTCCACACATCAATCCTGCCAACAATGGGCATAAGAGAAAGGCAACACATGAGTGCCCATGTGACACCATAAGGCAATGTTTAATGGATAATGTACTGAATATATTTTAAAATAATTTAAATGCAATGTTTTACATAATATTTGTATATTGGATATTTAGATGAGATATATAGATATAGTTTAATATATAGATATCTCTTCCATTTTACCAGTTAGACAAAAGGGTGTAGTCAGAAATAGAGATAAAACGCCAATCAAATTCTGGCTTTGTGGCTGGTGCTGTTGTGAGAGTTTTGGCTTTTATAACAACGGTATATTCTTGGATGCCTCTAGACTGTTAGGTAGGAATGGGATCCACCTGTCTAGAAGAGGCAAGAGAATCTTTGGAAGCAGGCTGGCTGACTTTAAACTGAAGGACTCAGAATGCAGGGTCCAGAGCGGCAATGCTCAGGCCATGGCATCCAATTTGGGAATAAGCCTGGTCATCCTGAGCAGCAACAAATGCTCTTTGACTGCCTCCCAAGATGAGAACCAGGCAGCCAACAACCTCAAGGGTGTATATGGTTATGGCAGATCCTCTTGCACCCCTCCTGGGAAACTTGCACGCACAATTACCTCTCTGAAATGCCTGCACATAAATACACACAGCATGGGGAATATGCAGGAAGGATTAGAGATCTGCGTGCAGTCACAGGGCCACGGTTTCCTTGCAATTGCAGGGACATGGTGAGAGAGTTCACATGGCTTGGATGCTGTTGTGGATAGTTATGTCCCTTTTAGGAAAGACAGGCCAGCAAAGTGAGGTGGTGGAGCTGCTATTTATGTTATGGAGCATCTGGAATGTATCTGCCTAGGAGGGGATCATGAATGAGTTGAGAGCTTATGAGTAAGAACTAAGGGGCAGACTAATATGGGTGACACTGCTGTGGGAGTTTGGTACAGGACAGGAAAATGGTCACCTGGTGAGGAAAAAGCAGTTGATGAGGCTGCCTACAGACAGCTAAAAGCAGCCTCGTAACCAAAGAGCCTGGTTCTCTGGGGGAAATCAACTACTTTTGGAAAGACAACATGGCTTGGCGCAGACAGTCCAGGAGACTCCTGCAGAGCACTGATGATAACTTTTTGAAATCCGTGGTGGAGGAGCCAATGAGGAGAGGTGTGCTGCTGGACCTTGGACTAAGAAACAGTGAAGCACTGGCTAGAATTTTGAATGTTTGAGGGCAGTCTTTGCTGCAGTGACCATGAGACAGTGGAGTTTAGGATCCTGTATGCAGGAAGCAAGGCACTAAGTAGGATTACAACCCTGGATTTCAGGAGAACTAACTTTGGCCTTTTAAAGGACCTACTTAGAGGAATCCCAAGGATTAGGGCTCTAGATGGGAAGGGAGTTCAAGAGAGTTGGTTAATTTTCAAGCATCAGATCCTCCAAACTCAAGATCTGTACATCCCTATAAGTTAGAAAAGAAAAGGGAAAGAAGATTTTCAAGGATGAGCAAGGAGCTTCTGTCAAAACTCAAATGGAAGAAGGAAGTCTACAGAATGTGGAAATAGGTATAGGCCACTTGAGATGAATATAGGAACATTGTCAGCATATGCAGAGATGTGACAAGGAAAGAAGGCTAAGTTCCCACTCGGAATTAAATCTGGCAAGAGATGTCAAGAACAACAACAAAGGCTCCTAACCTACATCAGTTCCAAAAGGAAGACTAGGGAAAATGTGGGCCCACTACTGAATGAGGTGGGTGCCCTGGCTGGAAGGTGGAATGCTTTCTTTGCTTCAGTCTTTACTACTAAATCTGGCCCTCTGGAATCCCAAATCCTGGAGACAGTCTTTAGAAAACAATTTTTTTTCCTTCTGAATTTGTCTCCTTTTCTCTATAGTGTTTAGGCAATTAGCTAGATTTCCATGTCTCCCCAAAAATAATTGCCTGGGCCAGAGTAAATGAATTTACTAATTGCCTTCCTAACAGTTGGCCTGAAAAATTTGCAAATTTTCCACTTTTCCAAGTATTCTTTTGTCTACTTTTTATCAATGTATATTTGAAAATGTAATTTTCTCATTATATAAGATCAATTTTCTAAGATCTTTCAAAGGATAATTTAATATCAATAACTTTTAACCATTTCTATAGTCATCTTCTCTAATTTTCTAAACAATGTATTTTTTCCATTACTTTTTTTTTTTCTCAAAAAAGAAAGATTAAATCCTTTTTGTTTTAGGCCAGGCTGCTGCTTGTGGCTCAGGGAAAGCACAGAGCTCTCTTACTGCTACTGTCCTGCTCTGCCTGGTTTTGGCCCAATCTGCTGTCGTGGGGTTTGATGCCCACATGAATCAGCAACGGTGTTTTAGGTAACTGAGGTTCCGTGCCTCAGTTTCCCTGTCTGATCTGAGGGCCGTTAGCATCAGGCAGTTTTTACACAGAGACAAAGATAAGGAGGAAAGAGTGGACTCTTGCCAGCTGCATTCCAAGATTTATTACTCTGCCCTGGAGGAGCAGGGAGATTTTACCTTGAAGGGAAGCTGAACAGAGAAACCCTTTGCTGCTCTCTGGTTGTTGTTTTTAAGGGGTTACAACTCAGGGGATGGTACAATATAATTATCCAATCAGGAATTGATGACACATGGCATGAAACCAATAGGAACATCTCCGGTGAGGTGCAAAATCAAACTGGCTAATAACAATACAGCTGGAGGGAATTTCCAACCACGCAGGCCTGCCACAGGGTCTGAGGTGGTGTGATGGACAGGCGAGGGGTAGATGTAGCTGTGCTGCAGACCCTTCTTTGGATCCGCCCTCAGGGAGAGAATATTGTGAAGGGAAATCAACACATCCAGAGCTGTTAACCCCTAACATGGGCTGCACCATAGCAACACCTTTTAATTTCTTTAACTACTTTGGAATACAAGAACAATCATAGATTAACTTTTACTGCCTCTATTTCCCTTCCCCAAAATTATTTTTTATTATTGTATGTTCCTCATACATTTTGGTTAACTCCTTTTTTCCAATTTTGCATTCTGTAAATAAAAATGTTTCATACTATCAACAGATCCTTTGAAAAATGATAAGTATGAACATTTCTTCTTCCTTGCATCCTAAATCTAATTATAAATCTAAATATAAAATTAAATATGAATTATTATTATCCTCAAGCTGTTCTATAAATGAGCTGCTCTGAAAAACATTAGCGCATCCTAATGAACAAGTCACAGCATATAGTTATATAATCATAGAATGTTATGGGGTTGGAATTATCATCTAATCCCAACAACCCCCACCATGGGTAGGGACACCTTCCACTAGACCAGGTTGCTCAAGGTCTTATCCAACCTGGCTTTGAATGGTACTAGGGTTGGGGCGATCTCCATGATCTTCATGGCAAATCTGTTCTAGTGTCTCACCAGCCTTAATAAAAAACTTCTTCCTAATATCTAGCTTAAATTTCCCCTTTTTCAATTTGCACCCATTGTTCTTTCTCTTCTTATTGTAATTCCTAACGAAGAGTTCCTCTCTGCCTCCCCTGTAGGCCCCCTTCAGATACTGGAATGTTGCTATGAGGTCTCCATGCAACTTTCTCTTCCCTAGGCTGAGCAGCCCCAACTTTCTCAGCCTGTCTTCATAGGGGAGTTGCTCCATTCCTCTTAGCAACTTCATGGCCTTCCTCTGGACTTGCTTCAGCAATTTCATGTCCTTCTTATGTTGGGGGTACCAGAGCAGAATGCAGTACTGCAGGTGGGGTAGACCTAAAGAAAGATTTAAGATTAATTCTCCTTTATTTAATTCATCTATTTTATTAACAAAGTGATTGCTAGCCTCATTCCCTCTAAGTATGTTTAAAGTCAAAGTTTTTCCCTCTCTCTCCATAATTCTGAGAAACCTGTATTCTATAGATGTGCTTTTCCTCATTTCTTTCCCAAATAAAATATATTTTACAACAACTTTCTCCATTGGGCAACTCTAATTCACTAATATTATACCAATACTAACTTCAAATTTCTGGCATCCTATTTGACTTTTAGCTACAAATTTTAATGTATGGTATTATATTCCCTTTACAGGAATCACACTTACAGGCATCAATTAGATCTGTTAGTACTAATAGATAGCTAGATATTGACAATACTTAATTATATATACTAATACCTGTAGATAAATTCTATCATTTCTGTATCCCCAGATTTTTTTTGTGCTCCTTTTATACCCCGATGATATTTAAAATAATTGTCCACTTACTCATTACTTCCTATTTCATAAATAGTTCATCCTCTGTCTTATTTTAAACGCATGTGTCAGGCCATACATGATATTGTAAAATGGATTTACTATAGAGCAGTGGATGCGCTATAGAAACTTAAGAATAGAGTGACTGCATGAAGAAGATTCATCTCAGAATGGCTGAAGATAAGAAAAGATATAAAGGCAGTTTATACTGCTTATTATGTCTAAAAGGGACCTGAGACCAGGAAGGTGAGTCACATGCTAACAATAGGGAACTTACCCAGTCTTGCCCTCAAAGTGACAAACCACCTTATCACTAGGGAAGGAAACAATCCTACAGAGAAAAAAAAATAATAAGGAAAAAATATAAGTAGAATAGCAAAGATATGATCTTGCTTTCAGTATCAGATGTAGAGTCTATGACAGTTTCTAAGATGCTGAATTCTCTTTAATAATAATTAAAAGGTATTGAGCAGGTGGTGAAGGTTACCTGCATTACATTGACAATGTTTGGAGCAAAGGATCTCAACAAATTCCCAGGTTACCATGAAATTCTAACAGCAGTTTAGTTAAAATAAAATATAAAAGAAAAAGCCCAACCCTTACCTCTCTGGAAAAACTCGGTGCTTAATTACAGTCCGTAGCTTCCTGCCTAAACTGCGTAAGTGAGAGAGAAGGCAAATGTTTACCATAAAGTGATTAAAAGCTGGTGATTATTTTAAAAGCTATATTATTAAAAGGCCAGAAGAGGGCTTTTGGTTATTGCTGCTCAAACAAACAAACAACCAATCAAAACCACAAATCAAACAAACAGAAAAAACCCAAAAAAAAAACCAGGAAAAGAAAGTTATATATTAGCCTTAGGAAGTTGACAGTCAAGGTAAATAACAGAAACCTTTTATTTCAATAAAATATATAGATATTATTCACAGAATTGGTTCTGCTAAGATAAATCAATACTGAAATACTGCACTTTTAGAAAATATCAATCCATGTAAAGATATACAGAATTTTCTTTTTAAAATTAAATATATAGTTGAAAGAGCTAAGCATCAGAAAATGCAGGAATAATTTAAATAATTAAAAAGCAGCCTATCATAAGACATGCCCTATTGGAAGGAAGCTGACTGTCCGTCAGAAGTGTATATAGATATAAAATATCTCAGGATGCATGACATATATATGACTGTGATGTGTCCATCATAGCGCTCACATGATCTTAGCAAGCTTTACAAGGGATGTTAAGATGAGAAAGGATCATCAGTCTTCAATCCTGATTTCCTGCATGATAAAGGGCTTAGCATTTTCAAAGTGCATACATAATTTAGAAACATATAGACCGTGGGGTTCTCGTTAGATGCCCGACTCCTACTGATTCCACATTTGATAAATGACATTGAGTATCTTAAATCTCCAAGGTCCAGATCCTCAAAGGCACTTTGGAAGCTAATTCCCCCTACAATCAAAGAAAATCAAACGCCTAAATGTCTTTGAGGACCTGGGCCTAGCCCATTTTTGAAAAATTTGCCCTTTATGTCTCTCTTGATAAAGATAGGTGTAGTTAGATGAGGGGCCATTTTCATTTTCCTTTATAAGGAGGTGATAATGCAGGCACTTGTCTTTAAGCATTCATCCAGGAAGTGGATGACTCGGAATCAGCCCTCTTCTCAGTCTGACGATATTCTCATTACATCTTCTGCCTCCCAAGAGGATGCCCTAAGCAGTACTCTCAGCTAAGCTGTATTCTACACTATTCAGGAGAGACTGAATTATATGCTGGTTTTTACACAGCTGCCCTAGGATGAAGAATAGAGAATTCAGAATTCACTGGGCCAGAGAGGGAAAAACAAGCAGAAACATGGCACACATCTGCAGAAAGAGAGACAGCATGTATCCTGGTCCTTGCTTGAGTTCATTCCTCATCTGTGCTAGTGATGTATAATGGCAAATATGGCTGCGAATGTGGGAGCAGGACTCCTGCCTGCTCCCAGCTATCAGAGCAGCGCCTTAGCCATTGGGATGCTTTATAAAAGAGAATGATCACCAGCACTAAAACTAGCACAGTCACAGGGCCTTTCTCCTGTTTTCATGCGTGCGGATCCTGCTCTTTCTCTCAAAGTTTGAACACCTGATTTCAAGAGGTGATAACAGCCCATGGACTACAAACAGGAGATCTGAGCAAGGCTCCTAATCCTTGAGTACAGGCAAAAACGTGTTCTTTTAAGAGGGTGTTTTTCATTGATGTTTTCTACTGTCAGCTGTTACTAACTTCAGGTATCTCCTTGCTAAATTAGTCAATTTTCTGTTTCCCATTCTGAGGAAATGTACCAACAGAGCCAAACACAGAACCCTGGGCTCCATTCCACAAGACAGTGTGTGGGCATGGCTGGTATTGCGCCATAAATACACCTTGTCTCTCATGTAATGCATTTCCCTCCTTGATCAGGAGAAACAAAAAAAAAGCAAATAACCTACACAATGTTCCTATTAATAAAAATCTAGATGGGAAACTCCTGCACTGTTATCCTTCTGCCAGAATAGCACTAACACACTCTGTTTAGAAAAATCAACAGTAGGCTTTAGGCAAGACATATAAGAAGGCCACAATAGGCCTGACCCTACTGTTATCCTATGATTTATAGTCTTCTTACAGCAATGTACTGTATTTGACACTGGCTAAGGGGTTAATCAGTTCTGAGCATTGGCTTGGTAATAGGGTCCTGCCCTCAGGGTCTATTCAATCAATCAGAGTTGTCCAATGCTGTAATGCCTCAGTTCTGTGTGTAGGCAGATGAGTGTGCTGTCATTCAGCATCCTGGAGGTATATGGGCTTTGAGAAGCTAAGTGGAAATTCCACCTACACCAGGGCTGTCAAGCTCACTCCATGGAGGGCACTGACTGTAAGAAGTGAGGTGACCATGTTGAAAAAAGGGTCACTAACTTCTCCGAGGGCAGCCTTAAGCCTTGGACCTGCTGAGAATAGGAAGCTACAGCCATTTTGAAGGGAAAGGCTTGGTCTCATCCTCTTAAGAAGGAATTGCTCTTCAGGCCTTGTTGCAAAAGCAAATTTTCATCTTGAGCAATATAAAGGAAAACTGATATTAAGAATACATTTCTTCCCAAAAATACCCAAAAATTCCTGAAGGCATAAGCTCAGGAGGAAAAGGAATCTTGCATACTTCTGTAGAGGACATGGGGGGCTAAAAGAAATATATATGTGCTTAAAGGGACATTATGTCAGAACCTGGAAGAAACTGACTTGGGTGATGAACTGCTGTACAGTATGGCATCCAGCTTGTAAAAGATATTTCTCAACCTCTCAGTTCAGTGCTTATGTGCAACATTTTAAACAGTTCCTAAAACAACTACGGCTGGACCATTGAACATAGCTGTATTGTGTTGCTTAGCTGTGTTCCCCTTGTGTGCTGTTGCTGCAGAAACTGGTATGCATCAAGCTCTCCAGACCAGCAGTCTGCCTGGGTTTGCAGATGCCTTTTACCCTGAACTTAGGGGGAATTTGAAGCAATATCAGGCATTTGCAGTGCTGGTGGTCCTTCCATCAGCTACCTCCTCCAGGTGACCTTTCAGAATAGCTAGTACTCATAAGATGAGTACCCCCAAAAGACACACACTCATATAAAACTGCATTTATAATACAGCACATTCAGACAGTGCTTCTGTTGTCTGAAACAGCCTGGCTACTGTGCAGCAGCAAGGTGTTTCAGATGTAGAAGTGAGGGTCAGAGCTCCTGCAAAGCATGGAGGGAGGGCACTTTGCTTAAACCTTTTGTTAATAATTATTCACAAGGATATCTGAAGCAAAATAATAGCTCTCTAAAGACAGAGTTCTTTATTTATCCTAATTATAGTTCTGTATGAGATTACCCAGTACTAGGTATCAGAGGAAAACTAAAGAAGCTTTCTGCAGTAATAGTACATATGTGTGAGGTCAAGAGTTTTTCAAAAAGATTCTGCAATACTCTCTGAGCAGGGGAGGAGTGGAAATGTGATCCTTCTCTCTGGGTGGTAAATAGGAGGTGTAGGAAATTGTGTGTGCATATGGGGGAAGGGAGGGATAAATGTTTCTGTTTAGACCTCAGCAGAGCTTTCAGCAGCCAGTATTTCAAAACAGAAATGGGAACACATTTGACATAACTGCATATGCTCTTTCTTTTCATTGACAAAAGATGACATCATTTACTTGGGTCAAAGTAGTGATGATGACAGGAAAGCTAGTCTCAACACACTCAGCAAGGGTTTTACCATTGGTTTAAATGGAGATAGGTAGAAAATCCATTCTTACCAAAACTGGTAGTTAACAAAATGTACACATTTGTGAAATGTGCATATTTCAGACATGGATCAATATAACTTAAAAAATATAGACCTACAGAAAATGCATTTACTTTTGTCCAGAATAAGCTTTAAACAATGTGATTATTACTTATTATATAAAATATTTGTGCTCATGAAGGATTAGGCAGAAGGCATTTCTTACCTCTTTTTTTTTAAAATTATTTTTTATTTGCTTCAGTATAGCACTTTTTTCTTTTTCTTTCTTGAACAAGATATTTGTATCAATAACATTAATTTATATATATGGAAATAGAGTAGTGGGTGTCCATGCAGACATGATCCTTTTTTGTGTTTGGCCTCACCACCTGGCCTCATCTCTAAGTAAGAAAAATAAATTGTAATACGAAGAGGGTAAAAATTGATCTGTGTTTTCTGCTATAGGTAATTTCTGCTGAAACTCCCAAATTGCATTTAAAATAGTGTTAACATGTACTTGTTTGGAGTGGGAGTATTTGTGGTTTGTTTTGTTTTGTTGGCATTGCTGTGCCATGGAAATCATTGAAAGCATCTCCATGAGGACAGTATCAGCAATTAATTACCTATGACATGGCATTCAGCAAACCCAAGGAAAATCTTGGTGTTCTCTAAGCACCTAATTTTGAAAACATTTACACAGCACAGTTCATTAGACAAAACAGGTCAGGATACAAGTTTTACGTCTGCTACAGCAATGTGGAAATGGTCTCTCTTGTCCTCTCTAAGTGTCTGTTCATTCTCACCCCTGCACCTGCATACACTTCCTCTTGTGTTTGTAGACTGATCAATTTCAAGCACATCTATAACATGTAGGATAAAACACCTCCAAAGGATGTACAGCCACAGTTATAACTACTCCTTTTTAAAATGTTTCTTCAAAATATAAGAATGATGTAACACATTTAGAAAAAAAATTGAAGAATCTTTCTTTCTTTCTTTTTCTTCCTTCCTTCCTTCCTTCCTTCCTTCCTTCCTTCCTTCCTTCCTTCCTTCCT
>VZTX01026370.1:540163-592125 GCA_013400915.1 Pardalotus punctatus | reverse complement strand
TAACGTCCTTACTCATTTACTTCCTTCCTTCCTTCCTTCCTTCCTTCCTTCCTTCCTTCCTTCCTTCCTTCCTTTCTGACATATTTTTATATTATCTATAAACGCTTCAATGTTTTTGATTTTTTTCAAATGCTGTTCACTCTATTTACCACTGGAGGACAGGTCAGCTCAGAAAAAAATATCCATAACCAGCACAAACTAACTGGGAACAACAAAGTCACATTAGATAAGGAAGACACATTTGGAAACATTTCTATTGTTTTTATATTTTCAAGGCTGGTAGTGTTAAATGTGACCCCTGAAATTCTGAGGCCATTTCAATGGTTACTTTCTAATAGAAGAGGTAAAAGAAAAATAGCAATACACCAATGTAGTTGCTTCCAGTTCAAGCTCAAGATAATTCACTCTTTGTTGAGAGACAGAAATAACTATGTTTTTTGTGAATCAAATGGCTATTATTATTATTAGCATTGAAATATTTAAATCATTCTGTATGAGAAGAAATGAGTTGGAGAAAAAAAATCACTAAATCAAAAAAGCACAATTGCTGGACAATGCCATGCAGGTTGTTTTTTTTTTTTATGTTCAGAAAGAATCTGCAATATACATGACCAAACAGATATGTGATGAAGGTAGCATTTTTAACTGCATGCCTTTGACATCTCTTTCTTTGACATCAGCATTGTAATCAGCCACCAATGCTGCCATTTCAGCAGACAGTACAAAATTAGCAGTCAAGAGAGAACAAAAGGAGGCAGTTCATCTTTTTATAATGCTCTTAAATGTTACAATTCACAAATGAATGCTGATGCAGTGCATCATGTAGTACTGCATAGTGCTCTGAAGCTTCATTAACAAATAAAATATTTTTCAGCTAACTGCTCTTGAAGGTAGCATCATGTATAAACTGGCCATGGTCTGACTATGATGACAAGTCCTGGAGAAAAACATCTTCTCTACCTAAATCAGTTTGCTTTTGTTTTGATTTCCAGTGTAAATAAGTATTTTAAATTTAAAGCTGCAATATGTGGGGTTTTTTCTGTCATGAAAGCTTTCTGTGCAAAAAGTTTCAAACAGCTTCCTCTTCACCATGCATCTGGGTATGAGAATATTGTGCATATGATACCTGATTTTAATTTAAAAAAACATGTATCACCACAAAAAACATTACTCTATAACAAAAACACTATATAAGTACTTAATATTTTGTATCCAAATGTAAATTATCCAAGATTTCCCTGCTTTAGGGGGGTAGAGAGTGAATCAAATAGAAAACAGGAAATACTCACAACCCAAGGGTTTGAGAAACAAACAACGATTTTGAATACTTGACATTTTTTTCATTCAAATTGCTATATTACAGAGGGAACTGTATTTCAGGAAATACTGAGAACTATCTGATGTACACAGAGTATTTTAATTGCAGCATATTTCATTAACATGTGCTATGATACATACAGAAACCATTTCAACAGTTAAGACATTTTAAATATGCTGCTGTCATGGTCTTATTGGTCAGAGTCATCACTGATGTCCTGAGTCACCACAGTAGTATAAAAACCTGCTAAGTGAAACTGTCCAGTAATTTTTTCCAGTGTATTCTGGCCCCCAGTTAAAGTGAGAGGCAAAATCCAAAAGGTCTATGTGAACTTGACCTTGCAAACATTCTTAAATCAAAATCTAGAGATCAGTTTAATCCTAAATGACACATATCAATCAGAGTTCCTCAAAGGCCAGTAAGACCTTAAGCCCTTCTTGCCCTTGTTGCAACATCTTGTACTTCAGAAAAAGGTGGAAAATATAAACCCCACAAACCATAATGAATGTCAGAAAGGTGGGAAAAAATCCTTTCTGCCCACTGCTAGTAGCCCTGAAAATGTTACTAAAATGCATGAAATCCTCCTTCCATTCCTCTTAAAATAATAACTAATTTAACACTCACAGATTTCTGAAAAGGAATGTTAGGGAGAATGCAACATTGCTCCCTCTTTGCAGGCTGGAGCCCAGATGCAGAGGCTGGAGTGTGCTAGGTCTCTCCTTTGGGGCTGAGGGCTGCTGAATTGAGCTCCTTGCCAGTGAAAAGCACAGCACCAAGCAGCTGACAGGATACTGATACCTGATTTGATGCCAGCTGAGGGAATCTTCAGGGCCTGCTGGTGACGTTGGCCATATCTCACTGATTGCAGTGGCAGCTTAGACACCCAGTGCACATACAGACACTTGTGTGAAGATACTTATATGTTGGATTCTTAACTTTGAGTTTACTTCCATTTCTAGCTGGAAAGTTAGAAAGCAGGACTAAAGAAGTAGTGACTTTTTTTCCCAAAGAAAATGTACTGTTGATGACAGACATATTTCATAATGCATAAGTGACTTAAAGTCACTGAGCTAGGAGCGCAAATTAAGATACTGAAAATAAAACTGACCAAGTGAACATGTGCATCACATAAGTAGCATCCATGTGAATAACTCCCAAAAGCACAGCAGAGAAACTGCTCTCTTTCCTTACCAAAAGGTTATGCCAGTCTCTAGCTACAATGCATATAAACTGTATTTCTTGTATCATTTGTCTTTCAGATATATAGTATGTACTATCTTACATTTTCATAACATCCTGTGTTCTAACAGCGGACCTGGGACATAGTGACTGAAGCATAGTCCAATAAGGAGGACAGGAAAGTGATTGCATTGACCATAAAGAGCAGGACACAATCCTACATCCTGATATAGACTACCATAGCATATCTGCTCCATGTCCAGCTTTTTCTTAGGAACACACTAAGTGTTGCACTTTTCTCCTGGATTTGCAGTTTTCACAGACTGGGACTGACCAATGAAGCTGACAAACAAAATGCCCAATGAGGACTGGTCCTGCTGCCAAAAAAACAGGGCAAAGCATACATATAAGTAAATGGTTTGCTGGATCTACTTATGAACTTTGTTGCATTGAGTCTTCAGTAAACTTACAATATCAAGTAGAAAAATAAAGCTGCTCACAGCTACTCGAGAAGCTGAACAAGCACAAGTGGAAAAGGCCAAAACTTAAACATCAGCATTTACGAAGCTAACCACTATTACCATTACCTTTAACACTGCTGAAAAATTCATTCCAGACTTGTATCTGGATTCTTACTCATACAATAAAAATGATTACATTAAGTTTTCTTAATATTGTGGTCTTTGTGTAAACGAAATGCATGTTGAAATGTCACCTATTTGGAAAAAAAATGACTTAGTGTATGTTAGACAAGCATATTGACAGAATGATATTTCCTGCCTGAAATCAAAAAGGGATCTATGTTCCCATAGGAATTTATAAAGCAACTGGAAGAAAATAAATAGCCAATTGTTAGTTAGGGGGTGTGTGGGTGAACTTTTCAATAAGATTTTTCTTATTTTATTATTTTTAAGTCAACTATTTTCAATTATAAAATCTCATTTAAGGAGTTGATTGGAAAGAAGAAGTGAGTCATTAATCTGTGTATGAGGTTATTTCTTACTTTTTTAGTTATTTCTTTTTTTGTTCTTTCCAGAATTTCTAACACAATTGAGTTCTTATTTGTTTGAGAGCAGGAATAGTGTTAAGAAAGCTGAAAATTGGGGCTGCTTATCATGAAATAATCCCTGTTTTCCTACAGGGATTGGATGGTTTCCTCTGAAGTCCAGACAATATTTCCTACCTCTGACGACTACCTAGGCTAGCTGTGTTTCACTTACGAAGGTAATTAAGTTTTCTACTAAATGTTCATGTAAAATACATGACGAGTACAAAGCTCTAGAGCCCTCTAGTGCCTGTCATTCTGCTTCCTGTGTATCTCCTCAGGAGTAACTCCACTGATTTTAATGGAGAGGGCAATTCAGCCTGCCCACGCACAACTGTGTGCTGCTGCTGCCATCTAAGCTGGTACCACAGCAAGAAAAGCCAATGTGACTCTGAAAAGGACATGGTAAGGCTGTAACTGCTGGAGCTTTGGGATGCTGTGATGGCCCCTTTACTTGTTCCATAAACAGTTCCATAGTTACCTGGATGGAAGCACACTGCCTTTTGGAACTATGCTGGCTGGGGAAGAAAAAAATGGGTTCTGTAAATTGTATATTGTTTTATATGTGTAGAGGTTATTGGTATAGGGCTTTTCAAGGTTGTTTGCTCAGGAGTTTGGATGCATCTAACTTAAAACACAACAACATTTGAAACAAAAATTGAGAAGGATGTGCTCGGTGAAATTTGAAAAAAAAAGGAAAAAAAATAAAGCAGGAGGCTTGGATGAGAATATTATATATGCTGCAAGAAGTGTGTCCTGCTGAATAAGAATAAAACCTGAATTCTGGAATACAGTATTGACCACAGCAGTGGTAGGTACCTGCAGATTGCATTGTCCAGTTTGAAACAAAAGAAATTCACTTTTGAAACATTGCACATATGGGAACCAATGCATAAGAAAAGTAGAAAACCATCACCATTTTTGGTCCACTAATTTCTGGCCAGACCCCAGACTCACAAGAAAACTGAAGAGTTGATTCATATCTCCAAGTCCTTAAAATGTTCCCAAGGAGCTGTTAGACAACACTGGACAATGGAAAAGCAAACCACTTCTCTGGTCAGAAGCTCTTCTCCTGCCCATTGCCCATGCTCACGGAATCAAGATAGAAAGAGATTTACTGGAAGTATCAATCTTGCATTATTCAAGTACAATATGTACACATATGTGTACTTGTATGTGCTCAAGTACACATACTCCAGCAGTATTTTTCAATGTACAGTTAAACAAGACCACGCATTATGCTTTGACAATAGGAAATCACAAATTTTGTATGCATATTTATAGTATTCATATTCTTACCTAGAAAATAATGGCCTCCATTTGCTGTTTATGTATGGGTTTAAAGGAATTAATTTTTAAGGAAGCTCAAAAAGCAAAGTTGTGGTTAGGGTTTGCTAAAGCTACCTTCTTGGTGTAAATCTTTGTATTCACACTGTATCCATGTATGTATTTATAACTTGGAGAAATTCCATACATTTGGACCTAATTTTACTTGTCATATTCAAGACAGTATCTTTTAGAGGACTAGGAACACGAGATATCAGCATTTCTGATTATAAGGTGAGGGGAATCATTCTCAGGGGAATCATCAGCAGTACCTACAGCAGCCATGCCCATCCTTCTGGAGGTGAAGGGGAGACAGACAGACTTTTATGGAAACACTCAAGATCCTTCATACACCAAAACCCTTCTCTCCTATATTATGTCACTCAAAAAAAGCAAAAGGGTTTTGTTTTCTTGTGTGACCACAATGTATTTTGGAGGTAGGGAAGGTCACACATCAGCTCTTTGTTCATGTATTGGTTATGACACAGAATGGAGCACCTGCATTTTGAAAATGTGTGAATGTATATCGTAAGAGTGGAAGAGATGTGCTGAATTGCGCCCATGAGGTATAGCCAACCATCATAAAGTAGGGTGTTCTGGGTAAAGGATGTCTATAATCCAACTGTTGCAAACACAGCAAGATTAAAGAGGAGGCCAAGTAGGGTCTTATCATTAAGCCATTGAATGGTGTTTTGGAGACTTGACTTTAAACCTTGAAATGCACTGAAAAAAGAAGATTGGCTTACAAGCATATAACATGAAATAATAAAATAAAATCAAGGAAGAATAAGGGCAAAGGAGAACAAGAAAAAAATATCCTGGAATAAAATAGAAATTATTTAAGAAGAAAACTGGGAAAAAATAGAAGACAGAACATCAGATGGGTGTGAATAACCTGGACAGCGGTGACTACAGCATGGGAAACGGTTTGCTATCAGCCTGTACCACAGATCCCCACATGTAAAAGGTGCAAATAATGAGCAGGAAATGAGAGACTTGGAGCTTTGCATTAAGCCAAATAATGAAAATACTTCTCTATCACTCTGGAAACCTAATTTTAGAGTATTTTTCACCATGGTGATCATTCAACAAAAGGCTTTTGACACAATAATGTTCAGTGCTGCAATGCTTAAAAGTCATGCACTCAGCATATTCAAAAAATGGAATTCATAAAGCTGAGTCAGAGATCCAGCTTTGTCGTACGTTATCAGGAGGGAAAACTAAGTCTGTAGACTGGGATTCAAGATAGAGTATGTGGAACATGAAGATGCATGATCTCACTCTATCAGAGAGTTTCAGTGTACCTAAAATGTCTTGCCTACATTTAAACACCTGTTTCAGGGTCACTGTTCAGATTTCCAGGTTCCAAGGACCTGACATAATTCCCTGCTTTTAGACACCAGTTTGTTCCCGGGGCTGTTTAAGTATTTGGCCTTTGGGACTTGATCCCACATGACCCTTTCTGGCCAAATGCCCAAACAACTATTTACAGGGCAAGGCTCCTGCTATCTGGCATGATCGCCTTTCCCTTTCTCCTTGAATGTAACTCAGCGATAATAGGAAGAGAAGCTAAGTCATGGTCAAATCACTCCAGGGACTGTCAGTACAGATGCCCTCCTAGAATACAAAAGCTGGATGTGAAAATCCTCTTACAGTGAGGAGCTAGATCAAAGAGGTCCTTTGGCAAACAGCTGAATTATTAGAATCTCATGCAAATGCGGCCAGAAGCCTCAATTTCCCCTTGCACCCATGCAGTCAGATACGATCTCAGGGATTCTAATTAGCTGTTCATCTCCAGGATCTGACATATGCTGCTGCCTAACAATGTGTATATCTAGGGTGTTTCATACACCCCACGACATAAGAATAAGATTTTCCTAAATTTAAACTCTCAATTCTTGCTAAAATGTGTCAGAATCGTGTGTTTAAGTGGACTCTGACAGTCTGACTATACATCTAGTAAAAATATATGTGAACGTGTCTATAAGTGCTTTATTCTACCTACACTGGGGATAACAGAAAGTTGCATAGGCAGCTTAAACTGCATTTTTAGCTTCTGACTACTTGCCTCTTCTACTGCAAAAGAAGAATATAATGTGATTCTTCTGGGCAGTAGGCTAGAGAGATGAAAATGTAGCAGCATTAATATCAAAGGGATACAAGAATAATTTAAAACAGTACCTGTGCAATGAGAATTAATAAATTAAATAAAGAAATAGAAAGTTTAAGTGAAAAAAGCACCCTGAGCATTAGAACTATTGGACTGCTGACTAATTTCCCATGGGAAGTAATAGGTGGGTTTTTTGCATCTTTATACAAAGTCCAGTCAAATGCAAATGTTCTATATAAAATGTTCAGAGGTTAAAGAAGAAAATGTGCTACTTTTCCACATATGCATTGAGTTTCTGTTTCAATGTTTTGAGTAATAACTCAACTCACTTAACTTATTTATAGTGACATAAATCTGTAGGAAATGTATTGACCTAAGAAAATTCAGAACCCTATTTTGCAAGGTGCTGAGACCCTCCTCCCCAGCTCTAAGTTTGTACACACAGGCTGGAAATATACAGAAGGTTTTCTGTTCTTCTCTGCACTTAGCGTTACAGTTCAAAGGTGATTCAGGGCACAATTTTGCAACACTAAAATTGATTTCAAGGCTCAGTGAAAGCAAAAATTACATGGAAATGCTACAAACTAAACCCAAGTGAAGACCATTTCTCTATTTGGTGAAGACCATTTCTCTATTTGAGACAGAAGTTAATTAGCAGATACCATGTTTTTTACAGTCCTCTGCAAATAAGAACAAGTTTCTAGGTAAATAAGTTCAAAAATAGAACAGAATTAGTGACATTCACGGCTATACATAAGGAGTTTGAGAAAGTTCCAGGATTTTCCAATGAAAATTGTAGAACTCTCGACCAAACATCAACTTCTTTCAGATTAGTTTTTCAAAGGAAAATATTGATTAGCAACCATTCCTGTTGTGGTTAAATATTTATCAACATTTTGGGGTTGATTGTGGATCTCATGAGAGTCAAATCTCAGCTGAAAAGTATATTGTCTGTGCATCCACGGATTATTTGAGTTCAAATATTTTTCCATTAAAGGAATATTATAGTGTTCAGGTAAACAAAGGAATTGTTGATTTTTCTCCATTTTTTATTTATTTAAAAGAAGTGTTGTGTGTGGTAGTCAAAACAAAAGCCTCTGTTGGACTTCTTTCTTGAGACAGTAGACATTAGAAATCTTCATTGATACATATCAAGTCTCAATTAGTGTTGATAGAGCACACATATAGAGGATCCATTTTGACATTTACCTAGATCTACTGCTCATGAAGAATGGCAAAATTAATGTAAAAATCTAACTTTATTTAAAATCTGTGGATTCTGGAGTGGAAATAAAAATAATAAGACTTATAAAAGGAAAGATTTTGTTTGGAATGAAATGGTTTCAAATCTGGGTGCATTCACTCAGCTGACAGTCAAATAATGACCCAAGACAGCTTGTGGTAAGCTAAAAGACCTCTGAGAGTTTTCAGCCACCTATTAAAATTATATATTTCATATCTGAAACACTCTTTATGAGAAAAAGTATTTGTGGGAAAGAGTAGGTTAAATTCTTCTCATGTACATACAGTCATTATTAAAGTAGTTAATCTGACTCAAAACATTGAAGGTACCAAGCTTTTGAGCACAGTGGCTGTGCTACACACCTAACATTTTGCAATACAATTAATGAAGATACAAAAAAAGAACCCATCTTTCCAGGCTGTTGATGTATTTGGGTTTTAAGCAAGCTCTTAAAAGCCAGAATATAGAGTAAGATTTAGCTTCCCTGCATAATGCATACATTGGACATAATTTTGTTGTCATTTCATTCAAGTGTACACAATTGCATGTAACAGTGTTGCATATGCATATTTGACAAAAGAAGTTGGGACTTATAATCAACAGGACATGTAAATCATTTGAAAGTCCCTTAACTTTTCTTATTTTACCCTCTATTTTATATTGAAAAGCAATGAGGGACTGGTTGGCACCATCTCAGAGTACATTGTGGTTTGTTTCCTCATTATGGAAATTTGTGGTTAACTTTGCATTTTGTTTTTTCTTTTCAACATTGTTTCATTGTTCTCTCCTCTTATGCTTAGAAGTATCTTGTTCAAAAAGGAAAAGATACTATTTCCCTGTAGAAATAAACCCAGGCCCACTCATGAAGAGAACTATTCATAATATAGGGCTAGAATTAATCTAAAAAATGCCCATCTGTGTTACAGAAAAGACCGCTGATTCATGCAACTGTACTGAATGCCAGTTCAGCTTTCTGAAAGAGCTAATGTTTTACTGCTACAAAGTTTAGACAAACATTTGCTCCCTCTAATCATTAGTCCAAATCCTTAGAGGGGTAGTCATGCCATGGCAGCTAATTTGGATACTTACTTCTGTTTATCATTTTCCAAAGGTGGCCAATCTAGTCAATGGGAAGAAACAGGGCCTTACAAGGGCTAAAGTCAAATAACTCTAAGGCTGTGTATCTTTCCCTTCTTCTTATTTGAGGAGTAGTTAACAACACTGTTAGGGATGCTTGGAAACTAAAGAGAAGAATCACACTGTTTTACTATAATAATATTATTCATTCAAGCTCCTCTCCCTCTTGTCCAAATAAGTGTTTCTTTCATTCCTCTTTTGCCATCATATCAGAAGGAAACTCAGAAAGATTCATGGAGGGCAAGTGCTGTGTCGTAAAGTGAAAGGAAACAGATGGTCACCCATGACCTGAACAGTAACACGGCGAATAAGCAGCCAGGGCTGAACATCTGCACTTTGGTTTCTGTAAGCAATAGGAGAGACAGGGTTCTTTGCTCAGCTTCATCTGACAGTTTTTCATAGGTATTACTTTATATTTTATTCATTTGTAGACTAAGATATTTCTAGACTGAAAGGTAAATGTCAGCTTTAACCTCTGTGTGGGTGTGTGTGCACTTATTTTTGAGTCTGTGTATAAATACACATGAAAATACTCATGTAAACCACGAACTGAAACAGAATCTCTGTTAAAAACGAGAAGCTCACAATGCAAACCAAAAGGGTCTTATGCTTGGTCAGTGGTGTATCCCAGAGAAACTCTTAGCAGCTCTGTTCTTCCATGAAGATAAGAGGTCTACCAATATCATCAGAATCTTCATTATACACCATTCCATTACTAATTCAGAATTTCTTTGAGTCCTTTGCTTTATATCTCTAGCAAGGAATACACTCTTCCTCAAAATATTGAGTTCTGCTGATTGACAAATAAATTAACTTACTTGAAAGTTGCAAATAGCTTTAAATAGCAGATATATATATATCATAACAGTGATTCATCTCTTAATAATGCCTCTTGTCAAAGAACAAGCAGTTTGGTTCTTTTGTTTGGGTTTTTTGTTGGGTGGATTTGGTTTTTTTTGTGTTTGGTTTTGGTTTTTTTGGGGGGTTGTTGGTTTTTTTTTGAGGTTGTTTTTTTTTTGTAAACAAAAAAGGAAAATAATTACACTAAGAATGAAGATAAGTAACTAACTTGAAACAGAACCTATCAAAATATTAATCAGTAATTCTTTCTAATTCATTGGTCTGATTTTCAATATATTCCTTTGTACTCTGTAGTGTAACTGTACTCTAGTTATCAATGGTTCATTGTCAAAGGCAACATATGTATGAGTATCCATGGGAGTCTGCTCCAGAACTGGTATCCATTGACCTGGATGAGAGAATAAAGAGGATACTTATTTAATTCAGATAACAAGACAGGGAGGATGTCCAGGAATTAAAACTCACCTTGAGAAATTGGAGGTGAAGGTCTGGCCAGAAAACCAGTCAATAATAATAGTGTCAGAAAGAATCAATTTCACGAGGGTCTCTGATATTAGAACAACACCTAATCAGAAGTTCTATGGAAAAATAATACAGACTTTAAGGCTACCATAAGAATACTAAAAGGCCTGGCACTATGACATCATGTACAAAGCAGTTGGCTTGTACTTAATGTAAACTCCAAACAAATATTATGTGTCCATATAGTCATTATGTATACTGCTGTTCACCTATGCTTAAAATAAATAAAAAAATAAGCACTGGGGCCATGGCTGTGCGTAACACGTTCAGCATGCATCAACAGCATTATCGTGCTGCAAAAAATTATAAGCACCATACTGGTAAATCTCAGCTGGTTTCCCTGCACTTGAAGGAAGGTGTAGACCAATTATGAGAAGAATCATCAGGTGTTTAGAAACAGTACCTTGGAGGAAGGAGTTAATACATTTAGTTGTTTACACTGAAGAAGAGAAAGTAAAAGTGAGAGTATGATAACATGGTCCCAAAAACATCAAAGATCAGAATAATCTGTTTCTCAGCTTATGGTGGATTGCATTCAAAGGGTAGAAAAGAAGATTTGGGTTAGGTAAAAAGACAAAAACCCTGTATGATAGCATAAGAAAATGAGGCATTGCAAGAGATGGGCTGAGGAAGTCGTGGAATCTTCATAATCAAAGGTTTTTAATACTGTATAAACAAGGACCATCAGGAACAATATCAGTAAAATTGATTATGTTTGAGTTATTGATGAGGCAATCTAACAAAATACATTAAAGGACTACAGTTCAGTGAAACAACCTTTGATTCCCACTATTCTACCTAGGAAACATATTTTAATAGCAGACTGAGAGAGTATCTAAAACCAAATTGTTCAAGATATATATTTTTGATCCACAAAAATAATTAATACCTTCTCAATAATCCTTGTGGCTTTGTAGACCCAACCAGACTGTTGACGTCCAACACAAAAGTAACTGTATACCTCAAACTGACACATAAACACAAGAGTAGTCGTGCACATCTTCCATTTTTCCTGCCATGCAGTGATATTCTCAAAAAAACTAAATTAACTAGGTGGGTAGTTCTCATTTGCAGCCATAACTCAGATATTGCCATCAGTGAGCACACATAGCATTTTAAGTACTGATTGTCCAGTTATTTAAGTGACACCCAAGTCATTAAAACTAAGCTTTCTAAACCTAGCTGTACCTGAGCTCCAGACAAACCCATTTCCCTATCCTGTCTGCACTTACTATTATGATCAAAGGAGAATGGCTTTAAGTGAACAAAACAGCATTTTAAAATACTGAGGCAAGGATTAAGTATGAAACTTTAATCATAAAGATACCACAGCAACAACAGATCATGGAGAATTAAACTGAAATTATATCAGTTGCAGTGTGGTGTCATTCTGGTACACTATCAGAAAATATGGAGTTTTGCATGAAGTAGCTAATAATGCTGGACAGCACCTTCTATAACCTCACTGGGAAATTTGGAAACTCTGCCCCAGGAAGTAACAAATCCCAGGTAACAGCATTTCTGAAGGGAGATTTCAGGGAGATCTCAGGCATCTGATGTGAACCACCAGTCTCCAGTCACCTGGAACTTGTACTCATCACCACAACAAATGCTACAAGTTCCTGAACCATAATCCTTCCAGTTAGCTCTATATATTCTTGATCAGAATGAAAATGCATTTTAGTTTGACCTAGATATTTCTGTACTACATTAGAACAAAGGTACTACACTTGAATAAAAAGAAATTACTTTTAATGAAGTCCATAAATGAATATGGAAGGCTAAAGTGCTTGTATATTTTTGTGACAAAGGCCAATATAATATGTTAGAGAGATGTGCCAAATTACACACAATCAGTTCCATCATATACATGAGTTTGGAATTTGTCTTTTTTAATGCACAAATATCAGAAAGAGTGGAACATGTGAAGATTCACAAATGCAATTTATCTTACAAACAAACTGCAATCACACCAGACTGAACAAGGTTAGCCTTGGAAGGAAGAAGAAATGGATGACAGCAGGGGAGGACTCATCTGATCAAATGTAGACTCCTACAGTGCAAATCTGATCTAACCAGCTGGATTACCCTTCTTGCTAGTGGAGAAAAACAAGTACACACAGGGTGTTATTCCTCACATCTTATTTAGGATAGGTCAGATTAATTATGCCCTGCAGTGTCTTTGTCTTTGTCTTTCTAAAGACTGTAAATGGAGCCTAGGAAAAGTAGTTTGAATATAGACATCTAGATTGCAGACTTGTAAAGTGATGTGAGATTCCACTCTTAACAACCAATCAAAAGTTATGCCAAAAAAGGAAGCTAAACAAAAAACAAACCTTAGATAAGCAAGAAACCAATCTTTGTTCTTGTCAAATATTCTGAGGAAACATTTGGCAGAAACATTAACCTGAAAAAAGCAAACTATTTTTCCTGATAAGGTTTTTTAAAATAAAATTTGCAAAAAAAATATTTCAATTTCGTTTTTCTTCCTCTCCAGTTTTAAGCATTTATCAAGTTGTCTTTTCCTCTCTTTCTCCAAGTGGTTCCAGTGGAGACAAAAAACCTGAAGATTTGGTACTAATGAGAGGCTAAAAGTACAGCTATAGACTCAACTCCATCATGGTGTGTCTTTGTTGACTTCAGTAGAATTCCGCAAAATGAATTTGACCTTGGATGTTTTCAATCAGTGTGTTCCAAATGAGAAAAAATTGTTGTTAGTAAAGACCAAAGAGGGAAATAAATCAAAGACACAAAGGGCAGCCAGTCGTCCAATTCTCTCTGATGCTCAGTGGGAATTGGGTGCTTAACAGCCCTTAGTATCCTTGAAAATCTCCTCTTGGGATTTGAAAATAAAAAGAGAAATGGGTGACCTTGTTTACCTTCCAAAAATTGCTCAGTGAGAAGTTAGGTCTTTCTGTTGTTTCGGGGAGGGGGGAAAATGAAAGAGAGGCAGAAAGACTGAATAATTTTTTAGAAATAAAATTTTACCATAGCGGATCACTCCAGTAAGAAACTGGGGGGAAGGGATGTCATTTGTTTGTTTCAGCTTTCAAAATGTGTGTTTGAATCAGTTTGCTTTCCTTTGTGAAAGGGAAAGGTAATAAAAAAATCCATGTCTAGATCAAAACAGTTCTTGTTTGGAAGGGAACATGTAAGGTTCCTGCAAGAATGACAGCCAAAGTTCTTTAAAAAATACAAGCATGGGAGGCACATGCTTTTGCAAGATTATATAGGTGTTAATTAACTCAAAGAGCCAATCAATCTAGAGACCTGTCTCTTTCCTTCTCATATATACATTAGATTCCCTCTCTCTTTTCATCAACAAAATTGAAATTAAAACAACAAGTGTATATCATTTGCCTTTGCACATGGTGTGGGAGGTAGGAGTAAAGAGTCATTCATATATATGGACAAAAGTTTATATTAAAACATGAATCTCATTCCAGCTGTGACGATAAATCGGGGTTGAAATGAATTCAGGTCTCTGGACCACTTTGCTTTAACCCAACCAGCCATACAGCAAATTACCTGGAATGATTAGATTGCAGAATTGTACCCATGGGCCCCTTACCCATTAAGCAAGGGGTGCTAGAAATTCTGTCACTGCTTCAACAGAAATGAAAAGGCCAGCTAACATTATACAGGATGTTTCTGTTCTGCAGCAAGTGCCAGGAAGGCAGCAGTTTTTAATCCCTGCTAGGGAGTTCCCCCTGTCCTTCCTCTTTTTTACATGGATTTGATTGAAAGCTTTTTACTCATTCCTTGCACAAAAAGGAAGGTAAACACAGCTGTAAAATTTTAATGGCCTGAAGATAAGTGCACATATTTTTGTTGTTTTGGTATTGCAGGCTGTTGACTGAATTTCAAAGAAAGCAGTAACAACAGAACAGTGAGGGATTGTACTGACTCAGGAGATGCATTAATATTCAGAACATTCTACCAAATATGCTTGGGAATATTGTCAAGTATAATAAATTCACCACAAATGCCTGAACTGCTATACATTGCAGGCTACTACAAGCAGCTGGTGAAATCTAAGGTAACTGACCAAAAGCATGAATACATGCTTTATAAATGATTCAGGCCTCAAGCTCCCTTTGACTAAGTGAGAATATGCAGCCAGGTATAAAATGAATAGAGGGGCAATGGCCTTTGTTAAAACAATATAAATGAACACAAGCATGACATGGTTATAGCATGTGACTGTACTCGGAGCATGCTGTACATATCTGATGTCATTACTCCTATAAAGTTCAGTGTGTGAATACTGACAAAGAAGAAAAGGAATTATTTAAGGTCTGTGAGTCCATTCTGTTTTAAAGATCATTTAGCTCCGTGCAGTCAGGTTACAGCTTGCAATGAACATTTGTATTTCTGGGTGGTAGAAAGCTAAACTCAGCACCATACAGACATTTGGAGATGCTCTGTCCCCTCAAAAAATAATAGCTACCAGAATAAGCAGTATAGAAGGCTAAAGCAGAACTGAGCCATAATTTTCTACACATATGTGCATATACTTAATGTACATGAATTGTCTCTCAGTACAAAAGTTTGCTATACATATCTTCTCTTCTCTTACAAATGGAAACAAAGGATCTTTACTACAGTCACTATGCATCTAGAATGATTCTGAATTATTACTACTTTATCCAGGCTCTTTGCAACTCAGTATCCAAGAAATACCTATTTGCTGAAATTTTCTACAGCAAAAATATTTTTCACATTAGATTCTCCTTTTTCTATTGGAATTACATTTCTGAAATGCTACTTGACTCCCAAAGATAATGATCCTTGAACATGCAGAAAAACACCTCTACTTTCCTGGGAAGCATCCAAGTCTATGAGAGGTGCTGCAATTGGAGAAAAATGAGGTGAAAACCTAATAGAGGTTGAATTTTACTGCTTTGATCTAATTGTTGTTAATCCTTGAGTTCAGCCTCCTAGTCAGAAGGAGCAAAAAAACATTTACAAAAAGGAATAAACAATGGGTGATTCATTGCACAAGACAAATTATTAAAAACTAGATAGTGACTCTTTTTGCACAGCTCATCCATGAATTACAATACAGAAAACATTTACACTTTCTAATTTGAGGGAAAATGTTCCTTCTGGTCACTACAACTTTATATGTGGTACCATAAAGAGACCACCTATTCTGAAAAAAACTGAATTTAAGATGGCTATTCACTCAGGGATTGCCTACAACTTTGCTGGCAATATTACTTGCCCATACACAGACACTTCCATTATATTGGTCTGGTAAAATAATATACATACCAAGCCAAGCATGGACCAAAGCAGTGAATAACTGAGTAAACCTCCATGTCAGTTGCAGCCCAACTGTAGCATTCATTGTCTGTTATATGTGTTTAATCTGCACGTAGGATTATTGCAAATTTGTAAATTAATGGAGAAGCACTCATATGAATGACTGATCAGCCATATTTATGCATACACAATCAAAAAATCATTTAGGTTGGAAAAGCACTCTAAGGTCATTGAGTTCAACCATTAACCCAGCACTGCCAAGTCCACCACTAAACCATGTCCTAAGTGCCACATCTACTTGTCTTTTAAACACCTCCAGGGATAGTGACTGATCCAATGCCTGTCCACTATTTCAGTGAAGAAATTTCCCATAATATCCAACCTATATCTCCCCTGCCACAATTTTAGGCCATTTCCTCACTTATGACTTATGAGAAAAGACTGGCCCTGATCTTGCAACAGCCTCCTTTCAGGTAGTTTTAGAGAGTGAGAAGGTCCCCTCTGAGCCTCCTTTTCTCAAGCTAAACACCCTCAGTTCCCTCAGTCTCTCCTCGCATGATTTACCCTCTGGACCTTTCCCCAGTTCCATTGCCCTTCTCTGGACTCATCCCAGCAACTCATTGTCTTTGTTGTAGTGAGGGACCCAGAACTGAACACAGGATTTGAGGTGTGGCCTCACCAGTGCCCAGTACAGGGGGATAGTCACTTCCCTGGTCCTGCTGGCCACACTATTGCTGATCCACGCCAGGATGCCACTGGCCTTCCTGGCCACCTGGGCACACACTCGCTTGTGTTCAGCCAGCCAGCTGTTGACCAGCATCTCCAGGTCCTTTTCCATTGAGTAGCTTAATATAACCCTTAAATTCAGTGCCTACATCTCTGCTTAAATCAGATGTCTCTGCATTCATGCATTCAGCATGTACAATTACACAAAGAAAAGGTAAGGAAAAAGGCAGGTTTAAAATGTGATGAGATGAAGTATTTTAAATGTAAGCCCAGTATTTCAGGACTGCATCATTCTAGTATATTTAATTACAGGGAACACTGGAAGCAGTATCTAATTAGCTGAGCACCTGCAGCCTCAAATTTCTCATGATGTTTTCAGGAAAATATTTCACAAGTATCTATCATTGCCGGCATGGTCTGTAAACAGAAGGGGAAAAAAAAATCAAGCACAGAAATTCAAGTACTTTCAAAATAATAATCCTTGTATACAATATTTTTAAACTATCTGGAATGTGAAAATAAATCCTTATGCTGTTAAACTGAAAACCTTCATGAAAATCTTAACTGCAGTCTTATGGCTGCTTTAGCACAGCACAGAGTCAGTGCCCAGAAAAAACTAGATGAATCAATCCCTGATTCTTAGACTGGCTCAGTTCTCCAGAATGAGACAGCTGCATTTGCGAGGAATTCTCCCTTTGTCTGGCATACTCTCTTTCCTCCAAATCTTGAATGCTTTGAAACATGAAATCCATAATCAGATTAATTACACAAAATCAATCAGGTACATTGGTTTTCCAGTGGTGTCATGGTGACATGACAGTAGGAATTCCCAAATTCCACAGACATGAATAATCCAACAGCCTGTATTCCTAGTGTTATTCTTGATATGGATTTCACCATTAAACTCAGACAACTGATTGTAATATAAATAGGAAAGCTTGACTGGAAACACATCAGGGCCTTGGAGAGAAATTGGATTTTGACCCAAATTTTATGTCTGGTACCAATCTACACTGGACTAAGTCAAATCATGACCTGACATTTGGGCAAATTCCCAGCTGGCTTTTACAGTGACAGTTCTGGCTCACCCTTAATGCCTTCTCTAGCTTTGGAGATATAAGATAGGGGTTGGGGTTCTAGTTTTCAACAAGATTCTCTATTTCAGGCCCAGACAAAAAGAACTAAATTTAGTTACAGCTATGCAGAAAAGTCTTTCTCTTCCAAGTATATTCTAACATAAAGAAACGTTAGAGATAATATCTTACTAAATTGGATATTATTTAACTGAAATTCCTTACAGTACACTGTAAAGACATAGCTAGCAGTATTATCTTTGCTAATGAGCTGGCTTCCTAAGAGTTTGATACACAAAGGATTAGAAACACCAATTGCATTTATATCAGTGTATGAATGACAAGTAATGACAGTTAAAGGATCTTTAATAATAATCATGATAACTTCCTCTGGAAAACACTCCTACAACTTTAATTGATGTACAGAATTTTGTTAAAAGAGATGGAAGTTCTTAGGAACAAACTGAGTATGTCTTCTTATTATGAGTTTTAAAGGACCTACAGTTTACTCTGAAGAGATCTTATGAATCTATGAAAGAATTTATAAGCAGAATTTTTATTACAGTTTATATATTTGCAAAGATTAAGGTGTACAGTAACTACTTTATTTATTTACCAAGTCTTATACTTGAGGGGCAAACATAATAATAACAATTAAAATGGAAAACAGCAGGAACACTGAGCACAGCAATCTGGTTACAATGGAATTCCTGCTGGTAGGACAACAGGAACACATCAAACAAGAAGCAGTACTGAAGAGAAAAGGAGCCAGTAAAAATAATGAACTTTTAAATTATAAACAGAAATGGACAACCTTCTCTTTAAACAATGTAAAAAAGGTGAATATAAAATTCAGTTACACGAAATAGGCAGAAAGCCACTATGAATAGAAGCACAGAAGACAAGTTATTATAGTATGAGGGTTGTTTGCTGCATGGTTGTCAGTGAAAATGTATTGCTCTTATATTCCTTTCAAAATTAAAATGCTGCATCTGGGGACAGCTGTTGACTGATAAGGAAAGACTGCCTGGATTTCAGTGACATTATTTCTGTGCAACAGCATGTAGAAATTAATTTAGTTAAAGGGAAGACATGAAAATAAAACTGAAATAGAATGGATTTTAAAATGCCTCTTTTCCAAAACCCAGAGTTTATTATTATTATTATAATTATTGTCATTGTTGTTGTGGTTGTTACTATTATTATTATTATTATTATTATTATTATTTAGTTTTTATTTCCCTTCAATTTCTGGTGCTGAAACATGTTTCTTTCAGATGATTCCCTCCTGTCTGCAAATCCATATAACTGAGATATAATGACAGTTGTGAGCATTTGGAAGAGTGTTCTATACATCTTTTGATTGAACATTTTACATTCTGTATCCTATTTTTAAAGGCTTTATATTAGTTGAGTGAATATCAGCCAGTACAAGATTTGCCTGGAAATGGACCAATAGCCACACCTTTGCTGTCATTTGTCCACAATGCCTAGGGATTTAATGGAATAGAATACCTGCTTTATATAAAAATACTCATTTTAAAACAAAATGAGATCAGGCACCTTTTTTTTTTTTTTTTTGCCACCTAGAATCAGAAATAAAACCGTATACAAACAATTCCCAAATGCTATACTGGATTATGGTTCTCATATATCCATATTTAGGGGCATTTTTCCTGGAAAAAATTTGCTTTTGTGTTTATCTCACTGAAATTCAGTAAGCTTGGAAATAATCTCATTTAATATTTCGTAACATTCCATGGGAATAAAGGTACATTCCCAACATTCCTAGTGGAAATCTTAATTTTTAATGCCATGAAAAGCTGAGTTATTAAGATACACTTCTACAACTTTCAATTTTACTTGTATTACAAAAGGTGGTCCTTGTCCTACAAAAGATGGTTCTTCCAGATGCAGAAAAATGCCTAAAAAAATATCCGCAAAACAACAATTTAATATTTTACAGAGGAGACAGAATACTTTTCCCCTGGTCAGGAATGAGCTCAAAAACATTGCTACTGTGATCCCTAGATCTTATGATTCTGATGAAATTTTATTGCTATGACAGTGTCCTACTCAAACACCAGCGTCTAGACTCATATGACACAACATTAATAATTTACCTTTTTATTTATAAAGCTCATCCTCTTTTACAAGTCAAGATGCTCTAAGATAACTACTCAAGATGTTCAGTGTATTTTAAATGAGGTCACAATAACTTCTGATAACATGACAAAGAAGGCCTTCACAAAGCTTTCAAATGGCAAAGAAATTTTAAAAGCATTAAGTTTGCAAAAGGAAACACTCACTACAAAAGTACCAGATAACCTTAACTCTGCCCTTTCTGTGTGTGAGCGCTGTCTTTCCCAGTACATAACTACCTATTCCTCCTCCTAAAACAAAAGCCTGGTTCTTTCTCGCTCAGGGCCAGGGAGTTTTGTGCTCAGGGAACACAAGCTACTCAATACTCCATTTGACCCACATAGTTTATTCACTGCACACAGTCAAAGCCCTTCTCCAGGCACTTCAGCACAATTCAACGTTCTTGGCCTTGCTCAGTGTCTAGCAGGTACTGGGACAGCCTGGTCATAAGCCTGCTCAAGTCAGCGAGGATTTTTCTATACATTTCACTGCACTTATGCTTGCCCTGAAGAGGTGGATGTCCCACAGAAGAGCAGAATGTGGCCGTTTAAGCAGGGGTGGTGGCATGACACATAACAATCAGGCACAGCTGAGCATGAAATCATTCCATAGTGAAATTTATTGTTCTCATCGTATAGATTTCCAGTGGAAAATAGAGACTCCTCCCTGCCCAACAAAAAAGAAAAAGAATAAACAAAAAGCAGTTTATCGGTTATTTGCTTTGAAAAGAAAAATGTACTGATCTGAGCAAAATACATCTTTGTGAAATAACTCCAAGTCTATATGCATTGTTATGTGTGGCATGTAAAGGAAAGGATTTTTCTCAAAACTTTGTATTTTTATGCATCTACCTTCATATGCACTTATTGAGTCTGAACACAGAGAATCTGGTTCAGAAAAAAAACCAATTTACAAGCACATTTTGATGCAGAGAAATAAAAAAAATATTTTTGTGAAACTACTGAAAAACAAGTCTCTGAGGCACTCTCAATCCAAATCTCAGCTTTCCCATCTACTACAAAAGCATAAAATTGCTTCCCTCTTTTGAAAATTGGGGTCTTTTCAATAAAATGTCCTTCCTATTCTCCCCTTCTACTAACTCTTTCCCTCCTTGGGGATAAAAATGTACCAGTTTTTCTTGTTACAGTTCTCAGACTAAAACCATCTCCCTGGTAGCAACCAAGCAAAAATCTTTTAAGTAAGTGACTCCTAAATAAGGGAGAAAAAAGAGTCTGTGAAACTCTGTGAGATCAATTTGGACTGTTTAACATAATTCAGAGCTGCCTATCAAGAAGAATAATCTTTCTCTTCTCTGCCAGGTGTCTGTATTTCTTCCTTTCTCCTGGAATTTGTATAGATGCATGTACACGATCAACAGAAAACTAATGTTTGTGTAAATTTAAAAAAAAAAAACAAAAAAACAAAACAATTTGTTTTCAGTTGAAGACCTAGTCTTACAAACATTATTCACCTGTTTTTGAAGAGTTTTTTTAATATTAAAATTTTAATCTTACAAAAGAATCCTTTTTAAAGTATAGCTGCTCCCAGACAATGCCAGTGAGGAGTTGCTTGCCTGACTTGTTTCTCAAAATTGGACCTCAACAATATTAATCACAGGATTCCATCATTGTAGCCAGGAATTTATACAAGTTAAGAAAAAAAATTTTGGATAACTGTGTCAGCAAACAGTGAAATTCACAGTTAAAAAAAAACAAGAGAAATCTTATTAAAATTCATATTAACTGTGGTACTTTAAAATCATTTTCATAAGAGAAGTTAAATGTTATTTAACAATTTGAGATAAATGTTCCAAAGAATTAAGTCTTGCAATATACAGAAAATATTTTAAGATAATGCATTAATCACACACAATCAGTGAGGGGTTTGGCTTTGACTGTGTTTTCCCAGGGCAGACACAAAGTCAAGTTTTGGCAAAAATCAATCTGTTATGAAACATGAGGCAGCCAACAGAGCATCATTGGTGCTTACTAAATATCTTGTATACTTATTGTTTCAGAAATCCTACAAGTAACAATAGATCAAAATACAGGTCCATGAACCAGTGCAAATATTAGCTGTCTAGCTAATATATTCATCAAGCTTTTTTCAAACGGTATCTTTGAGGAAAACTGCAAAACCAGACAGGTTTGCTGCTGCTTTCTTAAACAGGCATTGCACTTCTATTTTCAAAGGTAATGTTTCACAGCCTTTCTCTAAACTAAAAAGCATCTGACTCAAAAAATGTTCTTTTCTGTATAGAGAAAGAAGCAGGCAGGATTGCTTTCCAGCACACATCTGCGCCTCTCCTGAGTACTCAGGGAGCAACTCGTAACTGCAGGAATGAATGATTCCTTAACCAACTGCGCCACCATGAGGCCAGAGAACCCAAATGCACTAAAATCACACAAGCATCCATGCAATCAAATGTTTTTAAAATTAAGAGCCTTCATAAGCACGTATCTTACATATGTTTTAGAAATTTAAGAATTCATAAAGTCAACCAGAGAGAAAACACTATTCCAAATTAATTACAAATGGTTTGCCAAAGCATTGGAATTCACACTGACTTTTTTTCTCTGTCTTTTTTATTTACCACTATGTATAAGAGTTTCAGAAATTACAGAGTGTGAGGGATAATAATAATGGTATTGAAGACTATATTAATTAGGAATGGCTTCATTAATACGAATTTCTTTCCAGTTCTTGAAAATTAAACTTAAGTAGCTTCAGCATCTATTAAATATATCTGTATCATGTGGGGCTCAGAAAATACCTGTAACAATATCAGCAACCCAAGGGACCCAAATGGAAGTTTACAGTAAATATTTAACACATATTGAAAACATTAACATGAGCGCAAAGCACAGCATTAGTCATGGCTCCTTGGATGAGGGTACTGGAGTGAAGATACAGGTCTCAGCTTTCATATCATATCCAAGCAGTTAATGCATTCTCCCAAAAATAGAAACTAGAGTCCTCAGCCTCCTTCCTCCACAAAGAGATAAAGATCCACTGTCCAGGGGCATTCCTCCTACCATGTAGGGGCATGTAGTGAGTGTGAAGTATGGACTGTTCAGGAAGGAAAGAAAGGGCACACAAGAAAGATGGAGAAATCTTGATTCCATATTGTAATTTTGGCCTGTTTACCAAAAATTTTAGGAAGTGAGGAGCAGAGAGCAGAACTCAGGTCTCCCCTCCCAGTCAGATGCTCCCATCAACATGTTATGGATTCATATGTTCAAGTTCAACAGAAGAAGAGGGATTCTTTTACCCTCAGCTAATAGGATTCCCAGGTGTGCAGGGTAATCTCTCGGACAACAAAGATCTGAGCCTTTTCAACTCAAAAAAACTACATAAAACTTCTCTGTAGAAACGGCACCTCTGGGATGAACATGAAGATAAGTAGGAAAATGAGGAAGGTAGTATGCAAATTCAAGGGCTGGCAATGTGGCTTGTAGGGTTTTTTTCCTTCACCCTGAATCATTAGGGGCAGCAATCTGCCACATTCTAAGAGCTGATCCAGACACTGCATCTGATGTTTTCCCCATCTACTAAACCCCCAGAACATCTGCAAAAAGTGAGGCAAAAAGAGATAGAAGAAGATTTACCTTACTCCTACTTCAGATCTCATTCTCATTTTTAAAAGCCCAGACAGTAAAAAGAAAATAGGAGTACATTCCATACAGATCACAAGAAAGAATATTCAGTTCAAAACAAAGACAAGGTCACTCACTGTCATTGCCTATGTACAAGTGCCTCCTTTGGGGACAGTCATTTTTCAGGTTCCATCAACAATATGGACAAAAACTCTCAAACCCTAAACATAGGTAGAAAGTTGCTTTTGAGACACCACAGGATTTCCAAAACACCTGCATGATGGTGTCAAGTATAACACAGATCTACAGAGAACCTGTAGCTGAATCAAAAGGCCTACTTGGGACCTACATTTCAGCAACAGAATCATGCCCTAAATCTCAGTTGGTTCTATTGGTATCAAGGACTCATGTAGACAATTACAAGTAAGAAAACTACATTTCAGTTTTCTAGTCCAGAACTAGTTGCCATACATAAGGTTTGAACTGAAATATAAAGAAGGCCTTGCAACATGGCAGACCATCTAGACCAACTAGAGAGCCACACAGAAGTCTCTACCAGCCCTTTGAGATGCTTTCAGATGCCTCACTTGGATCTTAGGTGCCTCTTCAGAAGACCTGGATCTCCCACAGGTTCTGTCATCACTGCCAGTCCATGCAGATGCCTTGACTCCCCAGTGTGCCTCAGAGCAGTGAATACCTTTGTGCAGGTAGCCAAAAAGAGATTCTCATAAACTTGATTCAGCTCAGTTTGGATAAATGTCTGCCTGTGAAAGCAGCAGCAGCCAAGTTTCCAGAGCAGAAACTGGACTCAAATGTAGTCTTCACACAGGATGCATAGCTGAAACATCTCCCTCCCTGTGTGAAAGCTCTAATTCTTGCCTGTGGTTTCCAGCCTGGAAGGCACGTGAATCCTTCTTAAAGAGTTGAAAAAAAATATGACTAGGAATAATGGGCATATATAGAGAAAACTACAGAGCAAACTACTTATAAGATACTTGTTTTATGTTGCAGTCTCACACCTCTAATGCAAAATATTTAAGTGTCCACTAACAAAAATAAATTTAATACCATTTCCTTAAGCTGTCATAGAGTGAGACCTTCAGCAGCTCTTCCTTCTGGAATAAGAAACTGGAGGAGATTTAAGCCAAATGTGTGAATCCTAGCCTAACTGCTGCCCTAGGGAGACACTTGTGCTGCTTCTCTGCAAATTCCTGACTGACTGGGTTAGCTGATCCCTTGCTCAGGGGCAGCAGTTGTTATGAATCCCATCACAGATATCTGATGCCTATTCTGAATTGTAGAAGTAACTTTGGCATCTAGGATGGAATGGTAAAAACTTTGAGTGATGATTCTCAATAGAAACATCTTTTTTTTGGACTGTTTTTATTTCCCAAGCTGCCATAGGACCGGCAAAAGAGAAAGATTCAAAACTACCTAACTAACATTTAATATTTTTAATTTTCATATTTCTTACTAATAAAATAACAAGGAAAATAATCTTTAATTTTAACATTATTGTAGTGTATCCATTTAATTTCATAAGTTAAAGTACACACTAATTTGAGGGGTTGGACAGGGAAACATAATTTTTTTTCATAGGGAAGGGTAACATTTTAAATTATGTTCAAAGAAGTTGCTCATTTCATTAATTTTTCATGCAATGCTTTGCGTCTAAAACCCAGCACACTCACACACGTAACCACACATAAGGTGTCTGTTTGGAAGTTCTGCTTTAGAGACAAGGGTCGGTATCTTTAAATTTCTCAATTTCTGCTCACTCAAATGAGCACCTGCCTTTGCCCCAGTACCAGCACAGACTGATGGATGAACAGATCAAGAGCTGCCCTGCTGATAAGGATTGGGGGTGCTGGTGGATGAGAGGCTGGACATGACCCAGAAATGTGCACTCACAGCCCAGAAAGCCAAAGGTATCCTGGCTGCATCCAAAGCAGCATGGGCAGGAGGGTGAGAGAGGGGATCCTGCCCCTCTGCTCTGCTCTGCTCTGGTGAGACCCCACCTGCAGTCCTGCATCCAGCTCTGGGGTCCCAGCATAGGTCCCGTTGGAGAGAGTCCAGACAGGCGACACCAAGATGATGAGAGGGACCCTTCCCATGGGGAAAGGCTGAGAGAAAAGGCTGAAAGCCTGGAAAAGAGAAGGCTTCTGGGTGACCTAATGGTGGCCTTCCAGTACCTGAAGGGAGCCTATAAGAAAGATGGAGAGGGACTTTTTACAAGGGCACATAGTGACAGGAAGGAGGGGAATGGCTTTAAACTGAGAGTAGGTTCATAAATAAGGAAGAAGTTCTTTAGTGTGAGGAACAGGTTGGCCAAAGAAGTTGTGGATGCCCCATGTTTATGAGTATTCAAGTCCAGGTTGGATGGATCTCTGAGCAATCTGATCTAGGGAAAGGTTCTTCTTTTTTACTACACAACTTAAGACAGGACTCAAAAATAGGCTTTTCATTTATAAAAAATGTCTCAAAAGATATAGTTGGATCATTTTAACTGCTAGTTCTGAACCCCATGTCATAACAAGGTTAGCAAATACACCACAGCACTATGAAAAGCAATACTTAGATATTTTAATGGAAGAAAAGTAAAGGCAAATCTTATCCTCAGAACTACAGAGAAAACCAAAATTATTTTTCAGAAGAAAATAGTTGTATAGCATTCATGTGTACCCATCCACTCTTTTGGAACTCTATCATAGATTTTGCTACATGTTATTTTTTTCCCAGTTTGTTTGAATATTTCTTCAGTTCTTCAGATTACCTCAGAAAACTACCATTACTTAAGATTACTGCCTCATTTAATACGTCACACTACCAGAATTCCTGAATAATACACCAGTAAGATTTTTTTTTATAACACACTGACCTTGACAGCTTTCCTGACTTGAAGAAAATAAGATTGTCAGAATTTGGGAAAGACAGATCAGGAAAATCTATCATATATATTACCACTATGGTCTTTTTTTTTCAGTGAAGGGTACTTTTTCTCATGCAGAAGACAGAAATGGATGCAGCATCCTGATGCTAGCACTGTGATGTGTACAGAGGTACTTTCCTGCTCTGGTATGTTAGAAGCTTATTAACGTTTTATAGTCTTTCTTTCCAAGGACATATCATTAAATAGGCTGTAATTAATTCAGCATGAACATTCAGAAATGAAATGATCCAAATTCAGGAAATGCAAGTAAAAAAAAAGGCTAAAAAGCCTTTTTGTTTTCACTTTGATGCCAGTAGAAAAATATATTAGGCCCTAGATTGTTCAGTTTGTTTTTGCACTTAGTTTCATGGAATGTAATTGAAATTCTCATGAGAAAAAGGCAAATGCATTTGGCCCAGTGTGTTTTTGAAGAGAGTGTTGTGAGAAAATGATACAGATACTTAAATGCATCTCCGACTTCTTTATAAAGATACAATTTTCCACATATACCAAATTTCATGCATTTTGATTGTCTCTAGACAATTTAGAGAAAGTCAGATTTAGAATGCTCTGTTTTGACTTTGTGTTCCTTTTTAATATTTGACTCAGTAGAAGACAGGCTCTTTGGGAATCATTACTTCTATGGCATCATCCTAACTTTGACAGCCCATGTGGTCAAGTCTACACAGCCAACACTTTATCATTACAGTATTATATTTTTTAAAATGATACATGAACAAATGCACAAATATTCAAAAAATGAAGCAATAATTAGCATTATGAAAAGCTGCTTTTATCATTATGCTGAACTGCTCCAATAGGAGCATACAAATGAATCCATCTCAGCCAAGGCTACTTCAATCGTTCTAAGATTCTGAAGACATAGAAAAAACTTTTATTTTTTTTTCCCTTCAATTCAGAATGGATAAATGTACTTTTTCTGTCTTGTTCTGAAACATCATATTTCTGTCCCAAAACTATCCTTAACATCACCCAGAATGGACAGCATTTAGCTCTGACTTCAAACGAAGTCATAAATCAAATATTTTATGACTTTCAAGGTGTACAAATGAGAATTTACAAGACTTTTTTCAGCTTCCAGAAAGAACTCAAAGGTGTACAGTCCAAGTCAATATACAGCTATTAGAATTATTGATGTGATTAATATTAATGTTACTTATTATAAAGGGCTGATTGAGTAATTTTTAGATGCCTATAACCATTATGAATTCCACCTTTTGTCCTTCACACCTATTTATAGCTAGACCCTTAGCATTCAAGTAGACTTATCTAAGAGGCAGAAAATATTATCTTCAAAAGTTAAAATTAGCTGTGAATCAATTTCCCTCAATACAATGGTATAACATGATCATAAATCAATTTCCATCTATTTGAGATGACTGCCCTTTGCATTTTCCAGCTTCTGTCTAATTTCACATGAATCTGGCATGGTCTTTCAGGGGCTGAAGATCCAAGTATTGCCTTTGATTCACTAACTAGGATGATACTGAAGGTAACTAACCACACATCAGTTACTTCATATTTTCTGCCTGTGTATAAATCTCTTCCTTCTGCCATTTTAATTCACTTTGAAGCAGGCTCCTAATCAGCTAAAAAAGCTTCCTCAGACTGACTGTGGGTAGACATTACGCAGTCAAGCCACTGTGCAGGACTGGCTAATTCAGAGTTGTGCTCAAGATACTACAGGCAGACACAGTCACCCTTCACCTCCCCATGGGAAATGCACTTCCATCATCTCATGCAACATAACTTCAAGCAACTTAGGCCTCTAAAAAGGTGCTCTAGATTGACAAGCCAGGTGCTCTAGGTTAACAACACGTGATTGAATGTCCAGCAGAAAAAATAATTGTTGGAAAAGGAGATAGAAAAAGGAGCTACTATACACAACTGTTTGTGCCCCAAAACCATTTGTGCCCAATAAAAATAAGACAATGATAGCAGATTCAGTAACTGAACAGTATTTGCCTGCCCAAGCAGGCAACTTACTTCACTTCCCAGCAAGGGAAAACTTCAGTTACTGGAAAATGTTATTCACATTTGTAACTTGACATTTGAATAGACAGAAAATAAATATGTATTTCCTGCATGTGGTCAAAATGTTGTGCATATGTTCTCACTCTTGGATGGTATGGCCAAAGCACTTTGCCTATACATTCCTAATATTGCCTCAGATGCATAATTTCTCCAAATAAGGAATATTAAATATTTAGTAACATACAGTCCTCGTCCTAAACAAGTCCTGACAATAAAAAACTTACAACTTTACCTCCCAACCTCACTCCCACACATGCATAGACAAAACACCTCATTCCAAAAGACAAGAAGAAAGGCAATTAAAAGTGAAGTTACCCATCAGTATGCATTATTTATACCTCACCTCATGAGGACACACTGTATCACTACCACAAGTGCTGTTCTCCTGACTTCTCAGCATAAATCCCAGCCTCTCAATGTGCCCTGCCAGAATTTTCTGTTCTCTTTGATATTATCTGTGGATCATGGCTTAACGATGGGTCACAGAAGGTCTGAAATGAAGGGATGAAGAAGCCATAGAGAAATGCACTTTAAAAGTTTCTCTGTGGCTTTTTGTTCACTTGCTTTTCACTGTTTCAAATTTGCCTGGACAAAGTGCTCTGGTTCTGAGAATGGGGATAAAGTGCAGCTACAGTTAGAAGATTATTTTCTTTTCAACAGCATAAAGCCTTTGCTTTCTACTTCGTAGAAAAAGAATCTGATTGAAAAGATTATAAGATGTTGATGTTGTCCCCTTGCTCTAAATTTCCAGTGACAATCAGTATTTACATTTTTAGAAGTCCCATTTCATATTGATATTCATTTATTAATCAGCCTTAGAGGTTTTGTTACAGTTCTTGATAATTTCGTTCATCGTTAATTTTAAAAGGCCTCAATAAATTGTATAAAAGGGAACAAAACAGCACAAACAACTTCTATGAAGCCCTGCCTGAGTGAGAAACAGCAGCTTTTACAGAGAACCTGCCCATTAAGAACTGCATGCCCCTTCAGCAATCTTTGAAACAGAATCTTAGCTGTCACACCCTGACTGATGTTTTAATTTAAATCCTCTGATCCTCACTACTAATAAAAATTTGTTTGGAGCAAATAAAGATACAGATGTATCACAAGTGGTATTACTCCAACTTTGCCACTTGAGGGCAGTAATTTCGAGTCCTCTGAAAAAATGGTAATTCAGCAGCAATTTCCCGTGCCAGCACTTAGGCTGTTCTGAGCCAAACTCTGCCATTGATACACAGAAACTGAAAACAAACACAAACTGCCTTTTCTGAATAGCTAATCTGATCTGAAATTCATCTCAGTCAAACTTTGGGAGAGAAAGCTAATAAGCTGTGGCAAAATCTGCAATCAAGGGTTAAGTGCTCAACTGAGAATTCAAAAAAGAACAGTTTAAAGGATACTGACAAAAATTAGACTTTTTCAATCAACTGGGCCTCAAAGATGTGTCCTGGAAGAATGAAAGGTACTTAAAAGAAAATATAAGTGCCTTATATTACACTTACACTGCAAGCAAATCCTGAAGGACTTGCCCTGAAGCAACCTCAGCATTGTTAGCAGTTGTGGTTGAACAAAATGAATAGAAGATGGGTGATGTTCCTAAAAAAAATGAGAAAAGTGAAAAACATGTCGGAGATCTTGAAAGCAGGGCAGAATAAGGAGAGGCCAAATTATTGTAGATTAGCCATCTCAATTCAGAATTGTAAAATACTCAATAAGAAATGTGTCCGCTCTTGAAAAGTACAAAGGAAATGAGCAGCTGCCAACCTAGGCTGCCTAGATAAAAACCTTGTCACACCAATTTAATTGTTATCCATGACAGAATACAGGGTCTCATGACGAAAAGAAAGGAGAACTGGGTGTAACACATCTTGGCTTTTGTGGCATGTCAACAATAGCTCAGCTTTAGTGAAAAAAAAAGTTGAGAAATCATGGTTTAGCTAAAGCCATAGTCTAGAAAAAACATGCTTTAAAATATGTACATAAAGAAAAGTTATCAAATAATTTCCAATTTCAACAGTAGGACATATTTTGGCTTTCCCATTGATTTTGCCACTGCATTCAACCAACACTCCTACTCCGCTCTCATTCAAAAGTCCCCTCCAGCCACTGTCTCACGGAGTTAATTCAACCACATGATTGTCCTGAATTACTCTGCAAGGCCCACACTCTATGCTTCCAGCTTCTTTTTCAAAATGTGTTTCTGCTTTACTCTTAGACTCATTCATCCACAACAAACAACCCTCCTTTTAGCCTAGATGTTCTTGCTGTCTCTGTATTACAATCACCACAAATCTTCTTGCATATGTTGATGGAGAGTTGAACAAATGCCATTTGCTATGAACCCATGTTACGTAACTTAAATTTTGTATACTTTTACATTGAGATACTCATTAAATTAAAGGGCTTCTTTCTGTTTTCTATTTTAGTTTTTTTTGTTTTGGTTTTTTTTCAGTAGAAATATACATTAATTTGGAAGATATCCAAAGTAATTTTTAAGCAAACTCAGGTTTTTCAGCAATTAATGGACCGCTCTCCTTGTATACTTCTTCACACCATGAGTGTGAAACCCTCATATGCACTCTGTGATAGATGTAAACTATGTATTTATCCGGTGAGGATAGTCCTTGGATTCCACCAGTCATTTTCTCTATACTGAAGCTACTGTAAAGGCCCTATTGACACCTCCTATTGCCCACAAGTAGGCAGTCATAAGAGGTGAATGGATGACAGAGACTCCTTCATTTCAGTGACAGTAACTGCTCTGAACTTTGATTCTTACTGTAGCTTAAAAACTGTGAATTCAGTTCCACTGATGCAAAAACTACTCTTTTGAAAGAGGAGTAGGAATAAATTTTACTGAAATATTAATATTGTGCTGAAAAGAGAAGACAAATGCTTTTCTTACTACAGAGAAACCAGATTCTACAATATAATGAATCAGACTATAGTGAAGATGTTTAGTTTTTTATAGTTCTTAAATGACCTTCAGAAAATCTTTTGAAAGGACAAAAGAAAACTTGTGACATAAGCATCTGAAGTGCTGGGCAGACCTTTCTTGAAGGCAGCATCATATTTCTTGACTCTGCAGATATCTTCTTTTGAAAAGGACTCAGGGATCTTATGAAGTGCAGTCGAGTTGATAGGATTTCATTTTGTATTTGGAGCTTCCATTTAATATGAAGTAGGGAAATTATTAAAATCTGTACTGTATTTCCAATGGTAGACTATCAAGGTTATCAGAACATTAGGAGGGAGGGAGGGAGGGAGGGAGACAAGAAAGGAACATGGAAGAAGGGAGGAATTTTTAGGTTTACATCTTGTTCTCACACACCTGAATAATTTCATGTGATCTAGCCATAAGACAAAAGGCTACGCAGTTTTAGCAGGACACCACAAGGCAAAGCAACCCAGCAATGGCTGGACATTATTGTCTTACTCAGGAGAGATTTTAGAACTGTGATTTTAAAGAATTATACTTTCTGAGCTGACCCAGTTATACTGATGAATTGCTCAGTGTCTCAAAGTGGTTTTAAATATAGTTTGCAATCTTCCTTAAGATGAAGGACAGTGACTGTTAAACACAGGAGCAGACCTTCTGAAAGTCCTGAAAAGAGGTGGGGAAGCATTTTGAACACAGACAGTCAGCCTGATCATAGAGATTACACTGTTTAAATACTCTGGAATTCATCCACAGCAATGGTGCAATTAACTACTGTTGTAAGAAAAGTGATTTTTAAGTGTTTATATAGTACTGAGAATAATATAGCTTATATTGCATTATAATTAAGTACTGGCTTAATTATTCTTAAGACTCTAAATTACAAAACCCCATTGCCCCAATATACATTTCTTCTTCCTTATAACTTATGAATCTGCTTCTCCAATGCTTGATAAAATAAATCCTTTCTGTGCAGAGCTATGGTCCTTTGTAACATGCTAAAATGTGTTTGAGGATTAGTAGATGCTAACTGACTAGATTTAGTTTGAGAAATATTAAATTATATGCCTCCCAAGACATTATATCTCATTTTTAGCTTGAAAAAACCCAGAAATTCAAAGGAACAGGTGAAAATGGTGTTTAAAATTTTAAAGCTAATATGGTTTCCACAGTATTCAAACAGAATCATAGAATATACCGAGTTGGAAGGGACCCATCAGGATCATTGAGACCAACTCCTGGCCTTGCACATCCCCAAAAGTCACACCATGTGCCTGAAAGCATTGTCCAAACACGTCTTGAACTCTGTCAGAGTTGGTGCTGTGACCACTTCCCTGGGGAGCCTGTTGCAGTGCCCAACCACCCTCTGGGTTAAAAATCATTTTCTAATATCCAACCTCCACAGCACAACTTCCGGCCATTCCCTTGGGTCCTGTCACCGGTCAAGAGAGGGAAGAGATTGGTATCTGTCCCTCCATTTCCTCACATGAGTAAGCTGTAGACTGCAATGAGGTCTCCTCTCAGTCTCCTCCAGGCTAAACAGTCCAAGTGACCTCAGCCACTCTTCATATGGCTTCCTCTCAAGTCTTTCATGTTCTTCGTTGCTCTCCTTTGGATGCTCCCCAATAGTTTAATGTCCCTTTTATATTGTAGTGCCCAAAACTGCCCCCAGCACTTGACGAGAGGCCACCCCAGGTCACAGCAGAGCAGGACAATCCCCTCCCTTGCCGGCAATGCATCAGGCTGGTGATGCTTTGCCTGATGCACCCCAGGACAGGGTTGGCCCTCCTGGCTGCCAGGGCACTGCTGGCTCATTTCAACTTGCCATCAGCCAGGACCCCCAGGTCCCTTTCCATGGCATTGTTTTCCAGCCTCTCATTCCCCACTCTATACACACAACCAGGGTTGCCCCATCCTAGATGCAGAATCTAGCACTTGGGTTTGTTAAACTTCATACGACTGGTGATTGCCCATCTCTTTAATTTTTTGTGATCTCTCTGCTGGGCCTCTCTGCTCTCAAGTGAGTTGACAGCTCCTTACAATTTGGTGTCATCAGCAAACTTAATATTCCTTCAAGTCCTGCCTCCGGGTCATTTATAAAGATGTCAACCCATTCACTGTAACCCTTTGTGCATGACCCATGAGCCAGTTGCTCACTCATCCCATGATGTGTTTAGGACATTTTGTCCAGTAGGATACTGTGAGAGACAGTATCAAAAGCTTTTCTGAAGTCCAAAAATATTGCATCTACTGGCTTTCGTTGATCAGCTGGGTGGGATACCCTGTCATAGAAGGAAATTAAACAAGCAGGACTTTCCCCTCATGAAGTTGTGTTGTCTGTGACCAATGACTGTGTTATCCTCCAGGTGTTTTTCAACACCTCCCAGAATAATCTTTTCCATTATTTTACCAGGCATTGAAGTGAGACTGACAGGACTGTAGTTTCTGGCTAATGTTCTAAAACATTAGCCAGCTTCCAGGATTGATAAAAGGCTGTTTTATCACCTTTCTAATTTTTATCATGACTTAATTTGCAGTTACTTTTGATGTAAATTATGGTGCTTTTTGACATCAAATACTTAATCACAAGTTCTTACTGTATTTCAGGTTATTGGCAGCATGTATATTCTTGTGTATCTATTTAGGAGAAATAGAGCTAACTGCAAGTCATGTGATAGAAATGTATTAGTAGAACAGATATATTAGCATTAATAATTTGAAAGTATTCTTCCCTCTCCAGGATATTCCAAGAAACCTTGTATGATTGCTTTAGGTTGTTAGCTAATGTAAGTCTATGCTATCTTTGGATAGGATTCAGCAGTTCTGAAGTGGAGGCATGCATGGTCTAACATCAAGAAAATGTGGGCAAATTATACATTGCTCAAATAAATGTGTAGCTTACAGTATCTAAATAAGACCTCATGCCTCTTACAGAAAGTCAATCAAAACACAGATTTTAGAAAGAGCTCAGAATTTCAGATTGCACTAAGGCATAGGGCACAGCTGGACAAATGCACCAACTACCCAAACATTTGTATTTTACCAGTCTTTTTTATTCCCTTATCCCCCTATTTTCCACACTTGCTCCTCCCCAAATCTCCTAGATCCTTCCCCTTTTCATCTTTGGGTCCAGCCTGTAATCCCATGACTATTGTCTGATCCCAAGATGCCCTTCCTCTGCATCCCATCACATGTCCCACCACAAGGCAACAACCTCTCTTAGTATGAAAGGTGATTTGGAGACCTATTTCCAATGAGCCATGATGATGGATTTTATGCCTGGATACTGAGGCTGGGGCTCTCCTGGGGCCACCATCAGCTTTGTAAGATATTACTCTGCAAATTAACGGAGAATAAAAACAAATATTCACTTCCAGGTAATTGTCCATTTCCTACAGAGCAAAATGCACTATAAGTCACAAAATGATCCTGCCAATGAGGCATTACTACTTTTCATATTTCTTTCTCCTCTTCCAAAATTTCAGGATAATGGGAGCTATGTCATTTTGCTAGTTTTAGATACTTAGAAAAGTTATGTACATCCCTTCATCTCTACAGATGAAAGCAGCTTAAAATGTTTTTCTACTTTCCAATATTAAACTTTTCCCTAGAGAAGAGACTGCAATTTTTATTCTCTCTAAAGATTAAGAAGATGGACTGGAAGAAACTTTCCATGACTGAGAACTATTCCTATTTATTTAATGACATAATGCATTGATGGTTAAGCACCAAAAGAAAGTTGATGGCAAATTATGTTTTCACAAATTTGGTACACATTAAACAATATATATTTCAACAACAACAACAAAACATAAAGAAATTTATTTTAGCAATATACTCTCAAACTTAATATAGCTCAATATAGCTTTGAAACTTAACATTAAGGTGTTAGAAAAAAAAATACAAACCAAACCCCAAACTCCAGTATAAAGTAACCATTTTACTTCTCACAAAACTACTACAATTATTATAAGGTTAGAGTCTGACAGAAGACATACTATAGATTGTTTGCATAAGGAACATTTTAATTGAGATTCAACAGAGTATGAAAATCAGGAAATTAGTAATTTTTCTATCTTTAAATCAGTTTTTCTCAAGTAAACAGTCTTGGGAACACTGCAGAAGCTTGCTAAATATTAATTCTGTTAAGGGTGAAAGTCAAACTGAATTTAACTACGTATTTATGCACTAAATATTTTGGGGGGTGATGTTTTGAAATCTATTAAAACTGGAAACCATTTAAGCAGCATAGCAATTTGAGACATGATGAATTGCATATATAGAAGCAAGAAAAAATAGATTTGAGAGAAAAAGTCAATACTTTGGAAAAAAAGGCAGTTTTTTCCATAATGACCTTTTTAAACATTATGTTCACATTCTTCAATTTTCCTTGTATCTCTGTGCTTTTTTCCCATCTCCCTGGAAGACTCCCTGAGACCTCTGCAAGATCCTAGTAACTCTGAGAGCAATTACTAACCATACAGACACTGGTGTTCAGCGTTCTATGAAGGATTAGTCAGTGACACATTGTTACTGCAATATTGTATCTTAGCAAAGTTAGTAATAGACCAGGAATTTGATTTTAAACTTTTTTTCTTTTTATGCCATTATCCACCAGCCCACTTGGTTATATGCAATAATGAAGAGGATTTTCACAGAATTATTTAGGTTGGAAAAGATCAAGTCCAACCTTTAACCGACTTTACCACAAACAACAAGTTCATTGCTCCTTTCAGCCAATATAAAACAATGAATTTGAGTTCAATTTTTCCAAGGTGCCATGAGTATCAGCTGCAGACTTTGGCTTAGTTTTATGGCATATGCATAGGTCTCTAATAGCTGCTTTAATATCACAGTTCATTTGATGTCACAACAGACACACTCTGAATATTGTATTTCTACAACTTCAAGAAAGTTACAGAAGTATAATCTCATATACTTTCCTATAACAGTGAAGGAGGGTCCAGACTTGCACTTTTCAACAAAATTGCTGATAATAAAATGTCAATATGGGCTGAGACCATGCTGAGTGTTTTTGGGTTTATGCGCAAATAGGCACTTTGTCTTGTTTCTGACATTATCTTGGATGTGTTTTAATTCTTCCATTTTATCACTTGTTCTTTGAATACTAAAGGATTCAGACTATCACATCTATCCATTAGTTTCTGCATTAAAAAAATTCAGCTCCTGAAAAAAAGTGTCAGTTCCTGAGAGCAAGAACTGGAGAATGGGTGAATTCCAACAGCTACACCCTCTACAAACAGCATTTTCACAGCAAGTCAGTTACTCTGCTCTTGATAAATCTCTTTGCAAAAATTATAATCAAATAATAACTATGGTTTGGAGAGTCCAACTAAATGTTTCTTACTTGCTGTTACAGACACACAGGCATATGGACCAGAAGCATAATAGTAAAATTAGTATATGAGGATATATATCAGCATAAAAGAATTAATATTTTATTATAAATTAATAAATAAAAGCAATTAATACCATGGCATATTAGGTTTATATCATTTATAAATGTTTATTTAGTACATCTGTAAACTAACATGTAAGAATGTTTCAGCATTCTATTTTTCATATTAATGAAGTTTGGCTTTATTTTCTATCATTTTCACAAGGTATATGTTAGAATATATGTTAGAAAATACCACATGCATATTAACAAAGAGAGATAAAACTGAAGTTTATCAACAGATTAAGGATTATTAAACATGGTGCAAGATATATAAAGATATATATGAGTATCGTTTGCAAATATATACATCAATTAACTGACTAGGAATAACTCAAAATTTTGCTTTACTTAGGTTATTGTTTCCATGATCTCTTCTGAGCTGGGGGATTCTCTTTTATGTAAGATATAAATATATTCTACTGACTCTTGGAGCAATCCTTTGTTGTTACACTACCATGTTACAGACATCAGCACTGGATGATCTCACATTGATTGGTGTGATTTTGGTAACACAACTTGCATGGATTGCAAATTTGACCTTTACTTCTCTTTGTTTCAGATTCTCTTTTCTGGTTTGGAATTGGCTTGGAGTTTGTTGTGGGGTTTTTTGTTTTCTTTTTTTTTGTACTCTCTCACACTCACACTAGCCAAGAATTTAACTTTGTTCAGTAAGTTTTCATGTGGGTTGACAAATTTACTTTGCTTGGCAAATTTAAATTACTTTGATAAAAATTTGGTCTTTGTGTTTGAGGCCTAGGACAAGTCATAATCTGATCTTTTATAAAACCCCCAGCATTCTTGTATTGTTAGGTCAGCTGTATCCTTTCTCTATCTTGCTCTTGTGTGGTCTTTTAAAAGGTTCAATTTATGTACGCCATTCTAGTTTTTCAACTTCCTGAAAAAAAAAAAAGGAAGAAGGAACCAAACCCAAAGCGCATATAAACTGTTTTGCTGTGCTCATAATAGGCATTTCTAGAGGAGTCAACATCTCTGAGTATTACAGAATCACAGAATGGTTGAAGTTGATAGAGAGCTCTAGAGGTCATCTAGTCAAACCCCCTGTTAAAGCACAGTCCCCTGAAGCAGGATTGCATCCAGGCAGGTTTTAAATATCTCCAGAGAAGAAGACCCCACAGTCTCTCTGCTCATTCTGCTGCTGCCTCTCTCTGTGTTTCTCTAGCAGGGCAAGCTGGTGTGATGAACACACCCTCCCTGCAGAGATGAAGAGCACCATGGTTCAAGCTCCAACAACTGCTGGGCCTTGACTGGAACCAGCCCTGCTGGGCAGGCGGTGAGCTCTGTGCTGGGCTGCATCTTCTCCGGAACAAAGGAGTCCAGGCCATGTCTCACCAGGAGCCTGAGCTGGGGCTGGACAGAACTAAAACTGCTACACCAAGGGAGGGGGCTGCCGGCGAGTCAACCTCTGTACACCCTAAAAACCTGCACCCCACTCAAGCCCACTGCGTTCTCCTGCACCAGCACTGGTTGCACAGCAGCCGTCTCAACCTTCCATGAGCAGGGACACTGTTCAAGGTTACTCCTCAAGGTCGAGAGACCCTTTACCCAGCATCTGATACCTATAACAAGGTAAGTAATACTTCACATTAGGCCTAAAATATATTGTATGCTAAAGTCATTTACATATATCCAGCTGCAGCTTAATTATTAGAAGTGCGGGAAATAGCAATGTTTGACCACTGTCTAAATTGTTGTCTAAATCAATGTCTAATCACCATCTAAACTATAATTTCAATGAGCATTTAAATAATTCTCAATTGATTGTTGCATCACAGTTTAATTAACATTATTTCATTATCACCATTTTTTCAATCATCAGTTAATTACCATTTGATTATCATTTGGTCATTAATTAAAACCTTGTAGTTATCCCCATAATTATGACTTCTCTTGATACTTTATTTGCAACAGTTAGACTTTTTTCTTTTTTGAGCAGATGGATAATGCAGCTTTTCTTACTTTACTAGACATCCCAGGGAAAAAAAAATCTTTAGCCATTACATTCATACCCTACATGGCATATATATGTGTGCGTGTGTGTGAATTTATAGTTTGTCTGTTCCCAGACAACAAGGTCTGGTTTTCACAATTATTTTGCTGCTTCTTCTGAGGCTTAGATATGAAGGTTACCAATAAAACATAGATTCCAATGCATATAAAAGCTTCAGTATATTAGACCATTGGCTTTACAGAGTTCCAAGACAGACAAGGCATCCACTGCAAAAAATATTCATGCGAGTGTTCAGACAATACATATATTGTAAATCAAACAAGGGAGGAAAGAAACAGAGTTGCCCAGTCCATTCTAGGAGAAAAAACATGCCTTTGTTTTCCCATGGCATTGTTAGACACAAAGAATGCTGAATAAGTGATGAACTTAGCTTTTGTGTGATTAAGTGCACAAGCTGTATTTCTGAACTTTAACAGTCAACTGGATGATTTTCAGTAACCTTTGTAATTGAACATTTGCCTTAATTCTTCCATGATGTTCTTTCACATAATGTAGATCTGAATAGCCACATCCAGTGGCTCCCTATTCTAGAACCAGTGAGAGGTCTCAAATGTTGTCCTGCTTCAAATCAACATAATTTGAGATCTCAGACATCAGTGAAATTATGCTTATTAAATATGAGACAAGAAAAATTAATGCAAAATAGCCTAAAAAATACTAGTTTTCTGAATCTCTTTATTACATGTTATTGGCATAATCAAAAGAGGCTAGGACTTCTCCATAAAATCAGTATAAACACTTTTCACAAAAGATTATTTCTCCAAATAGTAAATGAATAGAGAAATGGAAGAGAAACCTGGTTACACAGGAGAAATAATTTTGTCAGGGAATGCTCCCTACACAAATATGCTTTACCAATTTTTCACCTATACAAGCACACAAATACTGCATAACATTAACTCTATCATGACTATTCTTTTACTTGCTAAGTTTTAGTTTCCTCCTCCAAAGTTATTCTGTGACAAAGGAAAAAGTCTATAAAGCTCCCTGGTAGCTTGCAGGAAAAAATATCTTCTCCTGAAGGGGAAGAATGGCTACATTTAATTAAATGAAGACATGCTGGTTCCAAGGCCTGCTTTTCACATGCAGGATTAAGACAGAGATTCTTTCACTGTCATCCTCTTACATAAATATCTCCTTCCCTGAGGCTGTATTCAATTTAGAACTCGAATAATGAAAAGTCAATAGTGGCCTGACAGGGACAGGCACACATGGATAAATTTCGGCACTGTCATTATTTTATATTTGGTGAATCTTTGAGAAAACATTGGGAAAAGCTTTAAATTCACATGCAGACATCATACCTACCTGGACTGGCAAGCTGAAGCAGACTTTTTCAGCAGATTCCAAACCTCGCTCAAATTTTAACGTGCTCCATTTCTCCATTTGTAAAGCAGAACTGAAAGATTCCTTTTCCTTTTCTTCTACCTCTCTGTGCATTAATGATTCAGATGATAAGATATCTGAGATATACACCTCTCTATACACCACATATATACTAATCCCTTTGTAGAGCTGCATGGGGTGAGTACCATGCTATGCTTTTTAGTGATGCCAGCGCTGTCAGCACCAGTTAACTGCTTCCCAGGCTGTAAGGCAGAATTACTCTAGGGCTTAAGGAAGCAAACTTAAGACTACAAACTGTAGAGTGCAGAGGGCTTAGGCAAAAGGCAAGGATTTCCATGTTCATTCAGAGCTTTTCCTCAGTATATCCATACCCTAATTTTAGGTATACAAGGAATTCTAAGCACAGTCAAAGAGAGTAAGGAGTCTCTGGAGAGCCACTCCAAATTGGTCTTGAGAAAAATTTATATACTCAGAGCCAAGACAAGACAAAATCCACGACATTTTTATCATTATGTGTATGTACAACATCCAAGACTTTGTGAGGTCCAGACCTCCTTTGAGAACTTTACTGCACACCAGAGAATGAAATTATTAGTATTGTTTCTATATATTCACTAGTCACATTACCTACTCAGAGTTTTAGACAGCATCTCAAAGTTTACCCAGCAGAGTTCTTTCTCAATGAAGATGCAGCAATAATAATGAATCTATCAAGAAACAGGTGGATAGACAAGTCTATTAACTTTGTCTCTTTTAAGATAAAAACTTATCAGCCAGCTTAATGAAGATTCTCATAGCTGCAAAATTAACAAAAGGACATTATCAGTGCAAAACATTCACAAATAACCAGCATCAAACACTTCGGACACAGAAATGTTGCTGTTGCTGTTTGTTAAAGGATTTTCTTTAATGTCTCATTGCCTGATAATTTTCTTTGACATTTCATAATTTAGCATCGCAAAGCCCATACTACAAAGATATGTTCCATTTTGGATGTAGTTTTCACTTAGAAAATGTTTTCTACAATAATTAAATGGAAGATCATAATCCAAAGTCTCTTAGAGACATTTGAAATCAAATAACTGTAAAAACTGAGAATCTATTCCCCATCTAAGGACAACTTTCAGCTGAAAAGCCCTGTGATATGGAGAAATTTATCCACTAAATCCCTGAAAACTCATATTCTAAAGTAAACTATAAAATGAACAGTATTATTGATTTATGCAGTAGCTATTTTAAGAAGCCAAAGGAATCTTTGGGGGGGGAGGAAGGAAAAAGCAAGAAAAACCAAGCTTCTTCTCTGTCCTCCCACCACTCTACCAAAATCTCAGAACCAGGAGTACTTCCTACTTCCCACTGATTTTTAACCTGCTGACTGTGGAATCTTGTCCTTTCTTCATTCTTGTGAAACAGCATCCTTGGTCTCTTCCCACTTCTTTTAGGGCGGCCTTCAAAGTAGCTTTAGTAGCCTTCTTAGCTCCTATCTTTTCCTTCTCAGGGTTCTGTCCTTACTCTTCTTCTGTTATCCTGTTAGATTTCATTTCAGCTGTGGTCCATCTTCAAAACATTTCTAAAATATGCTTGAAGTTTCTTTTTCTGTTTTGCTATGCAACCAAAAATCTCATTTATGTTCTCACAAATTACCACAATATCCTTTTTCTTGGTTTTGCCATGTGCCCTGCCTGTACAAAGTCATAATATTGTTACAACAATGAACTTTCTAACCCATAACTTTGATTGCAGCCTTATTTTTGTTCATTCCTATATCTGTGGTTTCACATGCAAAGGATGATGAAAATTGTTGTTGATCATAACACTGAAGTGAATAAAACTGTAACCTTGGGCATCAGCATCAGAGGACAGTTTAAAAAAATTTTAAAAAAAGAAGATACATTTGGCCTACAAATTGAAAGTTACAAGTCTGTGCTATTCAGCTAGGTATCCACTTAATTAATCTTTTATTGCCTTGAGACAACTGGCATACACTGTCCAACAGCACTTCTCAGAGGGAGCATGCTCTCCTGCGCCACTGTCAGGCAATTTGATATTACCTCTGAAAGCTATTGCCTGTGCATCCAGGGCTCATTTTATATAATTTTATCTGTCTGAGTGTTCATATCTCTACAAGTACAATGAAATTCCACACATTATAAAATGTCAATGTTCCACTGGTAGTACAGTTTTATTCCCCTGTTTATCACAATAACAATATCTGAGCTCATTAAAACACGTATTAGATCTCTTACAAATTGTTCCTTGGTAATCCTTTCTTTCTTGACTGGAGAAAAATGTCTTTGCAGAAGAATTTTGTGACAGTTGTACCTTCCATGCAGCTCTTGCTGAAATTTGTACTATTTTTCAAACATCCATTTTTCCCCTTCATAACACAAAGCAGTATCCCACTAACCTATTGTTGAGAAAGTCATCTCCAAAAGATTATTGTTTCTTCTGTTTCATGTCTGACACAGTTTGCTCTAGGAACATAAACAGACTCCAAGAAATCCACAATCACAACAGAAGAGTGACTTGAAAGTGGGATTCCTATTCAGGCATCGAGCTTGTGAGTGGGCAGGCACAAGTAGCAGTTACAAAATTTTCCAATATACACTCAGAAATGAAAGAGCAAAATTAAACCAAAACAAATTACAAGTCAATTAGTTTTTATACAATTATGTTTTGGAAGAGAATATTCACTAGCATTGGTACAGAATCACTAAAGTATTTGGTTTGGGAAATAATTACTTTTAAGCAGAAAGCCCCAACACCCCAACCACTTTAATCAAAACCACCAGACATCTTTTTGGCACTGCAATTATAAATAATGAATTTGCTTCTTTTTAGTCTGTAGGGAAGAAAAAAAAAATCATTAAATTTACACACCTGTACAACAAAGAAAATATTTCTCAGGAAACAGGTAGCTGTCTTAAGTGATAAAATATATTCCTAAGGATGACTATCAATCAACTTGAACACCAAATGTCCAATTCTGTCCTGACTGCACTAAAGTCAGGAAGAACTACACTTGTATAAGAAAAGGCAGGAGGATGCACCTAATCAAAAGTTTCAAAAGATGGTTTTCCCAAAGGAACAACTGAGAACTGTAAATACCTTGAAAACCAGAACTGGATATGTTTAACTGCCACCTCCTCACCAACATTTAAAAAACTACAAGCAACCCACAAGCTTCTTTTATTTAGAAAACTAAGATTAGCTAACATCCAAAATTGTTGGGTTTTTTATTTAAATCTGAACTGAATTTTTTTGCCCAAGAATACTAAACGGAAAGGGGTACAGAAAGGGAAATGGGAAGCAAAGCTAATATACAGAATGAAAACAGGCATTCTTCAGTTTCAGAAATTGCTTTAGACAGAGATTTAGGTGTCCTGAGACTTCACTGAGAAATCTGCTTAAAACCAAACTAATGGGTTGTCCTAGATTTGTAATTAGGAAAATATGTATTTTCCCTGGACAGATGGACAGGAATCTCATGTTTCTTGTCTGGTTTTAATTGATTTGGCAGTGAAAAATAATCAAAAATATAGAGAAACACTGTGACACATTCTTGCTGTCAAATTTTCTGCATCGGCAAAGGCACCAGGTTTTGGCAGCTCTCATGGTCTTAGTTTCTCTCTTCCTTGTTATGCACTGCAAATTTTGGTAGTAATCTTCTTCTTTCTCTTTTTTTTAAATTAAAGATCAGTGTTGCAAGAGGCTCTCTGCTGCACTGCAAATGAAGAGATGACAATCATTTGGACAAATCTCATTTTAAAGGCTTTTACATAACAGTGAGGACCTGGACTCACTGACTTATCTTAAAGAGGTTCCTCCACTAAAACAGGCAGGTGTAAAAGAAGAAATCTGAAATCAGGATTAAACTTTACAGAATTTAAAATCTCTGTTAATGGCAGTCAAATAAATAAGCTGGTATAAGAAACCTGCAGATGGGAATTAGGTTGAAGATCCAGCAGGATGCAAAGATAGAGTTAGAAGAGGGCATGAACAACCAATGTCAGGATTCTCCGATTTTGGTTTTTGTACTGTTGACAAATAGCTGTGGAAGCAAAAAGTAAAGTACTACACCTCACTTTAATATCATAGAATCATGGAATGGTTTGAGTCGGAATGGATCTTTATAGAGCACCTAATCCAAACCCCCTGCCATGGGCAAGGACAACTTTACACTAGGTCACTAGATATCCATTCACATAAGTAAACATACTGAAGACCTATGTAGGTATCAGAATTGTCATGACAGTATTTTTTTTCTTTAAAGAATAACAGATTTCACATACTACATTGAAAATTGTGAAAAAGTGAAGGCTGATAAGTCAAGAACTTAGAAAACATTATGGTTAATGCCAGAATTGAGATTGCTTAATGTCTTAATTTCTCTCCTTATGGCATATGCATTATAGCAACATTATATTGTTATAAGTTATTTTTCCCATTTGTAAAGATGCTTTATATTACAATTCTAGTAATGTATCTTTAAGCATAGAAAATGCTACGATGGGACTATTATTCCTACAAAGTTTAGAAAATGTATAAGCAAGCAATGAAGCTGACAGTGGAAAATGAGAAAACCCAAGCAGGTTTCAATTTAAAGTGTTAAGAAAATCAGACTCCTTTGTAGTAAGACAATGCTGGAAGCCCCAAGAGAAAAGAAAGGAGAACACATCTGTTCCTACTGACGTCAAGGAGGCTAAGGGCCAGGCTCTGGCCCTGTGCACACACAGCTGCCATTACTTTCAGCTGAAATAACTTGCAACTTAGGGTTCAGCTGGGTCTTGTGCATTGAAGTAAAAACTTCACAGCATTGTTAAGTGCCATAAATTATTATCAGTGCATCTTGCTCGTGCCAGCAATGTTGCACAAACTGAATCTTTGACAGTCCCTCCCTTGAAAATTTGAGTATCCCAGTCTAACAAGATATACAACTAGCATTAAGAGGAGCATACTGAGAAACACTGGCAGAGGCTGTATGCATCCAGAGTCTGGTTATTCTAAACTATTTACAACCAGATCATATTACTTGAAATTTCCTGCTGCTGAAAATTAGAAAACAATATACCGAATTATTTTTAATTCATATTCTTTTGGTAGTTATTAAGTGATCAATCAGAATTTACTTAAAAAATTATTCCCTTCCAAACAGTTTGGAAATTATTGCAGAAATATATCACTACTTTAAAAATGTTTTCTTGATGATGGTTTCAGTTATAAAGAAGTCTATTTGAGTATTGTTGGCATTGCAGTTCTTCTTGCAATGTTCTTCTTCATCACAGTACTTTTGAGTTACTGGTTTTGGCATATATATTACACCTCAACCAACTGATCAAAATGTGTTAATTTACCTAATTTACTGAACACCTTATAAAGCTATAATGGAAAGAAAGAATAAAGAAAGGAAGAATAAGGAATTGAAACAGTGGTAATGGAAAGACATCTTAATCTATTTGCTTTTAAAAAATACCTGCAGAAACAATAATTCCAATATAATTTTTTTAATGTGGTCTTTTCTTAGTAAAAATCCAGTAGCATTTTCTATTTTGCGCACAATTTTATCTGTGGGACCTGGAACTGTTTCAAATAAATAGTTGCAGATGGATCAGCCGGATATTAACTTATTAAGGGGTGTAACTAAGGGTTCTTATGGTGCATTCCTACATTGTATTTCAGCATCAGTAAGACTGTTTTGATATCCACTAGCAACTGTACTCTACTGTATTCTCCACGGGAACTGTAAAATAATGCACTGCTCTTGACATGTGACAATTGGTTTTTTTCTGTCATTTTTTGAACATTCATGTAAAATTTTTGCCCACATCTGTTAAAAACATTGGTAAAAAATCATAAGAAATGATTATCCATTGTCTTGCTTTCATTTAAATGCAGTCTGAGGATATCCAGAAAAAACTTGATATTAAAGTGTACATTAGTACTCAGTTTAATATTAAAAGGGAAAAAAAAGCTTATGGCAAACTAAGACAAATAAACTGGTTATAACAGAATTATCTATTGCTCTTCAGGAAACAGCACATTGGCTTGCATTGCAGAGACTCCAAAAGAATCAGGATTTTGGAAGACATCAAAATAACTTACCATAAATAATTGCCACATAAGCAGGTCCATAGGAAGTAGACTATTTAGGCAGAAAAAAGTGGATGGGAGATCACGGTTCTTTTTTATACTTGGTACAATCAATTTTCCTGGTTTCAGGAGTATAAACTTTCAAGAAGCCTTTGTGCAGTGGTCCTTGTCTCTTCTTATATTGTACTACTGGCTGTGGTTAATTTTCTTCACAATAGCTGTGTATGGTGCTGTGGTTTGGATTTGTAATCAAACAGTGTTAATAATAGGAATGTTTTCGTTACTGCTGAGCAGTTCTTACGCAGCATCAAGGCCTTTTCTGCTTCTCATAGCACCAGTAACTAGGCTGGGGGGGAACAAAGAGTTGGCAGGGGACACAGCTGGGACAGCTGACCCCAACTGACCCTGAACAGGGATATTCTACATCACATAGCATCATGCTTGGCATATTAAACTGGAGGAAGAAGAAGGAACAAGGGAACACTCAGAGTGGTGGCATTTGTTTACCTGAGTAACCATTATGCGTGATGGAGACCTCTTTTCCCGGAGATGGCTGAACACCTGCCTGCAGATGGAAAATCTTGAAATAATTCCTTTATTTGCTTTGCTTGTGTGTGGGGGGTTTGCTTTACTATCTTTATCTAAACCCTCAAGTTGCCTTTTACTGTTTCAATTCTCTTCCCCACCTCATTGTGAGAGCTCATGAGCAAGTAACTATCTGGTCTAAACCACAACAGTTTGCCATATAACAGATGCCTTAATTAGTAAAACATCTTGTAAATCAGATCCACTTTCACCAACCTTCATGGTTTATGCCATTTTTACTAAGCAAACTAGTTAAAAAGCCAAGTCAGCTACAGGAGACTTCATTTTATTAGGAATTTCCTGAAGGTCCTAATGCTCATGGAAAGTCTTATATAATTTCTATGCTCACCTATATGAGCAAGACTGTGATTAAGTATTTCCTAACAGGAGAGCTTCAGAGAGCTCCAATAAGCTACTAAATACTGCAACACAATCCATGGAATAAATTTTTGATGCATTAAATGCCTAGGTAAAATCAAAAGGGCCTACTTTGAACATAGACCGAGAACTCAGGAAATATGTACACGATTTCTAAGCTACAGAGACGCTGAAGTCAAACCCAGAGGCAGTGTAAAAGGTATCTTCTGCCCTTTCCTGTTACAATTCATAGCTCAGGTATACATGCACACTTGCCCTGTTTACACACTTTCTAATTATTCTCTGGATGGACTTCACCCTGCCATTTGTTCTCAGTTTTCAAATTAGCTGACCACATACCATTTGACCCCTTGATCGAAGTGTTGTCAAGTCACTGGTTAATGGTAAAGAAGAAAGAGCTTTCTGTAAAACTATTTGTTAATTGTAACACTTTCTACTGACAACTGTAAGCCACAGCAAACTTGAACAGGTAAGCAGAGATACAGCTAGGTCAACAGAATTCCCTACCTATACTAGCCATGGTCAGTATGTGATAAAAACACACTTTCCTTTTTCGAAACTTTACAGCACTGCTAGCTCAGAGTCATCCTATAATAATCTAATAATACTTTGGAATTTTTCTTTCTTTTCATTTGTATTTCCAGATGATGGCTCTCTAGCATATAATCAAAATTTTTGGCTTTTTTGTTTCCATTAAAACTTCATTCCAGCTCTATGATTTTACTCTTCATGTGGTTAACATGTTATTCCAAACATCCTGTACATTGTTAGTGGGCTTTTATCCAATTTTAATTCATTTATGGTTACTTACCAAGACCACTTCTGAAAATGCATTAAAAAAATCAAATCCAAAATTAATTTTTGAAATGCTACCCTTAACTTTTTTCTAGAATGATATCTTCTCTTAACAGGACCACTTTTTGACATACTTCATATTCCTAATCTCTTACATGTACATATATCTCTATTTTCTGCAGTTTATCAAATGGGCTCCATAGTAAAAGCATCCCTGAAATTCAGTGTTGCATGCTATCACCAACTAGGTCATGTAACTGAAAATTCCTAGGTCTCTTTTTATTTCTTAAATACTGATACTGTCTGACAATCTCCAGGAATAGGGTACTACCTCTGATTTAACAAATTTAGATGGAGTTTTACTCCTCTGACCTGAACACACTCTTGATTTTAATTTCCATATGAAAACAGTAACATCCTTTTGTATACATTCATTTATTCCCCTCATTGTTTTTCTTTTGCTTCACCTTTTGTTCCTGTCAGCAATTATCAGGAAAATGAGTACTCAGTCTGAGGAAGAACGCCTCAATTTTCACCCTGTCTTCACTAAAAAAAAGAGCTCAACTTCTTCATTTCAGAATTTCTTTACATTTCTACAAGTGATGCACCTTTTGCTCGTTTTTATTTATTTTAACAATCTAATTTAATTTGAATGTTGGCAACTCTCACCTCATCCTTTCCGTTTCTAATCTCTAAGACACAACTTCCTCCTACTACTACTTCTGCTATCTTGTTTGAAGTCACTCCCTTTGCAAATAAGCAGTCTTCCTTATACAGTGTTCTTCTCACTTACTGAAGAAATTTCCACTCTTGCCACCTAATCAGATGTTCAAGCGATCTCACTATTTCCCTCTGTTTTCCCTACAGCATACTTTTTAAAGCTGAACTGCTTAGATTTCAATCAATTTATATTGACATTCATTTTTAACTGATTGAATCCATGATTACTAGATCAAAGATTATATCATCTGAGTAAACAGGCTTTTTGAATGTTGCTAAATGATGAATATCTATATGTTTTTTTCTACTAAAATAAAATCCTATAGGTGTCTCATTCATGTGTTCTTCCTTCATTTTTCAATTACATATATTGAATAGTACTTATTAAAACCCTTGGGCCCAGAGCATTTACTTCTCTTGGCTCTGGAATACTGCTATCAAAGAAATAATAAAAATTAAATAATAATAATTCCTACTTTTGCACACATCTAGGATTTTCTAGTATGCTAATCATTTAGTGAATTGTGTTATGAATTGCTGAGCCATATAGCCCAATAGAAGAGGGGCTGCCATAGCAACATTTTCCTAGGCCTAGTCAGTAGCAAGTCTGAGCACATATTCCTAACAGGCACACACACACAGAAAGTACGTGTATGGAAGCACAAGGCCAACCACACCGATTAACATAGACAGAAACATTCAATCACAGATGGCACAAAGGTTAAAATCCTATCCTCCTCTCTGGCATGGGTCCCTGTAACCTGAGGTGTGACTCTTCCTGCTAGCACTTACACCCATGCAGAGACATACAGATAGCACAGGGAGACCTCTCACACAGTAAGATTTAGAAAGAGAGTCTAATCTAGGAGAGACTGTGCTGATCAGGTGCAGGGCATAGCCAGAGAAGCAGACTGCTCAGCAGTTTGTTTACACAGGACTAACCCTATTTACCTCCTCACTCCACTATTTTCTCACACTTGCTCATTTCCATATCACCTTGATCCCTTCCTTTCCCTGCCCTTGGCTCTTGCCCTAAACATCCCAGAAGTCTTAAAAACACCAAAATGCTCTATTATCCATCCCATAACGCGTCGTGTAGCCCTAGGCAGTAACACCCACAGAGAGCTTTTTGGTTGACTGCTGGGTGTGTCCCCCACCACCATGGGAACTAAGGCTTCCCTGGGAGGGGCTGAGGAGGGGCTCCCTTTTCTGACCTGGCTCCCCTGCCTGCCCAAGGGCCTCTAAACTCCTCTGTGTATGTCCTCATCTCAAAGGAGATGAGCCTTTAATCACCTAACCTAACACACTGTCAACTGAAATTAAGTACCACCATTGAGATGCTGTCAGTGTTGCACATTCAGGTCTGCAATGCCAATCAACAGAAGAGGTTCAAGACAGGGAGTAAACAGGAGCAGCCTAAAATAGAGCAACTGCAGAACTGCACAGGTGAGAAGCCGTACCAGAACCACTATAAAAATAAACACAATGAACTTCCAAAAGGGAACTTAGGTTCAGAGTTTTTATAATTCATCTGAAACTGAGAACTTTACCTTCATGTGACTTCTCTTTGCTGCTTTACCACTACAGACAACCTTTCTATCCACACCCAGGCCACTGAAGCTCTTCTCATGTCAGACCACAATGGAAATCATCAACATTTCCAGCTCGGGTCTACTCCGAAACCTTGCTGGGGCAAAATTTCACCAGGTCAACTGAGCAGGCGCCGCACCTTGGAAGCTCCTGTGTTTGTTTTTTCTGGAAGATCATTCAGCATGATTTTTCCTGACCAGACACAACCCTACCTTGCTCGTAAAATGCAAAGAACTCTCAGACTACAATGATTTGACGTGCACCGGTGCCACGCATTATCAATCCACGCTGCTTGGTGTTATTTATACACCAACATAGTGAAAGGAACATGAGGGAGATGTCTTTACATACTGTGAGGCCTGCTGGTAGATAAGGCCAGATACTGATGGGTGAAAGAAGCAATGGGAGGAACCATAAATTCCATAGGAATTTCATTAATTGACACAAACTGTTACTCACCCAAGGACGTGTTAAATCCCTAGACTCAGAGAAAAAGAACAGAGACACAAAGAAAACAAAAGGGGGGAGAAGGGAATGTACATTAGAAGGGGGGTCTGTATTAAGTGATTCGGGAAGTCTGTACTTCTCGAGTACCTCAGCCAATGGGGAAAGAGAGAGAGGGAACCTGCGGCCGGGAAATTAGGATAAAAAGAGGCTGCATCATCTGGCAATTTTAGAGGCCCCATGGGAAACGCCCATGACCTCTCCTTTTATTCATTAATAAAGTTACAGGACTCCTCTGTCTCCTTTTTGGATATAAACCTCTGGTGTTTGTGGATTAATTTTTCCTGAAAATAGCAGTGATTGTCCTGGAGATGGGATGGGTCGTGGGATTATAAACTGTGATAGGAATCCAGCCTTCTTTTTGAGCCTGTCAGTCACTCACTATGTGCACAGCACTGTGTATGTAACAAAAATAGATATGCTGCCTACTGCTGGGTCTCAGAAACATCAGTACGCCCTTGGTAAGGGGGAAGCATGTCCAGGTGACCTTGAGCACAGCACAGCGCCCGTCCTCTGCTCTCCCCTTCCAGGCACAGAGCAAGAGCCACTGCCAGAGGAGCTTCCCTGCATCCCAGCGAGCGCTGCATTTTTTTAGGGGCGCGAGCTGAGGAGCGCTTGAGCGCCCTGAGGCCAAGAGGTGAGAGCGGGAACCGGGGGCCCACACACGAGCACAAGGAATTACATCGGATTTTCCTTCAAACCGCGAGACCCAGGCACACAGCTCTCCCCGGGGAGGCTCTCCCTTGGCTCCGGCCTTGCAGTGCTGCAGGAGCCTGCCCTCCCGCATTCCCACCGCCGGTCAGGCAGGAGGCGAGAACGCGGTGCCGGGCACAGGGGTCGGAGCGGGAGCGCAGCCCCATCCGCCGGGCGGGAGCGCCGCGCTGCCCGCGGCCGCGGAGGGGACTCCCGGGAGGGGACGGCTGGCGAGAGCGGAGCGGCCCATCCCGGCGCCGTGCCCGGGGAGGGTCCCCCGGCCCGCCACCGCACGCGGGAGA